>CM073134.1:35028369-35338369 GCA_037039145.1 Fundulus diaphanus
TGAAAAATAGGAGGTTTAAAAGCATTTTGCATTTCTAAGACACCGCAATTCCTCACCAGTGCTGTGGTTGGTTCTAACTGTGCCACCTTGTGTTGATAAAGAGTAATGAGGGACAAACAGAGCAACATTTTGTCACTATTTACATAAACCCATCATGGGCATTACTATCAGATTTATTTTTTCGGCTTGTAATAATCTCTTCCAACACACGCCTCTTAGATCATGCAGCACTTTCTCTCCCTGAATAAGAAAACAGTTCTAGTCTAGAGGTGACACTGACTTTTCTCTGAACGTTATTTGCATTATTTGAAGTCATTTAATTTCATACCATGGGAATTAAAAAAAAAAAAAATTTGATTTTGTGTGCATAATAATCACTTCTCTTACCAATTCAAATGGCTTGTTTGCAATTAGAGAATTTTTCTTTTTTTTCCCAGTGTCCTGTCTAGCAATGTGGCAATAAGAATTGATGTCTTAATGCCAGATAGAGCTCGACAGATTTTGCTTTTACAAGTGGAGCAAACAGCTTTCGCCATAGTGCTCCGCTTGATTTGTGCGTGTAAATAGCTTTATTGTGATTCCTGCAGGGAGAATTTCAAATTATATGGACACTACAATGGGAAAGTAGGAGAGTAAAGGAAGAACAAGAAGAGAAAAAAAGAAAGAGAAGAGGTGAAAGAAAGAAATAATAGATAAAAGGTACAGAATGATAAAACGTCCTCTGTCTGCTCCATCACCTGGAAAGAGACGCAAAAAGAACAGCACAACCAACAGACATCAATTAGAGAATTTTAAATCGTGTTAATGGCTGAGCACAATGAGAGCAACGACTTAAAATCATATCTTTACATCTCTGGATTTAAACTTTAAAAGAATTCCCTTTAATATACTTGATTTGCTGTTTCCATGATTGTTTATGAATAATTACAACCCCAAGGAATCTTACCTTACACACTATTTCAGTATTAGCATTACAAATTTCAACTCAGTATCTTTATTTCTAAAAAACATAATTTTTTTAATTTGTGTATTCAGAGGTAGATTTTAAAGAGGTATTTACCAGAGCAAACTGAATCATTGTCATCTGAAAACATTCAAATATTCAGACACATCTGTAACACGGCAAAGAACGTTTGCATAAAGTAAATCATTTTGGACCAATCACCACCCTCTGTGGTACTCCACATTTGGTCACCTGCAATTGTTATCTTTAACTTGCACAACCGCTGTCAACATTGTAAATAACCATCTAACCATGAATAAATAATACTTCTGGTTCTGTATTTCTCTAATTTGTTGAATAATATTATAATAAAAGGTATATTCTGTTAATATTACTGCAGGGGTAGAGATTTCTGTTTTCTCTAAAAGCACATTGATGTGAACTTAATGATTTTGTGTAGAGATAAATGAAACGCTTCTGCAGCGCAACGTTAAAATGACATTGAAGCGGATGATGAGTGCCTGTAGCCTTCTTACCAGAACCGAAGCTGTTGAAGGACGCATTAGTCCGGCACGAACATGAAGAAGTATTGCCACTGAGAGTACTAAGCAAAATACATCATATAGCATGTTTTATTTGTCATGTCTACACAACAGACACAATGATATGATAAATACATTGATATCCTTACAAAAATTAAATATATGAATTTACACATTTAATACTATTTACAGGTCTGAGTGCATAACATTACAGCATACTGACAAAAAAAAGCTGAAATGTGACAGTAGTTGAAGAGAGTAACATAGTTTGGGTCCAGCAATACTGCGAAACAAAAGTGGGAAGACTTTCTCCATCTGTCTTGAGGTGATTCCGTGCTTCCAGACATTTCTTAAGCTCCTGGTTTACCATGTACTTCAACATCTGTGATGCTTCCATTTGCGAGTGGCCAGTGCGATGCCGGCGTCTTTTTTATGCCAGGGGAAAAGATGGACGAGGGCGATGTGGCCTTCAGGCTGCACGGAGCCGGTCAGCACGTAGAGCTGCGAGCGCCCGGGCCGCACCAGGGCGCTCGCGCATCTGAGGTTGATGAGGAGCCACTCCTGGAGGAGGTGCTTCGTGTCGTAAGGCAACAGAGCGCCCTGACGGATAAACTCCACGCGGCCTTCGACCTGGAATTCTGGCTCTCCTGTGGTGTGGCGAAGGCGGTGGAGTTTAGCGGCGACGGCTGTGGAGGACAAAAGCAGATCAACATTTGTTAAAACCGAGGATTTAATACAAAACCTCGAGAGATCGGCATTAGGGAAGATAATAAGAGCTCTTGAAGGGAATCTGAAACCCTACCAAAGTCACGGTGGCAAAAAGCGCTCAGAACTGTTTTCATTGCAGGAGCCACTTCCACAGAAGGACAGTTCTGGCAAGCAGGTTTTGGTAAGTCTGTGTCAGAAAAAAAAAAAGCATATTTAATCATAGTTAGGATCAAGAGCTATTAGAAGAACATAAAAATAATAATATTACACTTGTTATTTTGTGCGTTTCACCTTTAATAAAGTGGCTAAACTTTGCAAGGGGTGTTAGACACATGTCTTCCTCAGCAGGAAAGCGGTCACAGTTGAGCGCCGCGGGCCACGGGTGCCCCTGGCAGGCGAGCACCGGGGCACAGCTGTCCCTCACTGCCGCGCACAGACTACGACAAGGCTGGATGAAGCTGAAGGAGAGAAAAGGCGCAGATTTTGTTTACAGCATTATACGGGGGGGGGGGGGGGAGAGAACATCCAAAGAGAAAACTTTAACATAAAAAGAAACCTACGTGTCAAGACAGACAGGTGCAATGATGGAGCAGAGGAAGGCCTGGGCCTGAGGGTGGCAGCCGGTTTGCAACAGGGGCCTCCAGTCCTCAGAGCGTGGCACCACCTCACCTTCCAGGTTGCTGTGGCCTAAAAAGTTTGGCAGCCTCATCTCTGAGTATCCAACGTCTTTGCAGACCTTCATCTGGTTGGGGATGGTGACGCAGCGAGTGGACTGGCCCATGTCGAACGCCAGCAAAGGAGATGCCACAGCGAAGAGAGCCGCAGTCAAAAAAGCAGCCATGACGAACAGCTTGCAAAGTACCAGGAGCACACAGGAGGAGAGGCTGAGCTTTTCACCGAGGTCGTGAGTCCTTACTGCCCCTCTCCTGAGTTTCCGCCTTTATATACAGCAAGGTGAGCCAGCAAGTCTGTTATCAACTACCTATCAAAAGACATAGAGACGACGTGTTTGGAGACAACGGCTTGTTTTGTGATCGCTGCAGACAGAAAGGAGGCAGTGAGCAGATGGAGGGTGTGTGAGGCGGGGGTGGGTGTGGGGGAGTGACAATAGGCGATCACGTCCCAGTTTTACTGAGTGAAGACCAGCCTGTAAAGTTTGAATATGGGGAGAAATAAAGTCAAGATGATATTCAAAAGAAAGTGGCACTAGTGGATCAACATGCGTTACAAATGTTTTATGCCCCAGTTTAAATTTAGGAAAGGATCAGAAATGCCGAGCATGTTTAAATGTCTCCCTGACTCTCAGGGCTTTTAATATTTAATTTTGGCTTCAGAACTGCGGGGTCTCGTCAATAGAGAATCCTGCTGATTTGGGCAAAGGAAATTACAAGTTTAATCTCTGAGCTTTATGTTTAATCCAAAATCAGATATTTTTTAAATGACTCAAGGACAGCTATGGATGTAAAGTTGTATCCCCAGGCAGGATAAAAAATTTACACAATCAATGAAAACAACTCTTCACAATGGCTCACAAATTGGATCTTGCCTCTTTAAATGTTTTCGCATTCTGCTTCATTTAACCCACAAACTCCCAAGTCACTTTATCAGGATTTTATGTGACAGGCCCAGAACACAGATGCCCCTCGCCGGATCCTTAAGACTAACCTCCTATTTAGTTCCATCCATCTTTTGACATCAAAACTTGCCTGCTTAAAAAAAAAAAAAAGCTTCCTGAGGGCATGATGCGGCCACCACCATGTTTTACCGACAGGTACGGTGTGATCAGGGTGATGTACTGTGTTAGTTTTCCAACAGTGTTTTGCATGTAGGTCCAAGAGTCCAGTTTAGATGGGCAGCCAAGCATAGGTTTGCACTTTTATTCTTTATAGCCATTTATTTTCAGCGATGCATTGAACGGTGCTTTGTGAGGTGTCAAGAATCTTGTTTGTCTAACCTAACTGTGCTGAGGAAATTAGATATTGGTGAACCCTACTAATACGATGACCAATAAGCTAATATGCTAAAAACAGTCAGTTTGAGGAAAATGTTCAAGAGACCTACATAAAAAGCCTGGAAAACCGCTAATCAAGACAATCAATGATTTATAATTTTGGAATTTTTATCAGTACACAGACCTATATCGCAAATATTTTCACCATTTTAATCTAAAACAGCCATTCCTGACTGCTATTAAACAAGCTTTTGATCATTAATATGCCAAGAGATACACCCAATTCTCTCATTCTCTTCACCTCTAGTATTCAAACCACTTAATCCAGCTACATTACATTTCAATGTATTTGTTGAGCGATCGTCTGTCTCCGTATTTAGATGTGAATCTAAATCTGGAGTAACTCCCCCAAGGCCTTTTTTTTTCTTATGATTCAGAGAAACCAGTCTGCTGGGATTTGCCTCAGAGTCAACTCCAGAGTCCACTCCCATACCCGGGACTTTACAACAGGCTTGTCTGGAAAAGAGACAATGAATATGTAACCGGCCACAGCTGAGCCACATTTTATGGCATGATCTGAAGACTAGGGGCTGGTTCCAGATTGGGTAGACGAGTTCAGCCCATTAGAGGGGACTAACTGGGCAATTAGAGTCACAGGCCAATTTGGCCGAACAATAGGTCCACACATTTAACAAGCTCCCCCTGCCAGGAGCTCCGCAGGGGTCTGTTGTCGGGCCTAATGGCTGTTGTGCAGACAGCATGTCTGTCTTGGTAATGGGCTGCTTGCCCCAAGACTCAGTGAATGAGAAGGTTAGGCAGGAGTCAGCTCAGTTGTTCAACACCTGACTAATTTTTCCAGCACAATCCATGAAGGTTAACTTCAACTTTTCTTATGAGTTTAACAACTAAGTCATGCTCCTCAAACCAGTCTTAAATGTAGTTTTGCTTTATGATTGAACAGCTGATCTCGATTATCGCCTCTTGAGTAGTAGAATTTCCATGAAGGCCTCCATTCAGATGCTTTATTAGAAAGCAGCAACCTTTTAGAAGCTTATACCATACTATTTTATTCTTTTGTAGCGGCTGAAGGGCAAGCTCCGCCTGCGACCTGCATCGGAAAACTTTGTCTGACCATTCTCCCACTGGCGGCTTCATCTTTTGTCTACCAAAGGTAGATACGGACAGAAAGGGAATCCTGATAAAGCTGTTGTACTCATGCTTTACCTCACAAAATTTAACATGGCCACCATATCTCGTAAATTTACAATAACCTTTTCGCTCTCCCCTTTATTCACACTCAGGAGGAGGCCCTGCTTTTGACAACCAGGCAGAGCGCTGAGCCATTGTGTACTGTCCAAATGGAAAAAAAAAAAAAAAAAATTGTATTTCAAAAAATGTCCAAACCACTTGGAAAGTTTCAACAATTTTGTCATTTTAACTTCAGACTAACACCTAGTTCTGATGTTATGTTTTGATCTGCTGACTTACTGGAAGTCAAACCCGCTTCCCAAGTCTCTCTTCCAGCCTGACATTTTCTTGCAGGAAAAAAAACAAAACTATTTGCCCTGTGTAAGGTCTTTATATTACCATCTTTCATGATGGCAATGGCGTTTAGGGTGATGTGCATGACATTGATGGACAAAAAGCTTGACATTCATCCCTTTAGTTTGTATCCCCAACATGGTTTGTGACACATTGAAAACACATTGAAAACAGAACCTCTTCAGTCCAACAACGGCTTTTTTCATGTCACTCGTCTTTGAAGGCTGGATCTGTTCAGTGCACAATTAATATCATGTCCTCCATAACTTTATCACTGACAGTTCTGGCCTTGTTCCTAGATCTTCAGGATGTGCCCTCGCGTTTTTTTGTTTTTGTTTGTTTTTTTAAAAATACACTGAGGCCTTTGAAAAAAGTAACTGTCCACGTAATAACAGTGACCCAGTCACCCTTAACAGCAACATTTGAATCAAATAATGAATGTTTATCTCCACAGGAATTCTGAGCCACTATGCTTTGCAAGAATGCTTTGATTAAGCCACACTGGATGGCCTTTAAACAAGAGTGGCATGTTTAAGGTCATGCTGCAGTAAGTCCAAACTTTGGCTAGGGCACTCAAACAATTACGTTTTTTTTTCTCCTGAGTCATTCAAAAGTGGCCTCACTACTGTGCTTTGGATCACTGCCCTGCTGCACAACCAGAGTAGGATTGGGCTTTAGGTCTTGTACAGATGGCTTGACATTCTCCTCCAGGATCCTCTGGTAGAGAGCGAAATTCATCATTCCATCATTGGAAGTAAGTCGCCCGGGTCTTGGAGCAAAACAGCCCCGTCTCTCAGGTCATTTATCACAATGCAATGCTATACAGCCATTTTCTGGCCATGTGGTGAAGAGAAACAAGCCCTTGAAAACACATCAAAGACTAAGGTGTGTTTAGGAAGATAGGGATGAGGACTGGGCGTCAGCACGGCAAACTCAGATAAAAGTTGACTCATACATTGAACTCCCATTTGTCTCTTTTTTTCCACCCTCACCCCCCTTCCTTTCTCCATCCTGCTGGGCTCCAGCAGGGCTGACAGCCCCTGCACAGACTGTCAATAGCACTCAATTGTCACATCCAGTCTCCAAGCCTTATGGGCAGACGCAGCCAGGCTGACAAGAGTAGACTACTTTCTCCCCCAACCCCACAATCTGTGACAAATCCAAAAACTATTTCACTTAAATGACAGTTTTATCTTGTCCCACCAACTGCAGTATTAAGGCAGCGTTCTGTCTTCTAAATAGTAAATTTCTTTTCCAGATTCTTGGAAAAGCAATGCAGCTGGTATGTCACTTCAAGCACAATGAATACTTGGAAGGTACGAAAATAACTCTGCGAAGGAACACGCACAAATGTTTTATTTTTTAACTCCAGCCATTTGTCTCTTACAGAATCGAGACGTTTTTCCTCAGTTAGGAAACAATACCAGGTTTGAAAACAGTCAGCATAGAAAAAGTCAAAGGAAACGTGAAAGAATTCCCATCAGTGATGCCATGTTTCTCCTAAGCACTTCTTTGGTTCTCTGCAGTGCTGTGGAAGTTAAAACAAACAACCAAATCAGAATAATAGTAATACTAATGTAATAATATGGAATCAAGAATGACTGAAACAAAACTTGATATAGTATAAACTGACTTATTTAAATCAGTAAATCAGACGGGAAATTTTTTAAAGCAAAACTATGCAACAAGTTTCTCTGAATAAAAACAAATCTTTACAGGGTTAATCCTGAAGTTCCTGATGTCCGTTTACACACGTGTGGGAATCCCTTAGGGCTTGAGGAGGGTCACAGCCCAGATACGCCCCACTGTTGAAACAGTACAGCAGCAGAGCCCTGAAGCATGGATCCTAAACAGAAACCAAGACATTTAGAGTATTTCCATTTCCAAATCCCAGGTCTAGAGATCTTTTTTTATCCACTCACCCTGATGAGAACGTGGGGGTTTCCGATGGTTATGAGCAGAGCTTTGGAACGAGTAATGGCCACATTGAAGCGTTTCGGATTGGCCAGAAAACCAAGCGAATTCTGTAAATCATCACTTCCCACTGAATCGTTAGAGCGTACCTGAATCATAAAATGATCTAATTAATTGCAAGTTGGCTTTTTTAGTCGGAATTGTCTTTTAAAAAGTCATTACATAGAACAGTAGAAAACCTTTGGTTCATTTGAATTAACAAAACTGGATTACATCCTATAACAAAGACAAATATCCGCCGATTTAATCTTAAAACAACAAATCTCATCACTCCAGGGTGTAAAACAATTTGGTCATTTGCTACAGGTATTGGGCACACCTACGAGAATAACCTTAATCATGTTATTTGTCATTGCATGAAGCTTAAATATGCATTTTGTTTAAATTATGATTCACCTTTTTTATCGAAGTCCAATTAAAAACATTGTTTTATTTTCAAGAATCTTTTTATAAGCAAACAGAACAATATCGGCTAGTAACAGGAATCCCCTAATAATCCTCCCTGACCAGTCATGGGCCGGTTGGAGAGAAAAATCCAATTTCTTTCTGGTCCATGAATGTACCACAAGAAGCGCTACCAGGTCGCAGTAACAATTCTTCATTGTGGCACTGTTACAGAGTAAAACTCGAAGCCAGACGTTTTCTTTATCACTGAAATGCTTAAAAATGAAGTCAGAGGAAGCACAGAGCTGTAAGGAGCTTTTAAAAAATTAAACGATTTGTTGATGGCATGTCTGCGTCCTTTTATGATTCCCAAAAAGCTGCGCGAGCCCAACATTTTCACAATTCATAGGAGGGCCAAAGAATGTTCTGCTTTATCCCTTTGAGCTTTCAACCACTGTCAAACATGCTGGATTTAGGACATTTAATGGCTTACAAAGTAAAAAGGTTCAGACCTAGAATCCCTTGGGAATACACACAGAAACTGTTACTGCAGCGGCACTAGTCACTGCAATAAGATGCTGAAGAGAAAGTAAAATGTCAACTATAATGGCTTTGTCTTTATTTTTTTTTAACAGAGCCTCCTCTCAGAACCACAACATGACATCACAATATAAATAATGACCTCAAATAGTGACATCTCATCTGGGGAGATGGAGAAACATGGTGTTGTTCTTATAACTTCTTATATTTGTCTTGAATAAATATGGGTGGATCAGAGCTATAGAAAAAAACAGAGGTTGTAAATAAAAGCCCTTCAAAAACAACCGTTTAGAGAAACCTTCTCCATTTTCTTCCAAATGTGTTTGAAATCCTAACATTTGGCCGCACGGCTTTGTGTCCCGTTTGCTGGAACTGGGGAGATAATTTGTAGGAAAATCCTACCTGGTCACTTGTCCGTGTAGCTACAGGAGTGTTAATGTTGCTCTCAACATAAAGGGGAACACTGTGAGTTCTTTGTGATGCCAACAATGAAGAAAATGATATTCTTTGTCATCAGTTATCTTATTTTTTGTCGTTTTTTAACAGGTTTACAAAAAACTGCTTACCGTTGACAAGATGATGACCAGAAACTCTTGTCCTTGGAACTCCTCCACCGAGCCCACTTTGATGTCAGACAAGCCCACTTTACCCAGCAGCACGCGGATCTTTTCACACTAAACAGCAATGAGACAACACAGCTTAAAGTCTGCTATATAGTGATTTCTATATATATATATATATATATATATATATATATATATATATATATATATATATATATATATATATATATATATATATATATATATATATTTTTTTTTTATTTTATTAGTTTATTTGTTGCATGAAAGGTTTCTAGCCTATAGGCTAATTTGCAACCCGAGTCCCCAGTCAGGCCTCATTTTCCTAAAACGTAGCTCACATTGCACAATCATATATAAAATACATTATAAAAGACAACCATTAACATTTTACACAACCCTAACAACATTACACAAAACAACACCTCACATCCAACATAATCATAATGACTCAATGTTCACATATTTGATTTTCTTTCAGCCAATGTGTCACCTTTCTATTAAATGTTTTCAGGACAGTTTCTGTTTTTATTTCCGTTGGTAAATCATTCCAAAAACGGATCCCTATCACTGAGAAACTTGACTGTCCAAAAGTGGTTTTGCGCCCCTCTGCTATACAGTTGCCACCCACTGCTCTCCTAGTGTTAACTCTCCGTGTATTTATTTTTGTCACAAAATGACAGAGTACGGCTGGAGCTATATTGTTTGTGCATTTAAAAATTATCTTAAGAAAAGAAAACTTAATAAAACGATCAAAATCTAAAAGCTTATATTTCTGTACAATCAAACAGTAATGCCACCTAGTTGGTTTCTGATCCATAATTTTCAATGCTTGTTTGTATAGTGATAAAATAGGTTTAACTGTTGTCTGGGAGGCTTGGCCCCATACAGTAACACAATAAGATAAATGAGAAAGTATCATGGCATGCAAGAACAGCAAAGCTGCTTTAACAGGTATATGCTGCCTTATCATTCTAAAACAGTTTAGATTTATCCGGACGATCTTACAGAGTTTATTAATGTGTTTATTAAATTTAAGTTGGGAATCCAGAATAATGCCTAAAAATCTAAATTCCTCAACTTCCTCTATCGCTTCTTGATCTAATTTAATGGTACATTTTGCTTTCCCTCTTATTGAGAAGCACAGATACCGTCTTTTTGACGTTAAGCGTCAGATGATTTTCTTTAAGCCATATGGATATACTCTTCATTTCCTTGGTAAGGGTCTGTGCAACGATAGTTGGTGTCTTAGCTGCTGCATAAATTACTGTGTCGTCAGCATACATTTGGCAGTTGGCTGACTGACAGCATGTAGGTAAATCATTTATGTATAAACTAAAGAGCAGAGGCCCCAGAATGGAGCCCTGTGGAACACCCATTGTAGATTTTAATGGTTTTGAGAGCTCTGTGTTTATTTTAACACGTTGCTCTCTACGCTCCAAATATGAAGCAAACCAACCAATGGTATGTTCTGATAGTTTGAAGGTTGAAAGTTTGTTCAAGAGTATGTTGTGGTTCAAAGTGTCAAAGGCCTTTTTTAGGTCTATGAACACTGCTCCCACAACACTACCCTTGTCCAGCTTACTCTTAATGTTCTCGGTAAGGTAACAATTAGCCATTTCTGTAGAATAGCCTGCTCTAAATCCAAACTGTTTAGAATTTATAAGTTTATTACTTTCAAGATGTTCTACTAACTGTTCTGTAATTACTTTCTCTAAAATTTTAGATAAAACCAGCAGTATTGAGATTGGCCTGTAATTGCTTGCTTGGCTCTTTGCTCCAACCTTGAAAATCGGTGTAATAATAGCTTGTTTCCAACTTTGTGGGAATTTACCCACTCTGATGGAGAGATTTACAAGGTGGGTTATTGGTTTAATTAAGGCAGAGCAATAAGTTTTAACAAATGCAGTATCCAACCCAAATGCATCCTTTGTCTTTGATTTATTTAATTTATTAATAGTTATACGTACTTTTCCTCACTAACCTCTTTAAAATGAAAAAAATCTACTTGATCAAACTTTAAAGTCTGCGAGGTGGTTGCTGGTTCAAAAGTCTCAGCAAACCCCTCCACAGACTGAATAAAAAATCTGTTCAATTCATTTGCAATAGCTGAATTGTCAGTGCTGATAACTCCATTCACTTCCAACTCAGTTATTGTTTTTTGTGGAATAGGCTTAAGTTTTGTAAGGCTATTGAGATGCTTCCAAAGAGATGCACTATTTCCTTCTGATTCTTCAATCAATTGCATAAAATAAGCTGTCTTTGCTTTACGCAATTCTCTGACCATTGTATTTCTCAATCCTTTAAAGTTTAACAAGTCAATATTAGTTTTAGAGGGCAAAGATTTTTTCAATGCAAAGTCTCTTTTTTTCATTAACTGACGAATATTGTTGTTCAGCCAAGGTAAGGAGGCTTTACGTTGCATATCCTTAAATGTCTTACTGTATTTCTCAATCAGAATTGTTAGGGTTTTCATCAAGGAGCTACAACAGTTTTCTAGATCGTTCGATTCCAAGACATTATTCCAGTCTAAGTTGTCTAAATCATTTTTAACTTGTGTCAACTTATTTTTTGGGATGCCCGAATTCCCTGATTTACTTTTGTTCATAAATTTAGGTAAACGCTTTTTAGTGAGTTTCCGTACAACCATGATCATATTATGATCCGAAAGCCCTGTTAATAAAATATAAGTTCTGATACTTCTCTCTGGTCTGTTAGTGACTATCAGATCAATCATAGTTTTACTTGCTCGTGTGATCCTTGTTGGACCTTTAATAATCTGATGAAGATTGTATTTTGGCAACAGTCTCTTTAGTTTTGTTCTTCGACTTTTCTCTAACCAATTGATATTAAAATCACCAAGAAAAACAGATTCAGTTCGAGCATTTAAATATTTGAATATTTTTTTCTAAATTCTCATAAAAAGAAACATCATGTGAGGGTGGGTTATACAGCACTATAATGTTAAAATTCATCTTAGAGGATAATACAACATTTAAAGCCAAACATTCTAGTGGTGTATCCAGTACGATTTCATTACATTTTAAAGTGTCCCTAACATAGAAAAGAACTCCCCCCCCCCCTCCTTTTTTAGATGTTCTATCCTTTCTATAACAAATATAACCAGGGACATCAATCATGCTGGTCTGGATATTACTGTGCAACCACGTTGGAGACATACTTGTTTCCTGTAGGGAGCAATGATGCCGATGTCCGAGGGGTGCACAGGGTTGTAGAGCTTCTTCGCCAGCTGGCAGCAGTAAAGCATCACCTGCACAGCCTCTACCGGGTTGAACCATGATGGGTTGTTGCCTTCCCTCATTTCTGTGCCCTGGGGTAGGAAAAACAAAACATAAATGTGGGAACTTTCTACCCCTGCAACAAGGACCGGCAAACTAATGCTGAAGGAGGGTAAATAAAACATCACAGCTGCACTTGTGCTAGTTTAAAGGACAACATCCTGTTTTTGTGCGTTACCCTGACACCGTGAAAAAGCAGGGGGAAATCTCTTTTAGGTAAGGTTTTCCACTGGCAGAGGGAGTCCACGATATCCTTTGGAGCTTTGAAGCAGAGCTCTCCCAGGTAGAAGAGCTTGGAGGGCAGCGCAAGCAGGGCCTCGTGGGAGCGATAGTTGTAGATTAACTTAGTCACCTATTAGAGAAAAGCATGTTTGTATGAATAAAAAGCACTCAATTATTTACGTGGTAAAAATAGTATATTGTTCTTATGTTATGCTTCTAGCAACATCGCCGTAAAACTCTTGACATGACGTTTTAAATAGCTTTTTTGACACTACTCTGATGCTGGTTGGCAGGAAAACAAAAAAATTGTGTTCCGACTTCATAAATGTTTCCCCAAACGGAGAACTAACCAGCTTAGGGTTATATCCCCACTCCTGTTTGGTGTATAGGGGACAGGCCATCAACCTCTCCAACAAAGAGACCCCCAGCCCAAAGGCCACGGCCAGCTTGGACTTCACTATGGGACCCAGCTGGCAGGGGTCTCCAGCCAGCACTATCTAAGCAGGAAAACAAGAAACATAATTACTCGGCAATAAAGTACGTTCATTTCCTCTTCCTCTTGAAATACAAGACATCTGCTGGTTTTAGTCTGATCAGTTAAAAGGGACAAAGAGCATTGTGAAGTGAAATCTATTCACCAATGTAAAGTTCCTTTAAGAATCCTAAAGCTCATCAACCAAGAAAAAAAACCTGATACCCCCGATGGCCTTCATATAAAAAAAAAGCACAATGTTAACCAAAAGTTTACATACACTCAGAGTGAATTCATTAATTGTAGGCTTTTTAATGACGCACTTGAAGCTTTTCTGGGGGACAACTTTGATTTAAAGGAGTTCTATCCTTTTCATTTCTCGTCACATGAGGGAGATCTTGAAGATGAATACATGAATAAGTGTTTTTTTTCTGCAATTTGTACACTACTTCCTTGGTACCAAATGTGCTCATCAAACCCCAGAAGAGACGCAAAGGACCTTGTGAAGGTGCTGAGTGGAACTGGTGAGTGCATGATTGATGGGTCACTCCGACAGGAAGAAGCCACTTATTTAAAGCAATGTAAATATTTATCATCAGTTGCAAATGCACTCGTGGACAAAAACCTTGATTTTCTCAAGGCATGTCCTGTTGTCTGAAGAAATTAAAAGGTGTTTGACATAATGACCATCCTTACATTTAGAGGAAAAAGGCAAAAGCTTTCAGCCGTCAAAACAATAAACTTACTGTAAAGTATAGAAGTGGCACCATTAAGCTGTGGAGGTATTTGCTGCAGGAGAGACTGATGCACTTCATACAATAGATATCATGAGCATACAGCATTATGTTAAAATATCAAAGCGCCACTGTAAGACAGCCAGGAGGTTGACTCTTGAGCAGAAACAAGTCTTGCCAATCAATGTTGAGCCTAAGCATACTGTTAAGTAAGGTAAACAGTGGCTTAAAGCTATAGTTGGTAATCCTGTTCAGAAACACTGTTATACTGGGTAAAATGGTCCTTCCACCTGAAAGTAGTAAATAGATTATGTATTCAGAAAAAGGAAGGAAAAAAAATTAGATCTCTGTGAAAGCTGCAGGCCTGTAAAAACTGACCAATCCCTGCCGTTCGGTCCGAATAGCAGGGATTGGTCAGAGGATTGGTCTTGCCCACACCCCCCTGTCCCTCAAGTTAAGGGGGAGGTATGACCTCATCTATTGGTTGATGCGCTCACGTAACGCCAGAGTGCGTGTACGCTCCTTGAAAGTTTCTGCATGCTGGCTACGCATGCGCACGTCTAGTGTTTATGTATCCGGTTAGCTTAGCGGTTAGCTTTTGGTGTTAGCCGTTCGTTGTAGCTCCACTGCTCTCACTGTATACTTTGAAAATGGCTGAGAGTAGCAAGAAGCAAACCGCAAACAAGTTTAAGAGAAGAAGAGGATGGCCTCAGTAGAAAGAAAAAAAGATTTTTTTAACGCCACCCCCCCTGAGGAGTGCAGTTATTCAAAAATTGACTTGGCCGTTTCTTACTTACATTTCCGGAAAAATCGCAGACTCTACCTTTCAGGATGATCATTGAACGGCCATCACAAAGCTGATTTCAGTCCCTGAACAGATCTGTGGGCGTAGCTGAAAACGTGTAAGGGAGGCAGCCTATAAACCCGACCCAGTTCCATCTAAATAACTGGTTTCAACTGTATTTATATTTTGACCCTGGTTCAGCGTGAGATAATCCTTCTAAAATTCATTGTGCACCTAAATAGTTATTTCTAAAATGTGTTATGATTGTTGCACAACCATTTCACCCTGGGGAAAATAGTTCAAATCTACCATACTGAGGTCAAAACCAAAATGACATTTATCCTGATGATTGTAGATTTCCAACCGGTGTGGAAGTAAAGTCATTTGCTCTAACCTGTCCATCCCTCTCTGAGATGAGGCTGATGGGGATCAGAGACTCTGGCTCAGTGGCTTGGCCAGCTTCATCCAGAAACGCATGAGTGAAATGTCCCACTCTGAGAAGAAAAAACAAAACAACAAATTGACAGTCAACTAAGACTAGTTCAAGACTTATAATAACTTTGACCCTTTCTTCAGCATTTATCTTACTGTATTCCAATATTATGAAACATGCCGACACTGGAGCAGGTGCTGACAACAATCCTGTGGAAAGCAGCATGGCGGATGTCTTCACCAGCCCGCGAGTAAGGCCGCACCACTTCGGGAATAGACTAAGGAGGAAAAGTCACCATGATCAGCTGTATAAATAATACAGTGTCTCACAAAAGTATTCAGACATCCCTTGAACTTGTTCCATGTTATGAGTTAAAAGGTTTTTAGGAAATAAACTAAAAAGGAGTGTTGTGCATTTATAGTCAGTCTTCCAATCAGTTCTTTGTATGAATGATGCTGCTGCGATGATAGTTGTAGTCCTTAAAGGCCTTTCAGACAGTCGGGCACATTGCAAAACCAAAATGGCTTTTCAATGGTTTTGCAATGTGCCAGGGCAGTTTAAGCAGAAGCACAGCAACTTTGAACTTTGACCACAGACGGAAACGCGCAGTCAATAGAAACCGGGCTGGAAAAACCAAGAAGCAAAGTGCAGGAAAACTGGAATACTGAATCTGTCTGAATTCCCCGAACTTTATGACACAAGTTTGAGATTGCTGTCACTGTGGAAACAGAGCTCCATCACAAACCGGAACTCCCCAAGCTGCTCTCTGAACTTCAGGGTTTCGAGCACCCACAGCCCCTTCATTGCTTCTCTTTTTCTTCTAGCTAGCAGGGCTAGTGCTTTGTTGCCCACAACAAACAAATGAGTAGATCTGGCAACCCAGCAAGCGAGGCGCTGACCAGTCAGCACGGCGCAAATGCTGCTTGTCAAGACTTCGATGCAATCAACTGGGTTCCCTTATATAGGAAATTTTTTGACCAATCTGTATAATCTGATTGAACTTGACTTTGGAAAGTGCCTTGAGATGACATGTTTCATGAATTGGCGCTATATAAGTAAAAATGAATTGAATTAAACCCAGCAGCAAGCGCAGCACAAATCTCGTCCTGTCTGAAAGGCCCATTAGAGGCGTCTCTCTAACAGAATTGCACATTTCCACAGATATTTTTGTTCATTCTTCTTTGCAAATTCGCTTAGATGGGATGAAAAGTACATGTAAACATCAATTCTCAAAGTCTTGCTACAAATGCTCTCTGGACTTTGACGAGGCCATTCTAACACAGATTTACTTTGATCTCAAACATAGTACTATAGCTCTGGTTGTCTGCTTAGGGTTGTTGCCTTGTTTGAGGGTGAAACTCTGCACTAATTAGGCAACTTCTAAAACTCAGCCACACTGCATATTATTTAGGGGTATCAGAGTAAAGGAAGCTTAGTAAACATTTGTCAAAATATTAAGAAAACCTCCCTCCCTTCTTACATTTATGCACGCCAATCACAACACCCCCCCCCCCCCCACAAAGAGAAAATATTAAGAGGTTTGTGGATGAAACGTGACAAATTGAGGTGCCAAAACTTTTGTACAGCACTGTAGATGCAATGAATTGTGAAAGTAGTTGCAGCTCAGCAGACCATAGTGGGGAATGTGTTTATCCCACGAGTGAGATGTCTTGATGAAACATGCATTAGTATCTCTGCTCGGTTGCTGTTCAGTACCTCATTCTCCCTACAGGAGGCGTTAACACGGGCCAAGCTTGCAGTATGCAGGAAGCCACTGTAATGTAGGCGTATGCAGATGAGGTCAGCAGCGCTGTTGGATGGAGTACACACGAGCACCCGGCTGCTGGGCAGAAAGTGGTAGACCTGGGGGGTTGAAGGGCTTCATTGGATCATCGGGTAAAGGAACATGACTGGGTCTTAACCCGACATGCAGAAGAGTTGCAGAATCTGAGGAATGATTTCGGAATACTTTGTGAATTCACCTGCAGTATGGCTTCAATAAGAGTGATGGTCTTTCCGGTTCCTGGAGGTCCAAACAGCACATAAGGAACAGGGCGACATTCTCCTTCCAGGATCCTCTTCACCGCTTCCTTCTGACAGGGGTTGAGTTCTGGGTTAAAAAACTGCCCTTTGCTGGGGATTGGTTTGGAGGGTTGTTTTCCTTCTAGAAGAAATGTTATAAATCTTACAGATCAAAGAAAAAAAGACAAACGGATTCTGTACAAATCTAAAAATCCTATACCTGTGCCTTTAGTCTGTGTGGCCTTCGAGTTCATGTCAACACACGCGCTCGTCGCGTTTCCATTTTCAGTTGCCGGACTCTGGCGATCATAAAGGCTTCTGAAGTTATTCCACTATTTAGATTTTCTGTTTTTGTTTGTGAGTCATGGCCTACCTCATCCATCCATGCTCCAGTCCACTGAGGGGTCTGAGGGGTCACTCTGGAGGGGAAGAGAACTAAACAAGAACAGGAAATTGACACCAGTGAGACTGGGAGTTTAAGAGGGGTGTAACAATATAAAAACTAACAGGCTGCTCTGTGCAAACGTGAATCAAGGAGTCAGTAAAGAAAAGAAAATGTTATCTGGGTTTTGAAGGCTGTTCTTTTTTCTTTGCTAGTTTGATCCCCTTAGTACAGATTAAATAATACAACCAGCTCCCCCTGGTGGGTATTGTAGTGCTGTGTCACTTTGTGACCTAAAAATTATTCAGACTATGTTAATATTGATTTTGTGCTTTTTTACTATTCAAAAGAATTGTTTTGTGCTTTTACAAATAGAATAAAGGCTTCATAAAATCTGTTGTAAACTACGTTTTCATTCTACATGAATTCAGCTTAAGTTAGAACGCCTTTTTAAAACAATCAAATACAACAAGGTTACTTTGTTTGTCATAAACCCAATACATCATTTCATCTGGTCAGTCCAGCCAGACTGGGTAAGACTAGTGTCACTAGAGGGCAGAAAAACATTTCTAGCAGATTAATAAGTAAAAAAAGGTACATTTTTGGTATTAATCAATTAATTAAATCGATTTGTTTTCCAGAGTAAAAAACGAGATTCAGTATCAATATTGGAAAAGTTCTTAATTCTGAAAGTTTAATGAGTCCTGGAACCATGGGTCCGTTCACTAAAATGTTCTAGAAGGGTGCAGAGCCTTTAGAAAAACAACAACTGTTTAATGAGCCTTTTTACACGTCTAAAACGAAAAATGTGTTTAACAAAAGTTTAATCTGGGATAAAGCAAACGGAACAGAGTCGACATTGCAAATGATTCTTTTAGAGTTTCATTGGTTTTTTTACCAATTAGATAATAAAATGACGGAAGAATAAATATGAATACTTAGTTTCTTACTTTAAAAGAAGAGTTTCAAACAAATACAGGGTGTCAGGCTGATTACAACAGCTAAGAATTAGGCCACCACTGGATGGTGCACAGAGCCAGAACTCTGTTTACCCCTGGTTGTACGCACTTTTGTTTTTAGGATATTTTCTTGTCAGACAATATTTTTCTTTCAGACAACCAGAACCTGCTGTTCCTTCAAACAATAACAGCCACCGGTTCTGAGATTTCTGCTGAGATGTGTTTTTGCCAAGAGGACAAAAGTTCTAAAAATAGCAAATTGGAAAGGAGTTACTAAAATATGCAAATTGATAAATGTAAATTCTTGAGATGGAGAAATTAAGTTTCAAAATTCATTACAGGAGTAATAATACGACATTTTCACCCTGCTACCACAAATCAATTTGTTCAGAAAATAAACTAAAAACAACTACTTACTCTCCCCAAATTGTTTTGTCAGTTCAAGAGCGTTATGACATCGCCTTATGGTTACCCTAAGATTTAAAACAGGAAAAAAAAAAGTCACCGAAACGTTGTGTTTGAAGACAATAAGGTAAATTATTGAACAATTTAAACGCAAACAGATCAAACATCAGTAATATATTTCTTTTCCTTACCTGTTATAGGTAAACTCAACATCAAGTGGCTCGCCGAGGTAGGATTCATGAAAGCTTGAATTCACTCTCAAACTCACATTCTCCTCATTAATCTGAATAAAAACCACAAAAAAAAAAAAAAAAACAGACTCAAAGGTCAAACGTCCGCAGCGATTCTTCAGGGCCTCAAACGGGCTTACCTCAGTGACGTAGCTGACATACACCATCTCCACGCCGTCGCTCTGTAGATTCTTCAGTAAAACTCTGTCCCCTGTGGAGACGGCTCGTCAACAAACTCCTACACGACAATTAACAGTGACGCTGAGAAACACCTGAGGTCGCATCACCTATATTCAGGTACGGTCTGCCTTCTGCCAACCCGAGCACCTCAAGGTGCAGGTAGTTGCCTCCTTTGCGAAGAAGTGCGCCGCTGATGCTGAATTCTCTCAACTCTTTTTCTGCGTGCAGCTCTTCAAGCCAGAGGAGGGTTGAGAAGCGCGAGTGGCAGTTGGACGGTGTGAGAACCTGGACATCGGAGGACAGCAAGACGCGTTAGATATTTGATCTGGAACGTATTTTCCTCTCGGCATATTTCTTACGTGGTCATAAAACTTTACTAATATAGGTTTGAGAGAAACACCAAATCATCTGAAAAAGATCAAAGAGACAACCAGTACTTTATTTGAGGAAAACTTTATTTGGCTAGCAAAATCCTGAACCTAAAAGCCTTATTGGTTTGGCAAATCTTAGGCGCCGTTATTCTAATTTACTGCTCAGAAACTAAAGGCTGGCTCAACAATAACTTGAACAGGAGATCCATAACTAGAGTTAGATAAATACATTGGTTGGCCAATATTTTGGGTCAATATTTGGGATTTTTTTTTCTTGTATCAGCCGATATGCGCATGTAAATAATCGCCAGTACATACATCGGTTAGACTGATGTCAAATAATCAGTATCGGCCTTAAAAATAATTATCAGTCGATCTCTACCCATAACACTTAACGAGTTATGTTTAACAAGTTAACTCAAGGCATCAGATAGGAGACTCTCGCGGTATGAAAAACGCTCATCTTGTCAGCTGCAGTTATAAAACAGCATTATTTAAAAAGGAGTGCTTCTTTAGCTCCAAATCCGTTGTAAGAAAGTAAAAGGTATAGTAGCAACAGGTGTGGGAGTAGCAATGCTGCGTTATCTGATGCTTCATGCCGCCTGAGAAAACTTTGGTCACTTCTATACTTCCTCTCATTTTTCATTGAAAAGACTTACAACAGGAATGGTGCAGCAGAAAATGTGAGCGGTTCTAAAAAGGGAAACGTGTCACTAGTTTCTACACAAAAGACAAGTTTCAGCGTTATAACAGAAGGGTCATTGCTAAAGAGGAAAGGGCCGTATCACAACATTATGTTGAAAGGTTGAAGGGAAAAGATAATCAGGCAGCAGAAATAACTTCATTCTTTTGAGGATGTTGAAGCCATTTAAGAGAGAAGAGATTCACAAGATGTGGCCTATAGCTGGAGTCAGTTCTTCAAGAGCTTTCACATCAAGACCTCTTCAGGACATGGGCTACTTCTCTGGTATTTCTTGTTTTACGTCACTCCTGAACTCCAAGTCACTCCATTGTGTTTTAGAAAGCTCGGAATATATTAGTCGCATCAGTCAAAAAATGCATCATAAAGAGGAACAAAACATTTATACAAGTCACATTTATGTAGACATTTATTTCAACAATCCAAGACTAAAAATGTGCATTTTATCAGGTAAGGCAACTCATTCAATTACACAACTGCATCCACAACCGGCTGAGTAACATGGAACATACCTGGGAGGTTGAATGGAGTAAGTTAGCAAAACAAGCCAGCAACTCCATTCGGGAAAGTTCTTGCCAGCGCATTTCAGCGCAACGGCCGCTCAGCCATTTTCTACATCCAAATCCAACCACAACTATGCTCACCTCTCCTAAGCAGGGCTGAACCACCAGCACGTCCTTCTGTGACTCCACACAGTCTCTCAGAGCCTTCGGCACCGGGAAGCTTGGCAGGAAGTTTGGCACCCGTCGCTTACGGAGCCTGGAGGCGGCGCAGTGAGAGTCAAGCCAGGATCAACACGGGTAATCTTGAGCTAAACAACCTAATCTCTCAGAAGATTGGAAAACAATGCCCGCCACTGAGGTCAGCCAAACTAAGATTACTGACACCAGGAACGGCAGAAAACAAACAGCAAAGAATTAATAAAATATTTCTAGCAGTTTGAAAATAAACCCAAACACATTTACTCTTTTTGATTGCTATAGACAAACTACAATACACACATGGGCCGTGAAAACATTTAAGAGAAGAATCTGTTAACATCAAATTATAGTATTTAATGTGCCAAAAAAAACAAAATCTTGAATGTTGTGTTCACTGAAAACAATTCATTTGATCTTCCCCAACACTGAGCATGGCTTATTCACTACTAACAGCTGTAATGAGCTCTTGTGATACCTCGGTGCATCTTTTGGAGCAGCTACAGTGACCACATGCGAGGGGCCTTCAGTGAGCAGCTTGTCGTTACAGGGACTATAGTCCCCTGAAGGCTTCAGCAGGCGTTCGTCCTCACTGCCCACTGTGACCACCAGACGCCTCCCGATGGTGAAAGACGAGAAACGCAGCAACAGCAGCTCAGCACAGCTGCCAAGGCTCCTGGGGGAATACCAACAAATACAAACACATAAAGCGCCTGAAAGATGCATTCATACACCCCGTTTTTTTGTTGTTTTTTACATTTTGTCAAGCTAAAACCGCAACCTTCTAAATTTTTATCTATTGGAATTTTATGTGACAGATCTAAAAAAACATCACCTATCTGTGAACAGGACAAGGTTTCAAAAATCTTTATGAACAGAGTGATATGAACGTGTATTCTACTCGGTTTACCCTCAGACCTCTCAAAAAAAAAATCTAGTGTAGCCTTCAGAAGTCCCCTAATAAATCCAACTGTGTGTAATTTAATCTCTGTATAAACATAGCTGATAAGAACATTAAACTGCATCATAAGGACCATTGCTTTTTGGAAGAGCAGTCAAAAAAACAAAAAGCTGACAAGACATGCAGAAAGCAAACATGAAAGAAGGGTAGTAAGGTTAGATCAAAGTCAAACTTCCTGATAATGTGATGTGAGGCAGGAAACTAATGCTGCATATCACCATTCCCTGAATAAAACACGGCCATCTGCAGGAACAGGGTGGCTGGTCAGAGTTAATAGGAATGTGTTTGGAGCCATTTACTGGGTAATCTGAAAGAAAACCTTTTAGAAACCAGAGGTTCCCCTTCCAGCAGGATTATGACATAACATACAGTCAGAGATACAATGGATAGCTTTAAATCCAAGCGTATTCATGTGTTAGAGTGGCCCAGTCAAAGCCCAGACCTAAATCCAATTGAAAATCTGTGGCAAGACTAAATTATGTTTCAGGGAACCTATTAATTTAATCTCACTGGACTCTCATTGGGTAAGAAGGGGCAAAGTTATCTCAGCCTCTAAATGATCAAGACTCACATCGCAGGATGTGAGGACCGACAGCTCTAACAGCGACACAAGGTGCTTCCAGAAAGTTCTGACTGAGCAGGGCTGAATACAAAGGCTAACCTCGCTTTTGTGATTATTGGGATAACACTGACTAAAAAACATGCAGGTTCCTCCACTATAAGCCCTGCTTATAGTGGAGGACTATCACATCAAATTCTAAATACAATAAGGTTTGTGGTTGTAACTTAAGTTAGAAATTTCAACGGATATGAATAATTTACCAAGACACGATACATGCTTAGAAGAGCCTTAAGGACATCTTACTTTGCTTCACAGGCTATAACAACAGGTATTCTTCCTCCAGGTGATATTTCCACCTCCCCTGCCTCATGGGATCGCACTGGGTCCGTCTGCGTCGCACTATTTTCTCCGTCTGCCTCCTTTGCATCTCCGACTTCTTTTTCACATGACTCTGAGCAATTTTGGTCAACTGATTGCCGCCTCTGGTTGGGTGATGTGGATCTGCCAACAGTAACCACGGTGAACTGCTCTTCAGAGTCCCAACCAGCAAAGTCACAGCACTTCAGTGTTTGAGACTCAGAGCCTTTATTCCTGTTAACGAAAAGATACAGCGGTGAAAAAAAAAATATGCCCGCCTTGTCAGATTGGTGACGTTTCTACATAAATGAATCAGGACCGACTCACTGTATCCACAGCACCAGCTCACATCTCTCCCCAAGCATCAGGCCCCCAAACTCTCCATAGTCCGATACGTCAAGCCCTCCTTTGTTCTCCTGGAGATGCTTGAGATCGGCCTCCAGGGGAGGCGCAGCAGTCAAATGTTTACTACAACCAGGAAAACACCAGGAGAAGGAATTTTGATTAACTATCAATAACCTTAACATCTTTGTGCCATCCATACCCAACCCGGTCAGATTTAGATTTGCAGCAGTACCTCTGGTGACAGGGTGCCATGCAAAGGGCCCTCCAGGTGTAGAAAGACTGGCAGCTCTCCACCATTACCAGGTTGACCAGGTCCCCCGGCGACGGCTTGTACTGGGTTGGCAGCAGCAGGGAGTCCAAGCTGAAGAAGACGCTGTCCTCCACCACGCCGTTGCTTCCATACAAACTGGTCACACGCACCTGGAAACAGGAGCCCGTTCACATGAGGGCACAAAACCCGACAAAAGGAGCTGATCTGCAATTAATCAAGCTTCGACAGCAAAGCTTTATTTTGTTTTGTTAGTCACAAATAAAATATATATTTTTTAAATGATAGCCACCTGGTCCAGGCGACTATAGCGCAACGGAGCCACAGAATGAGCGTGGGTTTTCCACTGAGTGGGGTTGATATAAAACTTTGCTTGGACCCAGTCACCTTTCATTGGCTCATAACCTGTAAGAGAGAGAAGAGACTCAAAGCAAACCAAATATGAATAGACATAACTCAAGATTTTATTAGACTTGGAGATGCTGATGAGGTTTTCAGTCAATGACGTCAGCTCTTCTGCTGAAGGTCAGAGGGGACCATAAATGTTGTCTAGGACGTTATGGCCACTTAGGGGATACACCTGAACTGCCTTGCTGAGTATCTTATGTTACAACCAGAGTCCTCAGGGGGTTTTATGTGATAGACCAACCCAAGCACTTAACTGTAAAATGGATGAGGGAGTAACTTTGGGGTAGTCACGGAAAGAGCCGAAAGCACCCGAGTGGTTTCACCAATATTCACAAATACCAAAAAAAAAAAAGACGTTTTTTTTTTTATTTAAAAAAATCTCCAAACAACATATTTTATGCCTATATTTTCGCTGATGTTGACTTCAAAACAGGTTTCAGTGCACCTTTAAGTAACGGCCTCCACTTGTACTTGAAACAGTGAAAATGCTTGAGCTCTCCACCCAGCCCCTCCGCTGCGCGCTGCTTCGGGTGAAATTTGACAGCCCCTCCACTATACTCTAAATTTCTGGGGAGAACCCTGTAGGCTGATATGAAATTGGGACGAGAGAGATGGGGAAGACATGCGGGGGCGTTTCCTGCAGCCATGAATCCATCTCCTCAGCGGAGCATCCAAACCTCTGTTTATCATCTCCTAAGTTGACGGACTTAATAGCTGAGAACACTTTGTACTTTGAAAACCTGGAGAGAGAAAAAACGTTTAGACCTCTGCTCATTCAGAAAGATCAAAGAGACTGTGACGTTTGTTTGGAAACAGTGGAGACGACCCCAGCTGACTTTTAAAGGTCCGCACGTAAACACAGAGGAACACGCATAGGGGCAGCGCCGTCTGCAGGGACACGGTGCTTTGAAGAAAAACTGTTGCAATGTTTGGAAAACAACTTAAGAAAATAAAGATTAAATTGTGAAAGACTGCACGTCCACTGAAATACTGACGCTGACTTATTATTATAGTTGACCTCTTCGATTGACAAATCATGACAGTATCATTAACAAACCCAATTCACATTCGGAAATGAACTAAGCTATCCAACAACTGAATGATGTGGACAGATTCAAATTGATTTACATGCATTCCAGTTTGATCCTAGTTATAATGCAGTGCATTCAAATCCAGTGTGTGATGTCAAGGGGTAAAAAAGCTCAGCCGACTGCAAAACAAGACAGAAGACGGTTGATTAAACAGGTGCAAACTTCACAGTAACCCGAGTATACACGTGGCCACGGTGGAAAAGAACAACCCACTTTTAACAGGAAGAAACCTCCAGCAGAACCTGGGTCAATGCGACTGGCCATTACCCAAAACCGACTGAAGACCAAAAACACAGAAGCACCGGTCCAGGACTGCTTTGATGTTACAGGAAAAGTCCAATATGTTAATGCAGCTGTAGCTCTGTCAGTGACTACCTGTAAGAGAAATGTAGCTAAACAAAGAATGACAGAAGCCGTTGTACCCTCCATGGGACAGGGAAAACAGCGAGTTAGACAGAGCACAATTAGTTGTGTCAGCAGCTCCTTTGGCAGCTTTGGCCAGGAAAGGGAGACGGTTAAACAACTAACAAAACTAGAAAGAAGAGCATGAACAAGTCCCCTGTATCTGGAGCCGAGGCTCACACTCCAGAAGAACAGAACCCCTAAACACGCAGCCGGCCACGGCCGTTAGGACCAAGTCAAGGTCCAGAAAAAAAGTCCAGTTGAGAATCTTAGAGAAGACTTTAAACTGATGTTATCAAATGCTCTACATACAATCTGACTTCAGCTTTTTTGTGAAGAAAAGATGGCAAAATTTTCCCTTCTCCAGCAGTGCAAAGGGAGATGCAACAAAAGACTTGCAGCTTTAATTGCAATGAAAGTGCCGCCTAAAAAGTATTGACTCATAGGGGCTGAATATATATGCATGGTCCACTTTTAGGATTTCTATTTGTGTAAAAAAATAAATAAATAAAAATTCAGGAATCTGTTATTGTGCAAAAGTTTATGCAGAATGAATAGTTTTTGCTCATTAACTTACTTTGGTAACCCCATCTACCTTAGACAATGTAAGCATAATATCCTAGGGCTAAGACGTTCCAAGTTTCATTAATAAAAGTTGATCAAAGGTACCTTCTGAAAGGCTGTAACGCGTGAAGTACGTGGTCTGATTAATGTCACCCTTCTCGCCGTCAAATGATGTGACGGTTCCTATGAGAGGGCGCAGCTGCTTGCAGTCCGCGTCCAGAGACGTTCCTCCATCGTCCCAGGAATCCGCACTCTTCTCCACCTGAACGACAAGATTGAATTTTGCAAGTCTGACAGACCAAAACTTTACTAAATGCCGTATTTCTCACTGACAGGTGGGAGCCTGCTGGAAAAGAAACGGTTCTAGGTGCCCAGCTAGTTAATCACACATTTTACAATCCGTTCCGCCGCTTTGTCCCACTGGCAGAAAGTGTGGGAGTTGTCGGAATTTGCCACAACAAATGTAGGCAACAGTACGCTGGACTATGAAGGATAAAACGTCAGCGCGGAGTACGCACAGCTCACAGTATGCACATATTACGCCCGAGTTTATGGGAGCCTTTAGGCAGCCCGCGCTAACAACAATAAACCTAGTAAGTTAGTTCAATATAAAAGTTACGTTTATTTTGGCCTTATGTTGGAAACAGAGCAGTGTAGTCCAACTACTCCTGTCCCAACAGAGACGGATAGCTCTACCTCTCTCAGGAGAGAGCTGTGTAGGTGAAGGGGCGGAGTGATATTACACACTTGGGAAGAACATTTAGTGCACATTATATGTGGACAAAGACACACAAACACACTAATTCACTGTGCGCCTTATGGTCTGAATAATACGGTACATGATCTACAGTATAATCTCTGAAAGGAGATCAATGCCCTATCACCAAGAAATAGATCCAGAAACTGAGTATAAACTGCAACCTTTGTATGACGGATGAGAGGGTCCTCACCCTTAGAGCTTTCCATCCACTCTCGGCACCACCTCTCACTGCGATGCAGTTCACCTGGTCTCCCTCATTCAGCGGCACCCCGCCCAGAACCTCCTCACTTGTAAAGTAGATGGCGTCGTCTATCATGCCGTAGTCCAAACACAGCTGCGTCACCACGCTGCCCCGCAGGTGGCGGACGTCCTCTGTGCCTGAACAGAAAGAGATAAAACCGCATTATATGCTGCTGTGTGGACGTGTCACGCCTATGTGGAGACCGCGTGCATTTACCGGGGCTTTCCGTCAAGATGTTGTCTCCGCCCGCATCAGTCGTTCTCCAGAGAGGAGAAACCAGCTTGGCTAGCACACGGCGCGCGGCAGTGAGCATGTCGGCGGGGCGCGTGAGCTACGTCACCAGCTACCCGGCGCTAGGATAACAAAATTGTGCTTTAAATGTGCTTCAGTTTTGCTACAGTTCATTGGCGTAGAAACGAACAACCAACGAGAGGCCACATCTTACTGAAAAAGAAAAATGTGCTTTTCAGTGCACTCTAAAGACACGTTTGCTACATTAGCTACTGCACAAAGCACTCTGTGGAGGTAAATACTTTTTAAAATGTGTATATCCCGCGGAAACAGTGGAAACTTTAGTGGCTTACCGGGTCCCAAACAAATTAATGAATATTAAAGAGCACTTCAAGAGCCGTGGTTGTCACTTTTCTCAGCCTTCGGCGTCGTTGTGTTTGAATAATGAGCAGCAGCACTGATGAGGGTGGAGCCACGGTCACGTGGCGTTACCGCCCAAGTTGACGTTCATCAAGTTGACGTTCACCTTCAACTCCATGCAGGGAACCCCGGGGTTCCACTTTGAAGGTAACTTTGAATCAAAACTATTTGTCCATTGTAAGTGTGCATTTGAAGTTGCAGCGAGTTAAATTATAAGTTTAGTAATAGTAGAATTAACACTTACAATGCACAAATAGTTTTGATTCAAAACTACCGTCGTCATATCATTCAAAACTACCGTCATATCATTCAAAATTACCTTCATATTATTCAAAATTACCTTCAGATTCCACTGCACACGAAAGCATCGGGGGAGCGCCGCTGGGAGGTAGCCCCTGACTGCAGACCCCTGATCGGGGCGTGGCTCAACGTTGAGGCACGCCTCCACCACCACCCTTAGACTGGCATAGAAGAAGAATTTGTGCAATAGAAGAAAAATGCCATTGATCTTACTGGGTTAAATAAAACATTATTTTTAATTAAATAAAAGGGAAACAGATGAATGTATAGAATGTAAAGTAATAGAAAATGTAGAACATATTTTATTATATTGTAAGAAATATGATTAAGAAAGGATAAGATTAAAACAAAAGACAAAACAAATAGGACGGGAATGGAATTTGACTTCGGTAAAATTAGAAAGATATTCACAGATTCGGCTTTTCCGGATCAATAGCTCATCTGCGGATGATTTATTATACAAAACAGACACCTCTCTGTAACCACAGCAAGGCAGACAGTCAGCTACAACCGTAGTTTCCTCAAAACGAGTCTCCCACCGCGCTGGGAGAATTACATTGGACCCAATGCAGAGGTCGCGGCTCCGCAGATACTTAGGGACCGTGTGCAAGTTGCAACCCCAGAAACATAATCATAGAGAAATATTCAACAGCCTCACCAAGGAAAGGTGGATTATTATCAAATTCATTTTATATGTATCTGATCTCATGTATATCATACCACATTTATTGGATTTGAAAATAATAAATTTTTTGAGGAATTTCCCAAAGCCTGAATGGCAAATGGCACCTATGTTATTATTAGAATAAGTATAAAATGAGCAATGACTACACCATAGATCATTGTAGTGCCACCAAACTCATCATACACACAGATAACCTCATGTAGTTTATACTACAACTCTTACTGTTGGAAAATGTGCTTAACTTTATTTTTTGACATTTTTTTTATTGTTATTACAAGCATATAATAGCCAATAGGTACAGTATAGATGATTGTAGTGCCACCAAACTCATCTTTACACATAGATAACTTCATCTAGTTCATACTACAACTCTTACTTTAAGAAAATGTGCTTAACTTTATTTTTTGACATTTTTTTATTGTTATTGCAAGCATATAATAGCCAATAGGTACAGTATAGATTATTGTAGTGCCACCAAACTTGTAGAATACATAGTTCACTTCATCTAGTTCACACTACAACTCTTACTTTGGGAAAATGTGCCTAACTTTATGTTTTGAGATTGTTTCATAGTCATTACAAGCATATAATCACCAAAAAGTACACTATAGATCATTGTAGTGCCATAAAGTGTATAACACACATATAAATTGAACATGTTGAATAAACATAACATTGGCTTTATTGATGCAGAAAGGCTTATACCGATAACAACTATATTACAACCAAAGACTATTTAACTTCTCCTTTACTGTTTGCATTATGATCAAACAATGTAACATGAGAATACAGCTTGTTCCTACAAACTTACACAAAATAAAATCTCACTGAATAATAAAAATCACAATATTTAAGAATCCCATACAGCTCCACAAAAATTGCTATAAACCTGAATATCGCTTTTTTTGTGTAAATAAATCTGATAAGGTGTAGATGTGATTTTTGTCACACTACAACTTATAAACGTTACTTTGTGGATGATGATAATACTTTATGCCCTTAATGTTACATGGAGAATATTAGAAATATCTGTGGCCCATCTTCCCAAAGTAAGAGTTGTAGTATGAACTAGATAAGGTTATCTGTGTGTTCTACAAGTTTGGTGGCACTACAATAATCTATGGTGTATTTATTGATAATTATACGCTTATAATAACAAAGAAAAAATCAAAAAAAAAATTGAGTTTAGCACATTTTCCCAAAGTAAGAGTTGCAGTATGAACAAGAGGAGGTTGTCTATTTGTAGGAATAGTTTGGTGGCACTACAATAATCTATACTGTACTTATTGGCTATTATATACTTGTAATAACAATGAAAAAATGTCAAAAAATAAAGTTAAGCACATTTTCTTAAAGTAAGAGTTGTAGTATGAACTAGACGAGGTTATCTATGTGTATGATGAGTTTGGTAGCACTACAATAATCTATACTGTACTTATTGGCTATTATATACTTGTAATAACAATGAAAAAATCTCAAAAAATAAAGTTAAGCACATTTTCTTAAAGTAAGAGTTGTAGTATGAACTAGATGAGGTGATCTATGTGTATGATAAGTTTGGTAGCACTACAATAATCTGTGGTGTACTTATTGAAAATTATACGCTTGTAATAACAATGAAAAAATGTCAAAAATAAAGTTAAGCACCTTTTCCCAAAGTATGAGTTGTAGTATGATCTAGATGAGGTGATCTATGTGTAAGATGAGTTTGGTGGCCCTACAATAATCTATAGTGTACTTATTGATAATTATATGCTTGTAATAACAATGGAAAAATGTCAAAAATAAAGTTAAGCACATTTTCTAAAAGTAAGAGTTGTAGTATAAACTAAATGAGGTTATCTATGTGTAAGATGAGTTTGGTGGCACTACAATGATCTCTACTGTACCTATTGGCTATTATACACTTGTAATAACAATTAAAAAATGTCAAAAAATAGAGTTAAGCAAATTTTCCCAAAGTGAGAGTTGTAGTATGAACTAGATGAGGTGATCTATGTGTATGATAAGTTTGGTAGCACTACAATAATCTGTGGTGTACTTATTGAAAATTATACGCTTGTAATAACAATGAAAAAATGTCAAAAAATACAGTTAAGCAAATTTTCCCAAAGTAAGAGTTGTAGTATGATCCAGATGAAGTGATCTATGTATTCTACAAGTTTGATGATAATCCACCTCTCCTTGGTGACGCTTTTTAATATTTCTCTCTGATTACTTTTCTGGGGTTGCAACTTGCAGACGGTCCCTAAGCATCTGCGGAGCAGCAACCTCTGCATTGGGTCCAATGTAATTCTCCCAGCGCGGTGGGAGACTCGTTTTGAGGAAACAACGGTTGTAGCTGACTGTCTGCCTTGCTGTGGTTACAGAGAGGTGTCTGTTTTGTAGAATTAATCATCCGCCGATGAGTTATTGATCCGGAAAAGCCGAATCTGTGAATATCTTTCTAACTTTACCCAAGTTGGAATTTGAAAGGATTAATAGGAACAACAGGAGAGGGGATAATGGAAATACAGAAAGCTGTTATAAAATAACTTAAGAATATAGGATTATACTATAAGATTTAAAAGTGTGTGTATATATGTGTGTATATATATATATATATATATATATATATATATATATATATATATATATATATATATATATATATATATATATATATATATATATATATATATATATATAAGTAATCATCACATTGACATATATAGCTCATCCTACATACTCCGGTGGCGGTGTGCACCTTAAAGTCAAAGTAGCAAACTGTTATTAAACAAAAAGAAAAATAAGCAAAATGGAAGTAAGCAAGATTTTTTCTTTTGTTTGAATGTGCTATTTTGCAATATTTGTAACAGACAATGAAGAAAGTAACATTATTTTAGTTTAACATATTCTATGCTGCTCTCTGTTATTTTACAGCTGGACTGGTAATCTGGTATATCGAGCATTTTCACGGTAGGCTGAAGGATTTTAGGGCAAATATGAGACTGCAGGCTTAAACAAGCCCGCCGCTACCAATGCGCAGCATTCATCCCGAGATGAATGGGAGAAAAAAAAATCTGCGCAAATTTACAACAGCATGTGGAAACTTCCGGTTTTCAAAATAAATGAAGACCTGTCAAAAAATTTTAAAAAAGAGATGCTTCTCATAAAACACGTTTTAGTACTGTGCTCCTACACTCATTTAAAAAATAATAATTCTGAGCATTTTAGCTCATTAGTTTCCATATAACCTATTGTGTACAAATGAGCATAAATCAAATTTTGACGGTCCTCATGTTAGCGTACAGGTGTTCTTGTATCCTGGGGAATATGCATGATCATATATTCACCAGTACCTTTTGACTTACAGTACGCTCTGTACATTGCAATGGGGGCCAACTGTGATTTCAGAGGTATGTGTAAATTGTGATGCGTTATGTTTAGTATGCAAGGTATTCTTTTTTTTAAAACATATTTGAATCTTCTTGCATTTCCTTCATCAAAGGAAAACATGCCTCAAATTAGGAGATGGTGGTGTCTTGTTCTCATGCAGAACTTCCCCATGCTGTAAGTGCCCTCAATATCACATCGGATCAGATAATCACCAGATCCTTTTAAATCTCCTGTTTTACTGTATTCACTGTCAACTGAGTAACAGTAATGTTTTCATCATGAATGTATGTTTTCATGAAATCATCATGGTCGTAAGAAGACTGATTGCGGGAAAGAAAAAGGTCGCGTGATTAAAAATGACTACAGGTCATGTGATTAATTGTTATGTAGTCAAACTATTGCTTGAAGACGAAAGCCTAACGCCTCCACTTATTTCAGGATGTGAAAGAGATCCCTCTTAAAACGAAGCTGTCTCTGAAGCATCGGGTATTGTCCAAAGCAGCATTGTTGTACACACATCCATCAAAGTGGTAGAGGTGGGTTGTCAATTTGTTTTGCAGTCATTTCTCCGCTTTCATTAAGCCAGTACACTTAAAGTCAGCCACCAAGATTTTTTTTCACATCTTGCATTGTTATTGTGGCGATAACAACCATAATCTGTTTGCTTTCTAGTGGAAGCTGAGATCATCCAGGACTGGGAACTGGGGTATGTTGCCTGCTATGGTTTGTTCTTATTTCACTGTTTTCTGCCTTCTCCAACCCTTTCTTTAATAATTGTTTTCTTTATTTTTGATTAGGAGGATACCATGGAGGCAGCAAGGTGGTGTGGCACCACAACATTTAAGGGGAAACTTTATCTTCCCCGAGTCGTCTCCATGGACAGGAAAGATTGCATTAGGGCAGTGGAACTCCTCCATCAGTCCGATCGCCTGGATCCAGAAGAGAATGATGAGCTGAGGGAACCGTTCGTGTTCCTTTTTAATTTTCAGAATGATTATGAGGCGTTTTGCCAAGAAATTATGGACACAAGGCAAATGCAGGTGTTTGCTGCCTTTGCACCCTAGCCCCTACAAATGTCCTGTCATGGTCCGTGTCCTTTGTTCCTTGTTGTGCTCCTGTTTTATTTTGAAGTTAAGTGTCCTGTCTTCTTTTCTGTGTCTGTTTTGTCCTGTGCTGTAGCCTGTGTTCCTCCTATTGTCTATGTGTTCAGTTTGTCAGTAAAAATAAAGTTTATTGTTCACTTATCTGTCTCTACCAGCGTCTGCATTTGGGTCCAGTTCTCTGCAATTCCTGACATATACATAGTTTGTAAGATCTCTGGTACAATCATATACAGTAGGTTTCTATAGAGAGGTGTATGTTATTGTGTCTGTTCTTGGGAACAGACACAATAGCTATCAAAACATTGTTTTAAATATTGTTTTATCTTTCTATCTTTTATATATATATATATATATATATATATATATATATATATATATATATATATATATATATATATATATATATATATATATATATATATATATATATATAAAGGCTGCACAGTGGCGCAGTGGGTAGCACTGTTGCCTTGCAGCAAGAAGGTCCTGGGTTCAAGTACACCCCTGGGTCTTTCTGCATGGAGTTTGCATGTTCTCCCTGTGCATGCGTGGGTTCTCTCCAGTTACCCCGGCTTCCTCCCACAGTCCAAAAAACATGACTGTTAGGTTAATTGGCTTCTCCAAATTGTCCTTAGGTGTGAATGGTTGTTTGTCTCTCTGTGTTGCCCTGCGACAGACTGGCGACCTGTCCAGGGTGTACCCTGCCTCTCGCCCGGTGAACGGGATTAAGCGGTTTGGAAAATGGATGGATATATATATATATATATAATTCCTTATTTTAGGCAACTCTGGCCATAGGTGATGCATTGCTGTTTGAGAAAGTGCTGAATGGTGCCCGCCACCAGATGGCGCCCGAAAAGGAGTTAAGCGGGGCTCAACGTTGAGGCACGCCCCGATCTGCGGTCTGCAGTCAGGGGTACTTGTAAGGGGCGGGGCTAAATCGAAGGCCCCTTCATGAAAAAGAAGAGCGCACACCTAAGAAAAAGGAGATGCTTGTTTAAGAATGAAACCCTGCAATACAGCAAAATAGGGACAGGGCTTTCAAAAGTTCACAGCGACCACCCTTGTCCTTTATACCAGATTTTGTGACCCATGGCCCAACTGCAGCAGATTGTATAAAACCAACTAATCCCGACCATGTTGTTTTGCTCCTGCTTGTGAATCCACAAACTCTGAGGGAGCTCAGTGTTGAGATGTCAAGTAGCTATTCAATGCGGTACCGCGCGCGAGCTATTTTTAGAAACACAACGTCACGATGACGTCACATCACGTGGTACGCAGTAGGGCAAACTCCCAAACCGCCGCTGTTTTGCTGTGGAAGAGACGTGCGTTAGCCTAGGTTTTACTCGGTAAACGACTGCTTTTTCCAACATCTAAGACTATGGTTTAAAAACATTGTTGCTATGGGACTTGCAACAGCGACTCGAGGTACGCTGATCGGCCGCATATGAAGGATGTTTTCTTCATTAATTTCCCGAAACTCAAGAGTGCCAAGGAGAGGTGTGTGCGTTGGGTACACTTGTGTGGGCGGCCTACCAAAGGAAAGGCGCTTGACCTGATGTCGACAATGAAGTCATATCTGATGTAATGAGAAAGAATCGCTTTGATGAGATAATGGCCTCAATTCATTTGGTGGATAACTCAAAGGCCACAAATGAGCATTTCTACAAAGTGCGGACAATCTTCTGTGCACTAAATGATTCCTATAAAATGAAGCCATACACCAAACAACTATCAGTTGATGAAAGCATGATACCATATTATGGCAGGCATGGCTGCAAACAGTTCATCAGTAGTAAACAATCATCTTTGGGTACAAATTGTGGAGTCTTGCTTCACCCACAGGGTACATGTCTCACATGGAGCACTATTGTGGAGTCCACACACATCTGCCTGACATTGGCTTAGGACAGAGCCCAATCATAGTCCTTGGTCTGGCTCAATAAGCAGAGGTTCCTCCAGGATGCACATTTGTGCTTGATAACCATTTCATCTCACTCTACCTCATTGATGAAATGACCAAACGAGGGTATGGATCCCTTGGTAAACTGAGACAGTGCCGTCTGCATGACATCCCATTTATAAGCATGAAGGATTTTGAAAAAATGCATTGTGGAAGTACTGAAGTCCTTACAGAGGGGGAGAAGTTACTGGTGCAGTGGAAGGATAACAGTTTTGTAACCATTGCAACAAATACCATAGAAACATATTCAGAGGGTCAAGCATCCAGGTGGAGCAAAGACAAAAAAAACTTTGTCAAAGTGCCACAGCCTCTGTGTTTTCTTACACACAACCAGAACATGGGAGGCCTGGATCTACAAGATCTTCACGTGTCAAGATATAGATCTGTAATAAGGTCAAAGAAGTGGTGGTGGCCACATCTGTCACGGTCACTTCACAGTGCAGTGGTAATTAGCTTGCTCTTCTTCAGAGATGTCAGTGGCAGCGATTATGACCTCCTGACCTCTCAACGGGTTTTGTCCCTGGAACTTCTTAAGAGATTTGGAAAACTACCTCTTGGCCAAGATCTGCAATTGTGGAGCCTTGGAGTTTCATAGGAGGCGATGGGAAACATCACTGGCCTGTCAACACTGGAAAACGTTACCAAAGATGCAGACGATGCCGTAATCGCACTGTGCATGGATGTGAGAAATGGGATGTACCACTCCATATTGAGTGCTTCAAGATTTTTCATGGAGAATAAAATCTTATTAACGCACCCATAAACTCTGCTACGATGTTAGGGGATTTATTTCTAGAAAATCTGGTTCATGAGACTAAAGTAAAAATCTGGATTCTTTTGAAAGATAACACCCTTTAGTATGCAATGTTCTCAAGCCTTTTTCACTATTTGAGGTATAGTAAATGCCTTTTGCTGATTAGTCTTTTTGCTAAATAATATTGTATACTATGTCACTGATGTTAGTTGCAAGTCAGTGAATCTTAGCTACTGCCACTATATGAATTTATTCCATTAAAACTGTAAGCTCTTGTTTTGTAAGTAAAAACATTCTTAGCCCTAAGGTTATGGTCCATCTTATGAAATACAATAACAGCATTAGTGTTAGTTCCCTTTTGTATGCATTGGAATTACATTGTTCGATGTATTAGATACATGTATTACATGTATCTAATACATTTTTAACACACTTATAATCATGCCCAGTAGTACTATACACATGTTAAGGTTATTTTACACAAACTATTTGGAAACTGGTCAAATTTAAGAATCTTTGTAAACTTTGACTATGCGGTTTCCCACTGGCAACAATTGTGGCTGAGTTGTGGCTGAATATAAACACAATATTTTGCCAAATATAACCAGGGTGAAATGTAAAAATGTTATGCATATTGTGTGTAAAGGAGGTCTAAGGGGTGAAATACATGCACTTAGTTTGCAGGGGAAAATTGGGGATTAAACAGGTTAAGTCAGAGCAATGACAGCTCCCCTTTAAATGAATCAGTTTTCTTTGTTTGTCACATATTTCCATTCACACCACGAGAGGGCAGTGGTGGCTCTCTTTCGGCACAGGACAGTAGCAGAATCGAAAACAGCTCAAAGAAGGCCAAGAGAAGGAAACGGACCAGGTACTCACCTCGGTCTGTTGCTATAAGTGGGAACTCCACTGGCCTTGGTTATTGAACACAGAGATGTGGAAAAAAAATTCATGGCTATTAAGGACCAGAGGAAAAAGTTTAACCATAGTCTACACAAGACCACTCCAAAGGCATGTTGTCATTTGAAAAATGAAAATCATGCAATTCAGCTTCGAACTTACCCAAACTCTATCTATCTATCTATCTATCTATCTATCTATCTATCTATCTATCTATCTATCTATCTATCTATCTATCTATCTATCTATCTATCTATCTATCTATCTATCTATCTATCTATCTATCTATCTATCTATCTAACACAAATGAGGACATTAAACAGCTCTTGCCAGTCAGATCACTTAAATCAGTCACAAGGTTAAAAATTATTTGTTGTCTTTACAATATCATAATATTGCTGGTGCCTCGAACAATCCATTTGTAACATAAATAGAACTGAAGTATTTTTTTTAATTAAAACTTGACCTGTTTTGAGTTGAGTCCATGATTTTCTGTTTCCTTGTAATAAATTCTACACATAAATCACATCACACAGGCCCATTTTCGTTACACCACCGATTGCTTGGGTGGATGAGGATCCATGTTTATTTTGCACCAAGCAAAGTGAGCGATACCGCACAAGAGGGCTAAAAAGAAAATCTATGAAGCTAGAAAACTGCAACAAAGAGTGGCATCAGGGTTACCAAGGCTCCACACGTTAGACACTACATGTCTACATGGAAACCCGTTGTTTAGAGGAATGCCAGGGAAAAGTGTATTTTCTGCTCTACCTTCAAAAATGAAAACATAAGAAAGTTTGCTAAAGTTTGAACTTTCGAACCATCACTTTGAACAGGTGAAACCAAGGTTGAGCTGTTTCTCACAAAACACTGCTGACGGCTTTGTTGCGATGTACGGGATAAATATCTGAAAAAGGTAACGTGTGCCTTCTGTTAAGTACTTTACAAGATCTGCGATGCTGTGGGCTTGTTTCTCTTCCAAAAGCCTTGCGACTTGTAACAAGGTTCAGTTAACTTCTTAACAACAACAAAAATGCTAATGTATTTACATTGGATCAGGTGACTTAAACACAAGGGGTAGCTAATGAATGTGATATGTCTGCTTGACAACTAATGTAGATGTATTTTCTTTTAAAAATACATTTTAAATTCAATTACTACTGCTGCCACTTATACAATACTTAGACATAAGCATTGATGGTCTTGACTGGTTGTTTTCCAGGCATTGTTTTTGTTTCTCAATGTCTTTCTCTGGACCTTGACTGTTTTGTTACATATTTTCTGTCCAGTTCTTGCTTCTGGCAGTTTGACAGTTTGTTGTCCAGCATGTGGCTAAAAATGGAAGGGACAAGTGGACAAGTGGAAGACCAACGAATCAGATGTAAAGGAAATACAGTATTTGATAAAGTGGTGCCTATATTGGTGGGAGTATTTTTTGGAATTTGATCAACTCTACCAGGATTTAGGCTAAAATGTAACTTTTTGACAAACGTAAACTTGGTGGGGTTAGCATGAAACAGAAGACAGACGTGGAGAAAAGCACTTCAATACAAAATTAGGCACACATGCCTGAATAAAAAAATAAAAAAATAAATATATACACGTCTTTTTAACAGCGGTGTGAACGGGAGTTGGCTCCCATTGCTTAATAGCTTTAAAAATAATGACAAGGAGAGATGCCGGCCGGTATCCAAGGTTTTTACCAAGTTTTTTTAAACAAAACTTTATTGAAGACGTCTAGAAACAATTACATTCATAATTACTTCTGTGAATAAGTCCGCTGTTGTGTGACGGTTCCCTCTGTTACCCACGTATGTGGTTCGCTTTGCCGTCTGGAACCACTCAGACACAAGTTTGATGGCGCTCGCATTTAATAGTAGTATGAACGGCCACCTCAAAAAAAAAAAAGTTTCTGATTTCAGCAAAAAATCAGAATTATTCATCAAGACCTGCAGTGTGAACGTAGCCTTTGTGACATGAGTCACTAAAAAAATTAACTTTTCTACAAAATTCCAATTTATTGATTATGAATGTAGCTACAGTGTGTCAGATCACAGGCAGAAGGGGGGGAAACAATTCTACTTTTTTTCTTTAAGAAATACACTCCAACCCAAAATGAATTTATCTAAAACCTTTTTACTCACCTTTGCCAAGGGAGGTGGGTGTGTGTGGGGCACCAACTGCTGGCGGGGCACTGTAATACATGGCTACGCCCCTGTCACATCAGAAGACAACAGCGTATATGGGACAAGAACGCTGGAAGGAAAGGCAGGAGAGAGCAGGAGGAGGTCTGCCTAAACTCCGCCTCCGGTCTCGGATCATCTCGCATTCCTTCTTCACGGCCTCTCACGCCGTGGATAGAGAGAGAAAGGAAAAGGGAGAAACACAAGAAGGGCACACGAAGAAGGAGAAAGAGAAAGAAGACGGGGCGCAGCGAAACGACCATGGCAGTATCCACAACGCGTCCGAGCACAGCGCACTCGCACCGCCGCCGAGCAGAGCCCGGAGCACGCAGACGCACAATAGACAGCCTCTTGATGAATGAAAGGAGCTGTGTACCTGGGCCGTGGACACAATGAGGGTCATCTTCACCCAAAACGCCGGTTTCGTCGCAGCTTTTTCGCCTTTCTTGTGATGCTGGCAAGGCGTAGGACGACAGATGACGTGAACCGACCGCAGTTAGATCGTGCCAATTTATTTATGTTATTTTTTCTTCCATAGGAAATAGCATAAAACATAATACTGCCAGTATTTTTTTTCTTTAAAAAAAACGAAAGGGTGGACAGATTGCGACATGCAGCCTGCTGTCGAAATCTGAACACAGAATATGTTTTATTAGCTACATTATTGGCATTATGATTTAATATGTATGCCTATTAGTTATTATGGCGTGATCATTTTAGATCAGTGCGCTACACGAGTAATCGATTATTATACCTAATATATGAGAAGAAATGTTTGTTCACTTTGATCAAAGCCAATTGATCGATCTAGACAATCAGTAAATATTAAATTCTATATATGTGAAAACCTCACTTGCTTTATCGCCTGTAATTTATTTATTTATTATTACTATTATTAGGTCTTATAAGTATAGGCCTATCGTCGTATCGATTAGTTTAAGTTGGTAGTTTAAAAAATATATTTAACAGAGAGAAGATTGTTCAAGACGCCTCCCTAGAGAAATGGAGACCGCTTATTTATCGCTCCACCGGGGGGCCGCCCGTCCCGAGTCCCAGGGAGGTCAAAGCCCTGCCGTTAAACCGGCGGCGGGTGTCCCCTCCCCTCCACCTCCACTTCCGGCCTCACCCGCCGGTGGCTCACCCGAGGAGACCCCGGCCCAATGTGATGGTCTGCGGAGCTCGGGCGTGAAGAAGCACCACCACAAGCACAACCTCAAGCACCGCTACGAGCTCCTGGAGACGCTTGGAAGAGGCACCTACGGCAAAGTCAAGAAGGCCATTGAGCGGCACTCCGGCAGAGAGGTGAGCCCACTGAACAGCCCCTCGGCAGCTGTAAATAACCCGTCGGTGTGTGTTTTAGTGCGCCCCAGACGCCCGTTTTACGCGCGTCTGGGGCGCACCAGAAGTCTGCGAACGACGCTGGCCTCAGAGGAAGCGCGGTCAGAGTCGGAGGCAGTCAGAGGCGTGTGCTTGTCCTCCTGCCGCCCCGCTGGGAATTCCCCCCTACGCTCAAAAATAAGACCCACGGGGCCCGGGAGTTGTACAGCACACGCCTTGTCCTGTGCACGGCCTCCCGGCCGGATGTTACAGTTCAAGTCCGGCTACTGACGGGCTGATGCCGCAGCTCTAAAGTTCCCCTCACAATTATACCACAGAGGTCATTCCCTCATCTTCCAGTATGGTTTAGTCCAGAGCAGGGGCGGCGCTACACATAGAGTAGTACTGGGGCACAAGATCTGAATACCAATAAAGTCCACACCCATGTTTTCAATTTAGATGCAAACACTCTGGCTTTGTCATCAACGTGCTCCAAACAAGTGATGGATGAAAGCAAAAGCGGGCAACACTTAGAAAAACACTTGCTTTCCCACTGTCATGTAAACGAGTGAAACCCTATTCCCATTTAGGAGCTGAAAGAGACATTTCGTCTAAGTTACTGCTACCAGATTCTGACAAATGTACCATTTATTTAATGTTGAGAGCTTTCATAGCTATTTTTACTGGCTTCACCATGCAGTCTCGTCTGCCCAAACAGTACAGTGCATAGGCCTCCTTAGTTTCTCCAAACATTCACTGTTTGTGATTACATTATTGGTTCAAGGGTGGAATTTAATTATGCATTTCATCTTTACTTAGAAGTACAAATATTCCAAGTTTCAAGTAGGAAAAATGTTCAAAAAGTTCCCCTAAAGTCAGAATTGTGGGTAAAGAGTGGGAAAGTTGTAGATATCCCACCAATCCAGACCTCAAAATCCATGATGGCTGCCTTGTTTCTAAAGCTTTGTGACATCCGTTAACTAAGTTTATTTGGAGTTTTGATGATTTATCCTATTAAATATTTCATGCAGACTTACTTTAGTGAACATGTGGTTTCTATGTTTGACAGTATAACATACAGAGAAATAATTGTAATTAGCTTGTTTAATGAGCTCTACCAATTTGCAAATCCCATGTATTATTTTTTTTTTACTGTTTGACTGTTGGTGCACTTTAGCCAAAGATCACAATTCATTTGCTCTCGTTTATCTTGCAACTACTTGTGCCAAATATCCGCCCGTGGGACCCATAATTGCTGCCCAGGTAACGCAAGTGGTACTTGTACCAAAGTTTGAGGGAACCACGGTTTTAGGATATGTCCAACGTGTTTAAATATGGCAGAAACTAATTTTACTGTCTAATCATTGCAGATAATTCAAGATGTGGGAACCTACGTGGTAATTTCTTTAAAACAACCTTGCCTCACACATGCATGCACTCACACACATACACACATCCTTGTTTTAAATACAAAGTGAGGACCTTGCCATCACTTCCGTTGACTTGCATTCATTTTCAACTCTTTCTATGGCCTAACCTAAACCTAATTGACACCTTGGTCCTAAACCAACCCTAGCCCAGAATAAAAGTGAGGACCAAGAAAGGGTCCTCACTTTAAATCAAAATCCTCACTTTAGTAGAAAAACGTGCAAAAAATGTTCTCACACAGCTGCAAGTACAAGTACACACACGCAGTCAAATTAAATTCTGATTTAATTTTCCAATTTTCTTTGGGTGAAAGTAATGCATGACAAACATTAGTTTTACCAGGAACTCACTTTTAACTTGTACTTTGCTCCATAAAATACTTCTTCCGTAAAGCTTGTGTACCACTGTGTGAATGTGTGCGTGTGTTTATAGTCTGGTCCGTCTGCCCTTTCTGTTTTCTTTTTAAGCCTGATAAGCTGTATGCATCATAGCAAACGCACCCATTGCTAGTATATTCTTACAGGCTTCAACATCATGGCAAAACATGAGCCCTATGCCCAATCTGGCAAGCCATGTGGAACTTTCCATGAAACGCTGTGTACAGGTCATTGCTGTCATGCCATCTCACTCTAACTTGTTTTGTAGGTACTGGTAAATAAATATTTTTTGACATGTATTTGACTTTGTCACCTTTTTAACTTGGAAAAACTTGGGTTCAGATGGTTGGCTTTGAATATTTCTTTCCCAAATCAGCAAAAAAAAAAAAGCAATTCAACTCTTCCACATTTTGTCATGTGTTGTTTCTAATGCATGGGATATTATGATAGTTTTGTTATGATACCTTGGAGCAAAAAACCACAGATTCTGACACTTTTCTTCCTTTACCGTTACAAAATGTCCTCCCCTCGTTTTGCGAGATCTACATCTCAGCTAGCAAAGACCTAGATCCGGTGTGGGCATTAAAGGCAGTCTGAGTCCATCCAGCTGGACAGGTATACAGTGTTATTGACAGGCTGAGGCTGAAAGCCTGAAACTTCAAATATAGTTTCCATTTTCACTCTGATATTGCACACACAGGTACTGTGGCGATGACTGCAGTTTGATATACAGTGCAGAGTAGTAGCGAACGTGTATTTGCCTTATTTCAGCCAGCAGGCCGGCAGTGTGCAGCAACAAATGAGTTGAGGGACAGTGCTGCACTGCGTTACTCTATGCCTCAGTCACCCTGGTGCATTTACTTTAAACTGCAGAAGCGGTATATTAGAAGATTTTAGTGGTCTTAAAAACGTATCGCTTTACAACTTTAATATACCTTGGTATCAGGCTCATGCTATTTACTACTTCCACGTATTCCAAACCTTTAAGGTTTAAAGTTCTGCACTAGGTGCCGTGTGATGGTGTCAACACGCTTATTTTTTTTATCTTAAATGAAAACATAATGCGTTTTGTTGGTGTTTATTGTCATGATTTTTTTTCTCCTTACATTCCTTTTCATGTTGGGCCTTTTTTTCCCCTTTATGAAAGCAAAAAGGGTCTGCACATGCAGCACTGACGGGGCAAGACTTCCTCACAGGCCACGCGCGTCTGACGTTACATGGTTAGAGTTTACTCGACCTTTGACCCAGAGGAAGTCCCTCGTGTCCTCATGGCAGATAAAACACTCGACTCTTTCCTCAAATTCAATCACAGGAACAGACAGACAAGATAAATGCAGGAAGCCGTGCTTCTGTGTCCGTCTGTGTGATGGAATTAACTGAAGGCTTTAGAAGAAGATTGATTAGATGTGAGCCCATTCGGAGTATCGGTGAAAGGAGAACAGAGTTTCTGCTTTAATCTGGACAGCCATATGGTGCAATGCCGGGTGGAGGAGCTGGAATCCAGCAACCATAGGAAGTTGAACTCTTCAATTGTGTGAAAGTGTTGCAAGCTTGTTTGATTTAGCACGCCTGGAAAAGATGTGCTGCTTGCTTTTGTACACTGAAGCGCACTGTGTGAGCCCTTATGTATTAAATGACATCTGTAGTAAAAAAGATGTGGTGACAGGCAGACCCAAAATGAACACAGACACATGAAAGTCCATCCTCAGCAGGAAATGAGATGGGAGGGAAGGTTAATATCCTGAATAGAGGACTCGTCAGAGACAGGAGGAGGTGAGCTGTTAGCACAAGGGATAAAGGGAACCCCGACACAATAACGAGACGGACTGCCTGAGTTGAAGGGAACACAGAGTCATATAAATGTGATCTTAAAGCACCAGATTACATCATTCTCCAATAATGGCTTCAATGGGGAGGTGCACAGAAGGGAAAAGAAACACTGACATTCCTCTGCTATATGTGGTGCCGCTGATGAGGTATTATGATTCCTGGCTGTGTTTGAGGATAAAGTTCTCCGGAAAAGTGACGGGCCCCTTCATTCCATTCCTGCTCTCTCTCCCATTTTCCCCTGTATGACTTGTGCAGTCAACACAACAGATGATCAAGAGCCTTAGACAGTACACGGAAGGGTCAGTTCGTGATGAATATGTTATCTGTTTCAATGGCATGAGAAAGCACTGGAAGATGTCAGGCTCTACTGAAGCGAGGCACGGACTTTCACTTCAAACAAGCTCCTTTCAGAGCGTAGGTCGAGTAATGGGGGGTTGAGGTCTCCCCCTACCTGGCATGGGGCAGCATGGGCAGCAGTGCCGGGACTGTTTACTGTGACTGATGGTAATAGGGGATCCACTTAAGAACAAGCGGAGCTGTGTCAGCCAGCCTGGCAAGGAGTTGATTCACAATCCTGTTAAATGATCCACGTCGGGTTCTGGGCATGGGAACATGAGGAGCTCCACGATCGTAATACCTGGCTTTGTTTCAAGCCCAATGAGGGAGAGCAGAGTCGTTCTGTAAGTTAGAAGAAAAATGCACCTGAAGATTGATTACTGCCATTCTAGGAGTTTCTGATTACTTAAGTGTGTTTTTAAATGTTTTCAAATGATGATTAATTTATTAGAGGAAAAAAAAACTATCCAAACCAACCTGTCTCTATGTGAAAACAAATAATTGTGCTCTAAACCTAACAACTGGTACAACTGCTGTACGATTTAAGGAAAATATTTAAAAGCCATAGTATTACTGAAAAATGCCATTAAAATATTTATTACTATTCACCCTTACTTTCCCGACATTTTCTTTCTTTACCATTACCCGATGTCCACACCGCTCTCCAAAATCTTTAGCATCTCAGCTGCCACAAAAACATGCCTGGTGTGGGCATCATGGGAAGTCAGTCAATTCAATTGGGCAAAAGTTTTGTAGACATGCATAGCGTGAATGTTTAAAAGCCAAAACACACCAAACCCTACGATCCGTCCGATGTGATGGATAATTGCGTTGTAGCAATTAGTTGAAGTGAATGGGGCCGGGGCAGACTGGCTTGCGGTTTTTCTGCAGCTGTACTGCAAAGCTCCGACTAAGGTAGACCCCTGCTCGATTTGATGGGTCAGACAGGAAGAGAGACACTTTGACGAAGAAGTCTATTTTGGGGAAAATACACGGAATGCGATTTCCAGCCAGGTTCGTCCCCATGTAGGTGTTGTCCCAGAAAACACACAGCTCAATAAAGAATCAATAAAACATTTCAATAAAAGGTGTACTTACCCATGGTAGGAGCTCAGAGGTACAGCAAACAGAAAAGAAAATTAAAGAGCGATCTTCTTTGAGCTTGTTTGAGCAGCAGCTTTACGTTGACTGCCCGGCTTGTTTATGCTGGTGGAATTTCTGGAATCTGCGGTACATACTCTCGCGTGAATACTCGATTTCTTGAGTCGGTGGTCCGTAGAGGGAGCCTCTACGCAGTCAGCAGGTGAGGAAAAAAATCTGTACGGATCCGAACGTTGTGTCGCTTGAAAGATAATATCTCACCCAATCTTGCATCCAAGCATTCCATTGGGATTGAGATATTGCACACAATGATACTGCAATGGCGAATGAGGTTCCATATATTTTTCAGCTCTTCTAGGAAGGTCCACCTCTTTTTCTGCCTGATGTCTGCTGAAATATTAAAGCTTCATAAATGGCATTGTATCCTTTTACAGACTGATAGATATCTATGATCTTTGTTTTTCATTTGTTCTTCAATTCCTTTAGCTTGGGAGAACGATGTGTTGCTTATTTTGAACCATTGGCCCACTTCGTGTTGTCAGACAGGTTCTAATTTAGTGATGTCTTGATCATACAGGTCTGTTGGTAATTAGGCCTGGGTGTGGCTATTCAAAGCGGATCAAAATAAATGCAGTTATTCACTATTGCGGAATGTATTTCTAACTTGGCATTGTGGGGGTGACAGGTTTAACAAGGTAGTTATTTACCTTTTCACAAAGAGCCAGCTTGGCTCAGATAGCTTTTTATCCCTTATTAAAAGAAATCCTAATTTGAAAATAGCTTTTTCTGTTTACTCAGGTAATGTTTGTCCTATTTTAACTTATTTGATTGTCTCTAAAACATTAAAGTGCAGATAAAAAAGCAATAACAGAAAAATTCTGAAAGGGGACAAAAAAACTATTCTTCAAAGACCTTTATGTGTAAACTTTTATATTCTATAAAGAAGAGGCCAAATTATTGCACCCACTGTATGTAAAACAAATATTACTCCTATTTTACTAATCAGTGAGTCATAGAAAAAGCCTGATTTAACTAAAAAACAACAACTCAAAATAACAAATTAGAAACACAGCATGCAAATCCGCTGCTAGGTTTGTTACAGTTTAATGTCTTTAAATTCTGTGTAATCAAGGCATGGTCTGGAAGGGAGTTATTCCGGATTGGGGTTATTTTTATTGATGTACATGGTAATTAGCTTGGCACTCGCTACCGCTTGTGGTTTCCCCTGCATGGTCTCATTCGAAGGCAGCAGCTTTGCAAGGAGAGGACAAAAGTTTAAACTAACAGTACGTAAAGTGAACAGACTCTATAGAGTCCTGATCAAAGAAATCCCAGGACCCGATCCAGGATGTTTAGGGTGCAATTAGCGTGATGTGCTAGCCTGCGCACTATCAACTGGTTTATTTGAAGACGGCCGCTAATTGTCATTTATGAACAGCACAAGGCTAGTGGGTTTGATGCATACAGTTGCGGCTATTGGCAGTCCAACGGCTTTGAAGAATCGTCAAATCAAGTGTTGTTTGTAGCAGCTGGATTTCCGATTTCAGGCCCATTCATCAAGCCAAGTGAAATGAATCACTTTCTCAACCTCTGCTCATTCTCCCGATTCCTGTTTAAAACTCCCAGCTGGACAGCTTCAGCGGCTGATTTAAGTGAGGCCATTAGCTGTTCTTTATTAGAATGGCTAAAAGTGGGTTGCTGGCTTGTGATTAGTGTCCTCTCAAGGACGTTTTGACAGGCGGGGAGACTGTGCTGTTAATAGCTACACTTTGTCTTTTGGAGGAGGCCCCTTGCTTGTAGCACATTGACATGTTGGCCTCTCCTTTTTTTCATGGATTCACTTAATGATAATCTTTTGCATTAGTGTGTAGTTCCTTCATGCATATGCCACCCTGGCAAGGCTTTGCAGTTGGATCGTGACCATCATCCCTGTTATCATACTAGAGCTGCAGCAGTACAAGTTTTGTGGCCGATTTCCGACTTTAATTTGCTTGTAAAGTGCTGACCTGCCGAGACTGATTTCAGCTGGATATGATTTCTGTTTAAAGGATATGATGCTAGCAGATATATAAGCAATGTAGCAATTTTTTCCTTCTCAGCCTTCTTCTGTTGTTTCAGAAGCAAGGGGAAGTGTGTGAGAAGAGTCTATAAAACAGAGTTGTGCAGTTCAAAAAAGAGAGGAAATGATTATACTGTTGACCTTATAAACTACCGTTAGCATCTCGTATTAGCAATTAGCATGGTTCATGCAGTTAGCCTTATCAACTTTAAATAGCAGTCTGAAACGTCAGAAGGATAAGTACCTTGCTTTGACATTCTGAAATTGACTCAAGACATAATTTGACTCATCAGACGTTAGCTAAAAATGTCCCCAAGTCCTCTTCTCACACCAACCTTCACACTGGAGCTTTGTGTTTAGGGTTAGCTGCTTCACTAAAAACAAAATATTGGATTTCTGAGTTGTCATCAGGCCGGTTGTGGTCAGGGTCCACCAAGCTGCATAACCTCCAACTCGGATCACAAACTGGTTTCTCTGTGTATCTCCACACTCTAAAATATTTTCCTGGAGGTGAAGACACTGAACCACTTCTCCAAGAGGTTTCATCAGGTTTTAGCAAACTGTTGTGGTATTTAAACATTGAACCCTATTATCATCTGGAAGAATGATGATCTGCTGACGTTAAATTCCAGGAGGATACTGAGATTATGATTACAAATTGACATTTCCAGTTAGCACCAAGCATCACTCTGTGCCAGGGTGGCTATAAAACTGCATCTAAAATCAATCAGCGGTGCTATAAGTGAAGTGCTCAGTGTTTATTGGTATAAATGGAGCAGTAGATAAGTGAAGCAAGTGGTTTTTCATACGTCTTATTACCTAAGGCTCCCATGTAGATTGCTGATAAGGAATCCAATGTGTTTTTGCCTGTAAATGTGCTCCTTAATGTTTTTGTCAGGAAAGGATTGGGGTACTTATCATAGCCTCATTTGTAATTCTGATTGATATCTGTTTAAACATATAAGACAAGGTTCCATTGTGGTTTATATACATTAGGTTTACGATTTTTTTTTCTTTGGCTCACATATTTGGACTGAGACTGATTTGAGTTTACAATGTGTGCAGCAAGTGCTGTCAAATGGCCATGTACGTACATGTTAAAGGTTGCAGACAAGATAATGCATGTGACTTTAATTTGCTCTTATTTCACAATTTCCTAATAAAATTAAGCTTATTTATTAGGTTTTGTAGGAAAACAGGAAATCTGTGTGTAACTTGTAGGGGATAGTGGTGCCAACAGAAATGTTTATTTTCTGCTGCTTCAAGTTATCTGATGTTTTTTTACTTTATTTCTTTTTTTTTTTGTTACTTTCCAGGTAGCGATCAAATCAATTCGGAAGGAGAAGATCAAGGATGAGCAGGACATGGTGCACATCCGCAGAGAGATTGAAATCATGTCATCCCTCCGCCACCCACACATCATCTCTATATATGAAGGTGAGAGTCTGGAGCACGTCTGGAAAATATAAATGCTCTGTGGAAAAAAAAATTATATCAGACTCTTGCACAATCCTGAATGCACATGGGAAAAGACACACAAATCCAAAAAGCATCCTTCCTCCAACACATGTAGCACTTGTGGCCAGGCTGCAGGACTGTCGTTATTTTGACATGTATATGCCATAATAAGTCCCAGGCTACAGATCTGGGATGTTATTCATCTCCTTTGTCTGGCTGCCTGGACCAGTAAAAGTCAGGAAGGTTTTTGGCAGTGTGTGTCTGGCTCTTAATGTGTGTGTTGGTGGGGAGGAGGGGTGATATTCTAAGGGATCTCCTTTCCCACATCCAAGCGGTCTCATCCCTTGTCTTCTTTGGTCTTGATCTCAGAGCCAGACATCTGCTCATACTTAGAAACAACTGCAGCTGGGAGCCAGACTGTATTCGAGCGTGTGTGTGTGTGTGTGTGTGTGTGTGTGCGTGTGTGTGTAACTTGGGAATCACTAGATTGCCCTCTGTGACCTAGGCCTGCTCCCAGTTTGACTCTAGTCCAGTGCTATGCAGTGGGAGGAAAACCCTTAAGTCATCCCTGGAGCAATGGCAACCATAAGTCTACTTCAGGAAACAACTCTGTAAATATCAAAGCTTTCACATCAGGCCCAGACGGCACGGATATTTAGTTTTTGGGACGTGCGTTTTTTGGATGAGCCCTGTTGAATGACCTTAACCTCAGAGAAGGAAGACAGAGATTAGAATTAATCTTGACTCCACTGAGCAACTCACATTGAAGTTTTGAAGAACTAAGAATCGTTGCCTCTTAGTCTGGCCCATGTGTAGGTAGTTAAGCCTACAGGTCAAGACAGGACATGTCAAATCAGGGGCTGTCAACGTGCGCACAAGGGTCAATGGACTATCTGCAAGGATCTTATCATGTCTCTGTGAACAGTGGCTCCCATTCAAATACCAGCTTTGATGCCCAGGAAACAGAAGAGGAGGGCCTGCCTGCATTGACCCACTTTGGGACAGTACCCCCAGCACCAAAGCAGAAGGTCATGTGTCCTCATTGCTCAATCAGACTTACCAACTGTCCTTTGTTGAAGTACAAAGTCCCCAGATCACTATCACTAATGTGTGCGTAAACAAACACAATTTGTCATGGGAACGTGCCAGTAATCAGCTAAAGGCAGCTGAGTTTTGTGTCTTGTGAGGGAATGATTAAAAGAACATGCAGCTTTGTAAACTCTGAGGAGCCCATACAGGGCCTCTTGTTAGTGTCGTCCTAATTTCTAGGCAACCAGCTCCACTAGCAGTCCCGACCAGACTCACTGCTTTCACTCTTTGGTGTTTCTCCCCAAAGCCAGCATTTACTGTTGTGGCCTGGCTTCCACCCAGGGCTTGCTGCAGAATATATAGGAGCTCCAGAGCTTTGTGTACCCGGCAACACCCTCTTACAACAGCTAACTGCCTTGTGTGAAGCAAAGTTGAACCAGATGTGTGCGTGAAGATGGATTCTTACCACTCCCTTTTATTTTGCATTTGTCAGCATGCTGAGTGGGGCATTTCGGAGCAAATATTACTTTTTTGTGTGTTTGTGCCCTCCTATTTAAAGTGTCAGCCGTATAGATGGGTGTAATTGAACAAACTACCGCAGTCTACAGCAAAGTGAGATGATTGTTAGAAAATATTTGCTGACACCTTCTTAGCTGTACAGAATATTTGATGTTTCCATTGTGAGTTATTGTTACACTAAATATGAATAATAAGACACTTCACAGGTTGTTTAAGCGCTCTTGTGTAAGGATAACCTACTTACAAACTTTAAGCTAAGCTACCACACTTAATTGTTTCATACTAAATTTAGTGATGCTGACTTAGCTTATTGGTTAGCAAGAAATACAACAATGTAATGATTCTTTTGCAACTTCAACATTTGTAGTGACTCAGTAGTAAAATTAGTGACTCGCCAGTCAGTGTCTTGTGGCTAAATTGTGTTTCTTTGGATTTTTTTTTCTTTGTTTCTCTTACTGGACAGTACCAGTTTCTCTTACTTTTACCGGTCATTTCAGATTTCTCTTTAAGAACAGTGATACAAGAAAATACATGTGAGAGAGGAATTGCTGTATGAAAGAGATTACATATTTCAAAACAAAGACAAAATGATTCTGAAGTTGCCATTTTAAGGTGTCAGCTTTAGCATTGTTAGCATATCTGCATGTAAACACCAGCCTCCTTGTATATTCTCTAGATTATGCAGATCCTGACAAAACAGAGATTTCCAAAACTCCGGCAGCATTTCCAAATCCAACATGTTGTATAACAAAGAGGAAAGTTCAAAAGGATAAACAGACTAACTTAGCTGTAGCACGCAGAGCCTTCCTGTTTTCTGCTAGAAATCTTGCTGTGCGTTTCGAACTGAATGAACTGCAGGCAGATCTTAACGTCTCGTAGATAATAGAGCAGTTTTTCTGTGCTTCTGTCGACCTCCACTTTTCTTTGTATGGTGCATTTACTGATTAGAAAAATATCAATTTAGCAAATTCAGACTGGCCAGTTGCCAGGCATGAATGATCGTGCCAAGAATTGCTCAGTTAGAGTCACCAGCTGATTTGTCGGTACACCTTTGTAATGGTAATCCTTTGAGACACGATGAAAGACTAACATGAGAAACCAGACTTTGATGGAGCAACTGTTTAATCAAACTCTGGTTGAACAACCTGCCAAATCCAACAAGTTGTTGTAGCTTGAGCTGCTGGATATATGAACCTTAAACACATGGAAAAAATCTAGTTCTCTAACGATGTGTGTTAAGTAATTCCACACGTTCACCATCAGCTAAAGTATTTCAAGAACCTCAAGACTCAAGAGTTTTCTTAAAGTAGGCAGAGAAGTCAAATCACAGCAAAGACATTAAGGATGATGCTACAAAAACCTTGTGATGACAGAACTTTTCTTATTAACAAGGTCCAACTAAAATGTATGCACTTTGTTTTTACTCGAGAGACATATATCTTTACCTTATTTTTTTTTTCTACATGCCCGTTGATGGAACCATTCATCCTGGCTGCTAAACTGCATAGCAGGAGACATCAGCAGAAGTGCCAATTTGATGATGTGTTGTGGCAACTTGGCAGCAGGCTTATTCCTGGTAGAATTTGTCAGTCGCAGTTAAATAGCACCCAAAGTCTGAACTTTATCACTTTCCCTCAACCTCTAAATCATACAAAAGCCTCAGGAAGAAACTCAAAGAAAGGTAAAAAAGATGAGAGGAAAGTAAGATTTCATTTTGTGCCGTGGTCTTTTTATCTCGTCTGCTCTTGTGTCACACTTTTAGTTGTTGTTTTTTATGTTCTGTTGTAACTTGAAAAGAAGGTCGGAGGAGTTTTTGACACACCAAAAAAAAATACTAGGATTTATTTAATTATTTAAACAAAGTTAAAGAAATGCTTTTCTGTGCAGAACACAACCATGACCTTTGAACGCAAAACATAAACGTAACATAAAAATGCTATTGCTGTTCAACAGTAGTTACACCCTTAGTGAGAAAGAAAGGAAACAAATGAATATGCATATAAGGAAAAATAATATGCCTTGACTAAACAAGGCATATTCTTCAAATATCAGAGTATTCTCACAGATTTTTTTGTCTAATATCTGCATCAGTCATTTAATTTCAATACATTTATCTTGAAATGAGTTTTCTCCGTAGTGTGTCTGGGCTCTCCCTTATAGATAGGGTGAGGAGCTCATTCATCGGGGTGGAGTCAGAGTAGAGCCTCTGCTCCTCCACGTCGAGAGGAGTCAGGTGAGGTGGCTCGGGCATCTGGTTAGGATGCCTCCTGGACGCCTCCCTGGTGAGATGTTCTGGGCACGTCCCACTGGGAGGAGACCCAGAGGGAGACCCAGGACACGCTGGAGGGACTATGTCTCTCGGCTGGCCTGGGAACGCCAAGTGGCTGGGGAAAGGGACGTCTGGGCCTCCCTACTGAAGCTGCTACCCCCGTGACCCGACCCCGGATAAGCGGAAGAGGATGGATGGATGGACAGACATTTATCTCTTTGAAACTTTGCAAAAGTAGGATTTTGTCAACCCAGGCAAAAGGACAATGGGTGCAAATTAGTCAGATGTGAGAGTCTAACACACGAAAAAAGATCAGTGAGTGACCAAGACACTGTAATGGTAGCTGGCATTCCCAGCAAACCGTAACAAACTTGACTTATGTAAGCCAGGTAATTACTTCACCACCAAGGGTTAAAGGTAAATGGGAGTGCAAGCTGAGAATTGGCTCAACCAAGCCTGAGCCCATAAAGGGTTAGTGCGAATATCACCCCAGCTCCCCACTCTGTCCGCCAATCAGACGGCTTGATCGTCTCTGCCCTGCGGAATGCCATGGCTTAAAACCGTCTGCTTTTTCCCAAGCATCCAGACATTCACAATCAGGGAGCATTAACATCACTCAGCAACTGTGTGTGTGCTTTTTTAGAGGATTATATCTTTAAAAGGGACCTGGAAGGGGAATAAAGAGGGGGACAGACTATGAAGGTGCTCACTCAAGGGTGTAGAAAGTAGAGGCCTTCACCCCCAGTGACCCTGCTGTGTGGGAAAATCAACACGCACAATACGCAGCAACATGACTGATTGTGCTGCCGTCACGTCCTCATTGTTTTTGTCTCCTTACCTAACCACTGTCATTCCTCTTAGAAGAGTCATCTTTCCAACATGAAATCTTACACTGATAAGCCAAAAATATGACACAGAATTGTATGTTTAATGATTTGCAGCTGGGTATTAACATGCTGTCGTGAATTTACTTTCACATCCCAACTGTTAGATATAGGTATATATACCACTTTTAGACTAAAATATATTGAGTGACCAAGTGGAATGTACAGCGCTGGTACAGATTTGACAACCAAAAGATCGGCCTTCATAGTTTTTCCTATAATATTACTTTAATGTATAAAGAGAAAAAAAAGGGGGGGACCAAAGATCTACATCACATCATGGTTCCTTTTTTCAAATACAGAATACGCTTCTGATTTCATGTTAAACAAGAGTACTTCATGTGCCTTGTCTTAATTGGTATATGGAGCAGGAAACTAAGAAACTTTGTCTAAGTTTGGCTCGTTATAGCGGTCAGGAATGTTGGACTTGGTTGTGAAAAGTGGCGACATGACGTAAAGTTGCTGTCCTCAATCTATTATTTAACTGATAATGGGCTGACTGTGTTATTGCAAATAAATTCATTTGTTGGCTTGCTTGTAGTTTCTTTTTAATGTTTTCTACGTGTTCTCCGCTCTGAATATGGAGCTTGTTTGACTTAACGGCCTCCTTCTGCAATGTTGCATAGAAGCCAGGCACGTGAGATGGGGTTTGGATGATGTAACCTTGGCAAGTTGGTCAAGATGTAATGTGCAGCTCTGCTCCGAAACTAAAATGAGGCTAACGGGATTGGCCACTCTACTGTCTTTGTGTTTTGCTTTGTTTTTAGTCTGATTAACTCAACCTGGCCCTAAAGATGAACCCTAAAGATTTGCTCCTGCTCAATTCATTGTTTTAGTGTTCGAGAACAAGGACAAGATCGTGATTGTGATGGAGTATGCCAGTAAGGGGGAGCTGTACGACTACATCAGCGAGCGGCGGCGCCTGAGCGAGCGGGAGACGAGACACTTCTTCAGACAAATAGTCTCCGCTGTGCACCACTGCCATAAGGTGAGGGAAGCACATTAAGCAGCTTTTCGTAGAGATAAACACACAGGCTACAGATAAAACTGCTTGTCTCTTTACATCTCACACACCATGCAAGCTTTCGTTTCCAGGCCTATTGCAACAGGAAGCATGCTGCGTATAGTCAGATAATCTGCAGGTGCTATTCTTGGCACGTTGGCGTTAAAGAGTCATCTGTTTTAGTTAAGTGAGGAAAGAACATGGGCCAGCTTAATTCAGGCTTACACTCCTTTTATAGGCCACATATTCATTCTGTCCTCACACTCTGATAGACGTCCCAGGATATCCCCCCGAGCTTTTTTCACCCGGGAGATTTAGCGCCGGCCACACCCATTCCAGCCCGTTCTCCACACCGCACCAGCTCCAGTGAAACCCCCCTTAGGTCACAGGGCTTGTTTGGGACCCCACCCCACCCCACCCCACCCCACGCTTGTCATGCTCGTCCCAGCTGGAGATGGGGGCTGACGTCATCGTCCTCAGATAGGAGAGTCCCAGACAGCCATAAGCGATGACTCATCACCAGTGCAGCCTCCTGCCGAGCGCGATGTTGTGAGTCACCGACACGACAAGCAAGCAATCAATGCTCCCTGGTGTCCGCCAATAGGAGTCATGTGAGCGCGAGCGGCAGGCCAGACAACAACCAGTGCGAGATGCCTCGTAGATCAGCGCGAGCTGGCGGGGCGTCGGAGAATGAAGTCATTGCTCCACATCTGAGCCGAGCTCTGCGTACCACATGTTAATTCCGAGATGTTTGCTTAAACCCAGCCATTATCAGGGTTGTTATTTTAATACCAGGTCCTCTAAGTGCTGTGAGAACATCATTTGCACAGGGCCCGTAATTACAGGCTTATATTTATGTGACACATGCGAGTTGATTTAAAATGGAAATCACAGTAGATGTCAACAGAAGGACCCCAGAGGGCACAGGAGCAATTAAAATTGAAATAGACCAACAGGCTGCCTTGATTTCCCTAGAGAGTCACAAGCTATGTTAGCAAGAATAAATCATTACGCAACACAATGACCGGATGATGAATAATGAATTTGTTGATGCGTCACTCAGTTTGATTCCCCTCTTTGCATTTCAGAATGGAGTGGTGCACAGGGATCTAAAACTGGAAAATGTGCTACTGGATGAAAACTGTAACATTAAGGTGGGTTTCTCCGTTGCACCTCTCCATCAAAGGTTTATCCGTCACGCGAGAAGCACGTGAATCCTAACGCGTAGCCATGTGTCCACAGATTGCTGATTTTGGCCTGTCCAACCTCTACCATAAGGACAAGCTGCTGCAAACTTTCTGCGGAAGCCCCCTTTATGCTTCACCGGAGATTGTCAATGGAAGACCGTACCGTGGGCCGGAGGTGAGGCTCAGCGAAGCTAGCAATGATTCCGACGGTTAGGATTCACGATCAGTCACACAGTCACACGCCCAAATATAGATTTGGGATTGAAGTTTTCACACACGGTGGGTTGCAGAAGTATTCCTACTCCTTAAACATTTTAACACGTTGTCACATTACAATCACAATATTGAATATACAGCATTTTAATACGATTTTTTTTTTTTTGGTAGAGCCACAGAAAGTAGTAATTAAAGTGATAGTTTAACATTTTTGTTGTCCGTTTTATACATTGGTATTCAGCTACTCTGAGTCAATACCTTGTAGAACCAGCTCTGGGCTTTACCATTTATGGCTGCAAGTTAGTTTGATACGTCTGTACCAGCTTTGGACATTGACAGATAGAAATATTTGCCCATTCTTCTCAGCAAAATGGCTCCGAAAGATTAGATGCAGTGTGTCTGTGAGCCTTCGCTGGCTTTAGGGGCTTTGGTGTGGCCATCCTGCAGGGTTCCTACACAGTCTGGAAAACTCTGGATAAGTATAGATTTAGATTTAAAAAAATGTTCCAGGTCTGTATATGTAAGGCAAAATAAACTACAATGATGGAAAAAAGTATTTGTTTTTCCAGAGTTTATTCCCATCCCACTGTCCTCCCTCCACCCCTGTTCTAACCCATGTTCTTATGGTTGTTCTACACTCTGGAGTGATTTGAACCGGAAGATGTCAAAGTAATTGGACATGCATGTAAATTCATGAAACGTCTTTTTATTCGTAAAGCTTTACAAAAAGTACATATAATACTTCCACTTCACAATTATGCACCTGTTTGTGTTGATGTGTCAGATTAAATCCTTATAAAATACAATGAATTTTGTCGCTCTAATGCTCTAGGGTTATGAAAACCTATCAAAGGCGCTATAGATAGTTCCATGCTGAGTTAGGATTTGGCTTGAGGCTCAAATTCTGGATCTCTCACAAATCTTCTGGCTCTTTTTCCTGAATTGATTATGATCATGTTGTGGTCTATTCAAAAAAGCGTGTGTAGGCTTCCTTTTTAGACTATTTGATGAGATCAGTCCACAGCCAAAGGGAGGTCTCTCTTCCAACAACTCAGCGAGTCTGTATCCCTCCTCTGAGCCGCCTTCCCAGTCCGTTGGGGTCCTTTGAAGTGAGAAGTTAGAGGGCGATGTTAGCTCGCCTCCGCTTTTGATAAACAGGCCCGAAATCAGCAACAAAGCCTTAAAGTCTCTGCAATTTGGAGTCCGACCAAATTTTCTTTTTGCAAAACGAAAAAAGAAGTGTCAAAAAAGCTCTCGTAAGCTATAATTCTACTTGTCTCTTAAGTTGCAAAATCTATTCAACTCCAACTATTGAGATTAGCGTGAGTCACTATAATTTACTGATGGGTGGAAAAGTTAATTCGCTGTTGAAATTACAAAGCCATAGTTGGGCGCAAGTCCACAAATCGTAGCAAACAGGCATTAAGAAAAGACCATAGCAAGTATGCAGCCGGTCTCTTCCTCTACCATTGACCAATGGCAACTGACGAGTGGAGCATTCTTGATGCAGGTCCAGAACCAGAACAGGAAGTACACCAGCTCCTTTACTGGTCTTATCTAATTTCCTCTTCCTCGTCTATGTCTCAGAGCTTTAGCCACCCCCGGTGGAATGCATATAAGTCTGAGTGTTCCCTGCCATCTAAAGTCAACATGCAGATTCTGTCAAATCCTGTCTTGTACACAGGCACCTAGAAACCGGTCATGAGCTCTTCTCCAGTAAACCTCCAACAATTCAAGATAGCCCAGCACAGCTATCTCCTCTGTCTTATTGCTCTTCCGCTCCCACCACTTCGCTCTGTGGCCTTTTAACGCCACAAAACATAAACTCTTATGTAACGTCTTAAAATGTCACATTGCATTAGGTTGGCGCTCCGAAAGTTTTTGCTCCTGCCTGACAGGGCAGCAGGGAGAGGGGGCGACTAATCTGTTAGGAAACAATAATTTTCCCACCGTGTTACCGTCATTTGCCATCATCTCAACTGACAAACATATGAAAAGCTTTTAAACAGTCAAGTTGTTGCAGCATGGTGTAAAAAAAAAAAAAAAAGGGTGGGGGGAATAGAGTGTTTATTGAGCTCACTGTATACATCTCCAGTGATACTCTGAGCTCCATTCTGATGTTGAGCAAAGTTGAGCTCATTCCACATTTCCGTGCCATGAATCACTAATCAAAACAAGCCTTGGAAGGCTGCATTTAGCTTGCACAACACACCTCAACTTCTCTGTGTATTTTTTTTGCCCACGTCCAGCGTACACACGGCGCATGTCATTTTGCTTCAGATGAAACGGACATGTTTGTGACCAGGGTTTTTCTTTCTCCTCCCCAGGTGGACAGCTGGGCTCTGGGAGTGCTGCTGTACACCCTGGTCTATGGAACCATGCCTTTTGACGGGGGAGACCACAAGAAGCTCATTCGCCAGATTAGCAACGGTGAATACAAAGAGCCCACTCAGTCTTCAGGTACTGTATAAACCACAGCCTGAGATTTCATTCAGCGTCTGAATTTTATAGTAAATTTACATATATATGAGATACAGACAATTTGCTGGTTTTGGTCATAGACATGTGATAGTTATTATGATGTTAATTCATCAATGTAAAATGCTGACTAAAATTAGAGATGCACTCATTATTTTTGTGGCTGATTTCTGTTTTTGTAAATCTTCTTGACCAGCTGGCTCCTGTAGGAATAAAAGTATTTCTTTCCAGTGTTCCAGCCTCATTATTAGTTCTTTAAAAACAAGGTTTTCCTAATATAAAAAAGAGAAAAAGTGCATTTAGCATGGCTGACACCACTAAAACACCAGTCTCTGTATATTCTTGAAACTGTAAATCCTAACCTAAGCCTAAGACATTTCCAAAAAGCTGACATCATTTCCAAATGCACCAGGTTCCAAGACAAATAGAGACTGAATGCGTAAAGGCATAGAACATAGCAGATTGCTGAGAAACATTCAGCCTTCCTGGTATCTGCTGGAAGTCTCGCTCTTTCTTGCAGCCTGGATGACATAACTGGACATGTTGCTGAATTTGTATCCCTTTAAAATAACTACTTATATATGTGTTGTGTCCTTGTTCCTGATTATAAACATTTATTTGAGTCTTCTTCCCTCAATAATGGTGTTCACCATAAAAATGTGTTGTTACTGTGACCTGGTTGCAATTCAATTGGAAAAGCATAAGTTTTTAAATCTTAAGTTACTGATCAAGGCCAGTTTAGGTGAAAATAGATTGACTCACTAGCAGCCAAAATCTGTGCATCTCTAAATGAAATGTCTCCGGTAGTAAGCTGGAACATCCAGTAGCCTGTGTTTGAATTTATAAATCTTCATCTCAGGTTTTGCATTTGTCGCTCACCTCAACATTTAATACAATCTAATACGATATTTTGTGGCTCCTAGATGCCCGTGGACTGATCCGCTGGATGTTGATGGTGAACCCCGAGCGGCGAGCAACGGTAGAGGATATAGCCAATCACTGGTGGGTAAACTGGGGCTGGAAGAACAGCGTCTGTGACTGCGAAGCCCAGCGCGACCACGGAGGCTCGCCTATGTTGGCCCGTTTCATCGACTGGCAGAGTCGCACTGAGCCACGTAGCGCTGGAGCCAAAGCTGCAGCCGTGCCCCAGATCCTGCGCCAGAGGCCCAAGAAATCAAAGAAGGAAAATGTCGAGGCTGGCCAGTCCCAGGAGGGAGCCGAAGACAAGCCAGGTTTGAAGAGACCCAAGGGCATTTTGAAGACCAGGGTTACAGAGGAGCAAAGGTCCACCGGTTTGGAAGAAGCGGGTCTGAGTCAAGCGGCGTCGCCCCAGCAAGCCGAAGGCGGAGAGGAGGCTTCGAGCCCTGACAGAGAGGAAGAGGAGCCGGTGTTGGGAGGTGGCTCACCGGCTAAGATGGTACCGTCTCTACCAAAGAAAGGCATCTTGAAAAACAACCAACAGCGGGAATCAGGGTACTACTCTTCCCCAGAGCGCAGTGAATCCTCTGAGCTTTTGGGAGGTGCCAGCATGTCTCTGTTAGCCACCTCCCCTCCTAAGCGGGTGATAGGAAGAAAGGGCATTCTGAAGAGAAACGGCAAGTACTCTACCTACAGCGGGCCCCCCTCTTCCGCAGCAGTGGCAGGGATGCTGGGCGAGCCCCCTCCAGCGACTGACTCCGGCCTGTCCCGCAGTCAGAGTCGGCCCTCCAGCATCGTGGGGGAGGACAGCTCTGTCCTGTCGCTGTCACCGAGTTCCCTCAGCGGAGCCGAGTGGCATCCCTCCACCCCACACCTCCGCTCCAACATCCGGGCTTGCGTCTCGGCCGAAAACCTGCTGCAGCTCGCCAACTTCAAAGGCCTGCAGGCCGCTCAGCCCATCCAGGGGCCCAAGTTCAGCCGTGGCTCCAAAATGAAAGGCTCCCCGGGGGACAACGGCAGCTTCTCCCTGCTGGGGGATCTGGAGGACATGACTCAGGTGTACCAGCAAGCCCTGGACATCAGCAGCAATCTCACCTAACAAGCGGGTGGCAGAGCAAGAGGAAGCCGGGGGATTTGATTGTGACTCTGTGAGTGCAATGAAGCGTGTGCGCAGCATTAACGACCAGTGTGTTACTGGGATACGCCTTTAGGAGGCTGGGGCTGAAATCTTTGCGGCAAAAAGAAAGATGTGCCTGCGCACGCACACTTGCACACACAGATGCGCACGTTTAGGTGTACTTCTCTGGTCAGGGGAGATTCAAGTTGTAGGCTTCATGAACAGGGAAGAGACTGAGCTGGCGAGAGAGAGAGAGAGAGAAAGAGAGAGAGAGAGAACGTCACCAGTACGCCGTCCTGGCCCGCCGTAGACTCTGCTGCGTTCAACATGTTTACATATTTAGCGTGAAAGCAAGTTAGAATCACAAACGCAGCAACCAGAAACTGGTTTGCTCTCCTTTTTGTACACCACCCATGTCTGAGTTTACAAAAGCACCTTAAAACTCACACAGAGCACATGTTTTTGTGATCTTTACTTACTTTAAAAAGAAGAAACAAACCAGGGTCTTGTTCTGAATAAGATAAAAAAATATATATATCAATGATTATTTATTGTTAATATTTTTAAGCTTTAGCTGTAGGTGCCAAACTGGTGGGTGGCTGGTTGATACTGGAATCTTCTTGTCTCCAACTCTTTGGGTGAAACTGACATATATAATTATGCTACTCAGTGATAAACATATTATTACTCGGCATATATAACCATGCTTGTATCTGTAACACACAGGCAAGTATACCTTCTTAAAAGTGTATGTCCTATATATGCGTATGATACGAAGAATATGTAGGAAGTGCCTTTTTTGATTCATAATTACAATTATGTATGTTGTTTCCTTAAAGGAGAAGGAAATGCCAGACCACCCTGATACCAGTTTTATTTTTTTTTAAATGTTTGTGAATGTGGAGAGACGCAGGGGCTTCAGGGCATACCCGACTGAGTTTCCTGATTTTGGGATTTTAAAGGTTGATCTTGTGTAGTAGAGATCAAACAGTGTGTCTTTCTACTTTTCTTTCCTTCCGCATATAAAATCACACACAGATGAAAAAGAAAGAGGGGAGAAAAAAAAAGCTGTCTCCTTGTTCTTTTTCAGTGTCCACCGTTTGTTTTAGGCAGCAGTGTAGGCTCTACTGAACACACGTTTTGCTGGAAGCACAAGGGTTATGGAGTTGCTTAATCCGGCGGGACATTTCCGTGAACGGAGGTTGCAAACACCCCTCTGTCTTGGATAGAGATGCACTGGTCAGACTTCTTAGGCAGATTTCCGATACTAAGAGTAGCTAACGTTGTCTTGTTTTCTCAGCGACATCATCCACACCTAAGTCCCTGGGTTACTTAGGATTGCTGTTCGTCAGACGCGGTTTCACTTTATTTCATGTTTTACCAAAGACATTTCAGGTGTTTTCCTTTGTGGGACTGGGCTAAGATTTCACCCGCAGCTCTTCGAAAAAGCCAAGTCAAGCATGTTTTTTTTGTCTTTTTTGCTTGTCGATGACACGGCAAATTCCTCAGACAAAATGCTGGAGACCTGTTTGTTTTCGAGATCTCTTATCACCCCACCCCCAGTGCGACTCAGCACAGGTGGAATCTGCGGTCTGGGCTCGGCCTCCCAGCTGCGTGTGCCTGTTCATTTTGTCCACTGAGCACAATTAGCCCACCATTTTTTTTATTCGAGCGTGAGAGGGAGGCAGAGCGGGGAGAGTTATAGCTGCAGGCAGAAGAAAAGTGTGTGAAAGAGAGAGATGTGATGCAGAAGATAAGAATGGACGTTCTCGAGGGGAGCAGAGAAGGCCAGAGGGCTAGAAGTAATGTTTGACGGACTTGCAACGTAGATTAGTGGGAACAAAGAAAGTGAGTAGAAAGAGTAGATGGAAGGTTTTTGTTTTGTGCCAAAGATCTGATGATGCTTTGAAAGGATTTGCTGGGCTTAAAGAAGTCCCTTTGAATTGGGAATCCCTCCCCCCCCCACCCCCCATTGGTGAATAAATTCATCCCCACAATGGCTGTACCTCGCATATGTTTTATTTGTGTTCATTTTATTGTTGTTTGAGATGCTGGAGGCTGCTGATACAGCTTGTCCGGAGGCTCATGGCGTGACACATTTCTTCTGTAACTTTGGCAAATATGTTCCACTTTGAAAGAGCAGCGAAAAAGTACTGGAGAATTCAGAGAATCGAATGATGCAGATGGAAAACCATGCAGTCGTTGACCCCAAACAAAAAGAGAACACATGTTGAATGTTTTCAGTGGTCAGCTTGCGTGAAGGAAAGATCCCGGGGTACTGAGTTTAATGAAAGACCCACTGCTTATTATATTGTATTTTATTGCCTTTTTGTATTGCATTTTAATGTCAACTGGATTTACAGTGAAAAACTTATACTATGTTAGTATTTTTTTTTGATTTATTACGCTTCTGTTTTTGATTTTCCAAAATGTAAGAAATGTTAATTGCTTTATGTATGGCAGAAGAACAAATACTTCCTTCCTCGAAGTATTAGAATTTCTCTGAAATAGACGCACTAAAAGGACGTGAAATTGGTGTTGCAATTTCATTTCTCGCTGCTTTGACACGCTAAAATGTCAGAGTAGCATTAAAGTGTGAAGAAGAAGAAGAAGAAAAAAAATCAACCTATTTGGAAAAGGCGGAACACAATCTAATGTCTTTTATTAGCCGAAGTGTGGGAGGTCCAAAAATACTGAAAGAAAATTATGGAGATGGAAAAGATTTGAAGATGAAAGTTTTAACTCTGCCAAACTGGAAATAACTGGTGCATATTTGTTAGTTAGCAGAATGTCTAATCATAGGAAAACTTGACTGGATATTGTTATGACAATAATAATAAAATTAGTATTAATATTTTATTTAAGTATTATTTTGTTACTGCTCATTACTTTTTTTACGTTTTATTGATTTTGATTGTGGGTAATCCTGGACTGCCGAGGTTTATTAAGTTTGCCTTTGGTATAATATGCCAAATTATGCCTTTGGTATATTTCATGATTTCTTTCTTTTGTTTTGATAATGAAAATGATTATCTTTTTTGAACTTATATTTATTTATCAAGCCATTTTAGACGGTGTGTTGAGATTCAAACACGCTGCATTCAAAAAGCCTCATCGAGAGTGGGTTCATCTCAATCAGAGAACCGCGTAAAATGTCATGATTTTCTGGAATTCTGTAAAACGTCTTAATTCATCATTCAGGTCAACACAATGCCCTTGTAGTACTGTATTAATCCAAATAAAAGGATCTCAAAACCTTCCGTGGTGTCTCGGTCTGTATTGTCCTTATTTCCCCCACCCAGCGACACACGCAGGTATGAGATTCAAAGTGTATGATACGATTGACCAAACTTATCACAGTGTCAGAAGAAACGCACCAAAAAGAGATCTCCCATCTCTAGTTTTAGTGACGCTCAGACCTGAAATTACAAAGATTTCTCTTTGAGAATGAAAGTTTGATACAATTGACAAGAGTTTCCAGAGTAAAGAGAGCATTAATTAGTGAAGCAACTAAGAGGCCCATGGTGACTCCGGAGGAGCTGCAGAGATCCAAACGCTCAGGAGGAAGAATCTGTTGCCAGCAAATGCTTTCCACAAATTTGGTCTTTCTGGAAGAGTCTGTCCCAAACAATGTAGGTGACACAGAAAAAAATGTGGAAGATGTTGTTCTGGTCAGACTAAATAGTAAGTTGTAAGCTAATCAGCCAGATAGGCTGCCACAACAGTTTATTTTACCTACCTCTTCTACCTTGAAAGACAGCGTGGCCCTATTCTAGCTGCTAGTAGCCATGACAGTCTGATTTCCTTAATGAAGCAACCAATGTTGTCGGCAGGAATCCTCCTTCCTACAGCCATTAAACCTCACTGACAGCCTGCATTGAAAGGCATCTGTGCTTCATCTGGCTGCAGAAATATTATGCACCATCTTTGATATCTCTCTGAACCAGTATGACACTGCGATAGTACATGTTAGACATTTCTAAAGTGTGTTTTTAAAACCTGTGATGTATCTTCATACTTCCAACTTGTCCATTGCTGCTGGAACATGAATGAAGAAGGGTTTAAACATACTGTGAATATGAATACAAGGCTAAGAGGCTATCTGAAATCTAGGAAACTTATTTGGATACAGATAATTGGTTTTACCAAGTAGTGGATCTGTGTTAAACAACCGACCCAGATGTTACACCAAATATTTTCACCTTCTTACAGTAGGACATGTGGTAAGCTATAGTTAGATGCCCTGATTTCCTTTCCATATTAAGAACAAGTGACCCAGAAGCTCACTGAAACTTAGAAGAGGTGTCCTTGTTTCATCTTCATTTCAAAGTGGAAACATTGCATTCTGGAGGAAAAAAATTTCTATGGGAGTCCACATCATTTTCAGGCTTTTTAATCATTTATTTGAATATCTGGGGTATTTAAAAACAGACTGCCAGCCTGTCCAAAGCGGACCAACCAGTGAAAATGGGCCTGGCTTCAGGCCTGAAATAGTCAAGTTTTCCACACAGCTTTAGCCAATGTAGTTAAAGTGAAATTAACTTGATGGATGTTAAAGTGATACTCCACCCACATTCTGTTTTATTTAAGTATTTACAAGTCTTTCAATGTGGCCTTGAAAGGTGGCTGTGAAATAGCTCAGTGGTTATGGTCAGCATCAATTGACAGTGAATAGTACAAATACTCCTATTTATGTTGTTTCTCTTTTGACTTTTCTCTTTTGACGAAATACCGCTGATATCAAATGTGCATTGTGAATGTGCTGCTGAATAACCAATTTATACACATGAAACATGAATCAAAACCACTTGGGGAAAAAATCAAAACACATCAGTTTAAAAACACATTACAGAGAATTTATTTCCATTCTTGAAAAAATCCTGTGCTACAGATTGGTCGCTGAAGGTGAACCCACGTTTGCATATTAAAATGCAGGTCTGCTGATCCTTCACAGGTTAATAGAAAAATAAATGCTGCACCAAGGCTGCTGTTTAAAAGTTGCGCCGCCCCCCCCCCCTCACCCAGAAACCCTGTTAACTGCATTGAGAACAACAATGAGTCAGATTCAGGAAGGAAAAGCTCTGCTACATATCAATGGTCTATAACGTAAAGGAGAAACCAGTTTATTGTATATAGGCACTACACTTTTTGTTTCTCCCCGTCTGACATTAAATCAGAGAAAACACACTTCCTGTTTTAGGTCAGTTAAAATGTTTGCTGAATATCAGAATAATGAGTGGATTTAAAAAAAATAACTTTCCTTAGAATTACTTGGTATAATGGCTTTTAAACTGTGACTTTAGTACTTTCACAAGCTTTTCCCAATCGTTTGTAGGAATTTTAGCCTTCCTGACAGAACTGGTGTAACTGGGTCAGGTTTGTAGGCCGCCTTGCTTGCTTGCACAGTTTCTGCTTTCCCCACAAATACTCTATGGCACTGCCATCAAGGTGGCCATTACAAATAGTTGACTTTGTTGTTGTTAAGTCACTTTGTAACTAGTTTGGCTGTGTGCTTAAAATGATTGTTCTTTTGGAAGAACCATTTATGCCAAGCTTTAGCTTCCTGGCTTCTAGCACCTTTTTCTTATTGCATGGAGAATGATCCTATCCATGATGGCGTCACACAAAACTGTTTACTGAGTCCGGAAGGCGTGGCGGCGGTTTGTAACAAACGAGAAGAATCTGTCAGTTAGGTTTGTGTAACAATTATTTGTGCCATATACTTTTTTTTTAAACATAATTAATTCCAATTAAAACAATATTAGGTTTGGGCTCATACAATGAACCAACAGATTGTCTCCCACTCAGAAAAAAGACTAGTAGAAATCTGATTCTATGGACAAGAAATGGGAAAACCGTGATACAGTAACGCTAAAGTAAGTAGCTTTTTTATTGCGTTCAGCCCACCTGCTGGTGATTACCTGAAAACAACACCAACAGACTGCACGAGTATTATCTGTTCTCCGGAGAAATGCAATTTAGTGGTAATTAGAAAATGGACAGATTCAAACAAACAGCAGCAGACAACATGGACGTCTGGCTCCGGGAAGAAACAAGAGTGTCTGTTTTTAGGATTTGGAGAGTCCACTGATTGTCGAGGGAGAACATTGCCGCTGCTGAGTTAATTTGATCCACATTTTTGGGGGGGCGGGAGCGGGGGTGGGGGTGTAGTGGGAGTGGTTGGAGGCTGGAAAGTCTGTGAGTTTTTCAAGGCCCGTGGTTCTGATGAGAGGGAAAAGCATCTCCAGCCTGAGCAGGCCAGACATAAGCAGCAGACAGATTGCACTGATGAACAGAGGCGTCTTCAAACACACAGAAAACCGGTGTTTAGGTTTGCAAGAACTTTTGTAACACCAGAGTCGTGGTCTGACGTTAACCATCTTTTTTCCACAGGTCACCCACAAACCTTTTAAGCTGAATTACAACTCAACTTACCCGAGATCAGTTTATAGGCGATGAACAACAGCAAAGCAATTATGCAATCGCTTTGATGCTTACAGTAATTAACTTTCACTCCAAAAGCTACAAGAGCGTCCAATAAAAAGGAATGATAATAAAAAAAAAACTCCTTTTGAAATTTCAGACGCTGCACCCTTGATACTGATATGATCTTGGTTTCAAAGGGATCTTTTTTATGCTTTCAGAACAATTTCTGCTACACTTTTTGACCCTTAAATAAAGTCCAGCTGCTAGAGCCTCTGAACTATTTCCTTTTCTCGCCCCCCCTCCCTCCAGAAGGTGAGCACGTTTGCCCACGGAGGTGGGGGCTGAGCATGCTCAGTTACACAACCCAAAGCGCCCAAGATTCTATCCCCTCTTTTGCCGTGACCCCTTTCTCCATGCCCCGCAGATATGGAAGTCTGCATTATGTTGAAGGATATAACCTATTCTTTGCTCTTAGTGTGAAGGAATGACTTGAAAAGAGGCCTCTCTCCCTCTCTCTACAGCTACCCTCGAGTTGCAAGAAAGAAAATAAAGTCATCACAGGCAGAAGGGTTTGGGACATGAAATCTGGAGAATTTACTTGTCTCTTTGTCTTCATGGGTTCACACGAGGGGGGGGGGGGGGAAGGAAGGTATATTCTTCAAATTGTGCAGAAAGCTGTGAAGGATTTGGCAAGGCCGGTGCTGTCTTGGCGCGTCCCAGCGCTGTTGCAGGCAGGTTGTTTCACAGTGAAGGTTTAGGGTGGCTGTTGCAGACTGAGCCGCACTTTGATCACAGAGAAAATAAACAGAAGCCAGGGCATAAAGAAAGCCCCGAGTACAGGGAGGCTATGTGTCCATTCTGGTGCGGCTGATGCACTGCTTCAGGTATAACAGCCTGAGAGGCCACTGCAGCTTTTTGCATACACACACTTACATGTGTGCACCCATTTTATTTCTGTTTTACGCGCTTTTTTTTTCTCTCTCTCTTTAACTGTCGTGCCTGCAGGACTCCTTCTCCCCTGCACCGCTGTGATAACATTGTGACTGGATGTGGAATGGAATAAACCGCCCTCCTTTCCTGCTCAGCTTCCTACTCCCTCTATCATTCATCCTCCATCCAGCAGACCTCTCCGCTCACCCGGCTCTCCAGCCCTCTCCTGTCCAGATGACTATTTTTAGCGGCGGCACTGCTATTCTGGAATTTGCTGCTGACTGGCTGCTGCTGGGTGTCTGGGCGGCGATCTCTTCAGGAATGTCTGGCCCACTCTCAAAACCACCCCAGAGTCGCAGAGCAGGGAGGATGGCTCGGGGCTCTGATTACAACTTTAAGCCCACTGTAGCTGGAGCTCATTCTTCCTCCAGCAGAAACTCGCAAAGCTGAAACAGGAGAAGACATTGTTTTAGTTCCATGCCATTAGAAAATGGGGATGCATCATCCAGAGATTTGTGGGCAATAATATAAAGTTTTGACCCACTGATATCAATTTCTTTCAAAGAAGTTTTATGTAAGAAGAGCATTCAAAACGAGTTTGACGTTCTGTGTAAGGGAGAGCAAAGGCTGTGAAATATGTTTTTATTATTGTTTTTGAAACAAAGCCAACATGATATCGGAGTTTAAGCTGTTTTTTAGCATGTGTAAATATGTTTCTCCATTTGTAAACCCGAGCAAAAGTAAATCTTAATCTTAACTAAGAATTTCAAATGCTGCCACAACTTTTACACTTACCATGATTCCCAATAGATAGAGGTAGAAGGTCCATAATGATTGTTCCATTCATCTCTCTCTCTGTCTCTCTGTCTCTCTCTCTGTCTCTCTCTCTCTCTCTCTCTCTCTCTCTCTCTCTCTCTCTCTCTCTCTCTCTCTCAATGACCAGCCGACAGGCTGGGTTGCCAAGTCCTCAGTAAGGAAAGTTGCCACTGGCTCTCCCAGGAGTCATTAAGGATGCCATTGCCTAATTTGGAGTATTATCCATTTGCATGTGATCACAATGGATGGTATAGGAAAAAGAAATAAGGTGTCAGTGACAAAAAGAAACCGGTCTAAGGGCCCAGGAGAGACAATCTGACAGAGTTATCCAGGCTAGTTAAAAAACTAAATAATTGATTTGAGGTGTTCTAGTCTTCTCTCTGATTTGGATTGTAACCTTATGGTAAAAGTTGGAGCTTACAAGCTACCCTAAAACATAAACTTTCGTAGTCATTTTTTATGTCGTCTCCATCAACAATCTAAATGTACTAAAGCAATAAGCAAAGATGTCATTGGCAATGTAGGCTGATAATTGTTACTACAATAGTGTGTCCCTGGACTTAGGTGAACATCTCCTGGTCGATCTGTAGCTGGGTGTGACTGCTGCATGAGGACGGTGCTGCTTGTGAGTGCTTTGGGACAGGGGAGAAGCCGCGAGCAGCACCCGCAGCTTATGTAAAAATATATAAACAATACCTGGTTTCATGTCAGAGTCTCCACGATTCTCCAGTAACAAGTCAGTAGATTTTTTTTTTGCTCATCACTTTTTAAACAGGATTTGCCACAAGGGTCGCAATACTTGCTAAGCAGACAACTCTGCACGTTTTGATGTTTTTTTTTTTTTTTTATATCTTTAAATTTCCTTTAAATAGTGTGTTATATCTATGTGCTTCCTCTAGGTTCAGTGATACACCGCTCATTTGATACTTAAAATCACTAACTTTGAGTCTTCACTTAGCAACATGTCCAAAGAATACTGCTGTCAGCATGTCCTAGTACTCCATAGTTTTGAGCATTGACTGACTGGACAAAGCTCAGATTTTAGACTTTCTTTTAGTCAGCAGATGACTTAATGGTGCATCTCTTCTTCAAAAAATATATACATAGTCATCATGTTCTAATCCTTCACCATCTAATACTGTTAGCCAACCTTATGAACATGCTAAGATCTTGAGGAGTATAGGGTATAGGACACTAGATGCCCCATCAAGAGTTGGATAACTGTCATACCATTGTTTATTTGACCAAAAGGTGAAATCATGGGACCCAAAAGAGAAAATGTCTGAGATGGAAACTAAGATTATGTGACTTAATTGACATAAATTACACATTTACCTTATATATTGACTTCTTTACTATGAGACTGATCTTCCCCAGATGAACTTACTCCCCTTGTTTTTGCTGGTGAAGATTTTCAGTCATCCAGGTCATGGTCATTCCAAAAAAAGTAAAAAACAAAACAACTTGTTCAAACTACGGAAAACAAGTCCAGTTGCTTTGTTTTTTACTTTTTTTTGGAATACCCTTGTTTTTATGTTACCTTGCTAAGAAAAGCCAACTAGTTTCAATGACCTCAAATTTAATTGACAGAAACGAAAAAAAGTTAGCCACAACCCCAACTGTTCTTCCAAATTGTTGAACTTTTCTCCCTTCTTTTATGGTTAAATCGGTTAGTTGCTTTAAGTCTGGTTAAATCTCCAGGGATTGGGGGGAAAAATAGGCAGTGTTTCCTTACCGAGGCATCTCTGTGTGTGCTTGTGTGTGTGGTCCAAGAAGAGAAAATAAGCAGCACTAATGGGAAGTTTTTCCTGTCTTGAACTAGGCTTAAGGGGTTTCAAAGCGAAATTGTTTGCAGTGAAGAGACTGCTGTCCAAGCCCACCTGTTGTTCATGATTGCAGAGAGATCTGTCAAAGCCTGGGCTTTGTCGAGTGACAGGCCGCTCAGGGCCGGTTAGAAACATCAACGAAGTAGACTAGCCTCTACATTCCCCGAGGCTACCCAAGCAGAGACAATGTACTGCACTGATATATGCACATTTCAGGCATGCCTAACCTGTCAAGCAATGGAAGTTAAACAATTAGCAGTCATGTACACCCTTCTTTATCACCCAAACATGACGGGAATATGTAGAATGCACTGCTGCCCATCATTCCAGTGAATCACAGCTGTTCAGATGTTTGCCCTTAGGTCAAAACTTGAATCCAAAGAGTGTCTTAGTTAAACACTTAACAAAAACAAAATGCTCTGCCTGTCCAAATGGCAGGGAGGTTTTACCCAAAGAGGGAGGAGTTTCCTTGAGTCAAAGCGATTAGTGCTTGGGCAGGAAGGTGTAAAAAATAACACAATGGGATCGAGCAAAAATTCCAAACAAATCTAAAAAAAAAATTATATTTACTGGTCCGTTGCCCCAGAAACTTGGTGGAGGAAATTCCTGAATGGTAGAGAATGTAAACTTCTCTTTGTAAGCATAGTGTTGAACCTAAAGCTTTTGATAAAAAGTCCATTAACAAATTCCCTTTTGTCTTCTGGCCTTAGTTTGTACACAAGCATGTAAAAATGAGGGATTATCTCTGTGATCTGGACATATATGACTGCTCCGCGCTCTAGATGAGGGGATGTGGGTTTAGATTCAGTTTGGTGAGGGACGAGTCAAGGCTGTGCAGTGGCAAAAAACATTTCAGACCACAAAGGAGCCCATAAGAAACCATAGCCAAGCTGTCCCACTCGCCGGCCATTCAAGTAATTAAAAGACTGCATGAGAACTCTATCTTTGCTAAAGGCTGAGGCAAAAAGCTGGAGAGCAAAGTCATTCTTGGCTGAAGCTCAGAGATGTGTGGCCTGGCTGCTCCAGGACCCAATTCCACGGTTTTAGCACTGCTGGTTTTAATGCATCCTTCAATTTGGCTTTTGTCTGAGAGGTTTTTATTTTACCAACCCCCACCCGAATCCAGTTCACCCATAACTTTAAGTAGAAACGCAGCAGAACGAGCCGGACGGATGGATGTATCCCCCAGCTGGCCTGCATTCCTCCGGTTTCCACTTGTGTCTGCTTCTTTTACTTTTACAGGGTCAGTGTTTCTGTGATTAAAGTCTCTCCCACCCCGCCCACTTTTATTTTAAGATGTCTTTCCATTCATAGTTGTTTCCTCTGAAACATTTATGTCTATATGATTTTGTGACAATTTAAATTGCCCAAGAATTTTACCAAGGAAACTCCCATCCAGTTTTGGCCTACAGTCATGTGTGTGAGTGCGCTGTGTTGTCTTGCAATTCTTCTTTCACAAGTCTTTAACAATATTGTGGTATAGGGTGTGGTGAGCTTGCACCAGTACAATGCTGTGACATTAAGCTTTCTCACAGTCAGCCACCTTTTAACTCTTCCCATGGCTTTATCATCGTACCAGCTGACTGGCCTTCCTCAAAGTGACTTAACAGTGATTGATATGAGCACAGTTGGTGAGTCCTTATCCTGTTTCCACTTGCTTTGATGCACTCCAGAAGTGGCTGTTTCACACGAAGCGTGAGCTTTGGTGAAATGCCCTTGTGAAATAGGCTGTCTTACAAAAGAAAAACCGATAAAGGATTTCTAAACTGCGTTTGGCTTACGCCGGACGTTTATTTGTCTCGTATTTGTTCTTCACAGAGCAATACACCAGTATGTTCCTAACAGAGCACTTCGCTCTCAGACTGCAGGTCTGCTGGTGGTTCCTAGAGTCTCTAAAAGTAGAATGGGAGGCAGATCCTTTAGCTATCAGGCTCCTCTCCTGTGGAACCAACTCCCAGTTTTGGTCCGTGAGGCGGACACCCTGTCTACTTTTAAGACTAATCTTAAAACTTTCCTTTTCGACAATGCTTATAACTAGAGTGGCTTATGTTGCCCTGACCTACCTATGGGGATGTGCTTCTATGGGCTTAGACTGCTGGAGGACATCAGGATCTATTTTTCTCACTCTATCGAGTTCTACTGTTCTTCAATTATGCATTGCTTGTCATAATTTCTGCTTATAACTTTTTGTTCTCTCTCTTTTTTCTTCATAGTAGGTACACCTGGTCTGGCGTTCTGTTACCTGTGACATCATCCAGAGAAGACAGCTCACCTGCTATTACCATCTAATATAGAACAGATTACTGCATCAATGTTTGCTTCTGTGCTTGTTTGTCTCTCTTGTTGTGTCTCTGCTCTGTCTTCTGTAACCCCCAGTCGGTCGAGGCAGATGACCGTTCATACTGAGCCCGGTTCTGCTGGAGGTTTTTCCTTCCCGCTAATGGGTGGTTTTTCTTTCCACTGTCGCTTCATGCTTGCTCAGTATGAGGGATTGCTGCACAGCCATGGACATTGCAGACGACTCTCCCTGTGGCTCTACGCTTCTCCAGGAGTGAATGCTGCTTGTCGGGACTTTGAAGCCATCAACTGGTTTCCTTTTATAGGAAATTTTTGACCGATCTGTATAATATAATTGATTTTGACTTTGTAAAGTGCCGCGAGATGACATGTTTCATGAATTGGCGCTATATAAATAAAATTGAATTGAATTGAATCAATACACCAGTATGTAACATAATGAGGTGTGCTACATTTTGTTGTTCCAGTTTATATACAGATATAAGTTGCATAAGTGTCATGATCTGATTTTAAGTTTCATAGCCATTACTGTACAAGGCATTTATGCCTTTTCATTGCTGAAGTAATAAGTAATAATCAGTGCTTTTCATCACTTACAATGAGGTGAAACTAGGGGTTCGCCCTGTAACCGGTGGGTTGCCGTTCCGAACCCCAGTACCGACCCTCTCAGTCATTGTGTCCTTGAGCAAGACACTTTGGCTGCTGGCGGTGGTCAGAAGACCTGGTGGTTCAGATTGAGGGGCAAGCCCGCTTCTGTCAGTCTGTCCCAGGGCAGCTTTGGCTACAATGTCGCTCACCACTGCCGGCATGTGAATGCATGAGTGAATGGGTGAATGACTAAAGGTAGTTTAAAGTGCTTTTGGGTTGTCGGACTTGATTAAGCAAGTGCAAGCCATTTACCAATGATGCTCATGGTAAAATGAAAACAATACAGGTCGCTGCAGCTTGATGTATATGTCATTAAGCTGCCCTAGCCCTCTGTGCTCAGATTTCCTCAGCTGTCCTGGAGAAAGAACTTGAAATGCTAAGCACTGCATTTCAAAGCACTGCAATGAAGTAATAAGTCCACCAAGCAAGAAATTAATCGGCTGCAGAATTTATTCGCCGAGAATCGTCATGGAACAGGAAACCACTCAGATAAGAAGTCGGGTGCAGTCAGCTCACCCAGTATCAACCATCAAAACTGCTTTATTTAATACTGTGATCGGCTCAGGACTCTAGCATGAAAAAATAAAAAAAAGCATCATCATGATATCGCTGTGACACGTATTCCCAGTTGTTATGCTCTTTCAAATAGGAAGGAACGTTTTGGTCAAATAAATAATGTCTGTAAATCCAACTTCACATGCAGGCTGTGACTAAGTAATGGTTTTATGTTGCCATTTTAAGCTTGCTTCACCCGGTGGCATGTTTGGAAAGAAAAATCGACATTTGATATTATATCGTTTGCAATATTTTCCTTAGCTGACCTTCACAACTTTCGACTAAATGTGTAATTAAACCAAAGTACTGCCTCTACAACAACTCCATCAGGGTGGTCTTTCTAGCGTTGTCTTTTTGTAACAGGAAGAATGAAGAAAAAAAAACTTGCCAGAAGTATGTGTGGCCTGACATTTGCTATCCCCTTACAGCCCACCTAAGACATGGCAGTGCACATAAAACAACATGAGACAGAAGGTAATGAAGTGCTAAGCACTGAGGTAATCATTCTTGAAGCAGTGACCCTTTCCCCTTTCTCTTCTCATCCTGACACCACAGATCCTTCTTTTATCATTCCGCTCTCCCCGTGTGCTTCTAAAAGAATGACAAGAGCTCCCAACAAATAAATGAAAATGCTTTTTCTTTCCAGGTGTGTTTGCAAGATTTGACGGCAACTGTATGAGGCTCTTCTCATGATAAAGGGATTAAAAGCTCACTCGGGGGGGATGACTAAATTGGATCGGTTTGGGAAAAGAGGAACAAGCTAGGCAGATATTAGTGACCGCGTTGCCTGCCAAGATCTCTGCGAGGAAATTCTTTAGGGAAGGAGTTGATTTTCAAGTAAAACCGAGTGTTTTGTGACTACAGGTGAGTTCTGTTTGATGCTCACATAAGATGACATTTGGATGGCTCTGTGCTTTTTCTCTCAGGCAAAGATGCTAATCTCCCTTTGGCAGCTGCGGTTTAGTTGGGCGGGGGGTTTGCATCGGTCTAACTTTCATTAAAGTTAGACCGATGAGTCGTCTCCCAAAGATTCTTTTTATGACTGGTGGCCATCTGGGCCATTCCTTTTTGTGTGCAAATATGTGTGCTTTCCCTTCTTTCTTCTTTTTTTCCCTCCCCCCCCTGTTCTCCTAACCCCAAATAGCAATGGAATGAATAAGAAAAACAAATGAAAAGATAGTGCTTTGAAAATGGATCTCTCCCAGCAGTCTCCTGCCACCTCCCTCTTTGCTTCTGACCTCCTTCCTCCATCCACATGTGCAGGCTTGACCATAAAGAAACTCATCCCACTTATTGTCGCACGCAATAAGGGTTGGAGTGAGGTTGCTAAATTGTGGAGGAAAAAACTAAGGGAGGACACCCGAAGAAAGTGGTGGTTAAAAGAACATTTATCTGTGGACCCTGCTGATGGAAAATGTAGAACAGCTGGGGGAAAAAAGTGGCAAGACTGAACTGAGTTAATACAGAAGTTCTATGAAGTGAAGAAGAACAAGGAGAGAGGGTGAGAGTTCTTGTTTTGGACAGATTGTTTTAAAAGGGGGTTTAGAAGAATGGACTTTCATGCCAGGGGAAATGGGCGGAGGAGCTTTGAAGAGCATTACAGTGGTTTACCACAGCACTAAATGGAAAAAAAAAAATTTGACTAGCGGTCAAACAGAGTAAAATGCTGAGAAGGAAAGAACAATTCATCTGAAAAGCAAGTTAAGAGTGCAAATTAATATGTAAAAGCATTCAAAAAATATTTTAACTAAGTACGGGGGTGGGGGGTGGAGGCTGATTGTGTACATTAGGAACAATTTAGGATTCCACAAGCACAAAAATATCAGCATTAAGACTGGCCGAAGCTGAACTGAAATATTCTACTCTGATTCCAGATTTTCTAACCACAGGTTGAGACTTGTAAAACATTTATTTGTGATATAGAAAAAAGGGGATTTCAGTGAAATATCGCAAAAAAAATGGTCTTGTTCTCATGAACCCAGCATTGTGGCATGTGTTGTCTTAAGCTGATTGTATTGTGACTAATAAACAGAATCTGCCCAACAACAACTAAGCTGCAAATTCACTACCAGTGCAAATACAGAAAAACAAGGCATGGCCACAATTCACCTTGAACACAGCTTGAAACCCTTATTAAAATAGAATGAACTAAACAAAAATGACAACTGAAGGGTTTCTGGGACATATAATAACAAGTAGACAGTTATGCGCTTGCACCGATACACATTGATAAAATCCCTGGCCATGATAACTAGTTTGGCGTGACAGTGTAGTCAATTTTGGTTTTGTTTGTTTGTTTCTCGCTGTTTCTGCTTTTCAGCTCCGCTTTGATAGCCCGACTTTATCTTTCTTCTTTCTGATATTTCCCGCTGCTCGCTCAAGTAGCACGCTGCTTTTCTGGGATGTTTTATACGATGAGACAAAAATAGTAAATTTTAGTATATGAAAATGGGGAAACAGAAGTCAATGATGCCTTTGTGTCACATTTCATTTGTTATTGTTACTATGGTAAATCATAATTCTTTTATTTCAAACATACATAAATAATGCAGGGGCACCATTAGGGAGTGGACAATCAGTGGCGCCCCTTACTGGCAGGGCCCCACTGATTGTAGGGGAGTCCAGGTGGTTGCTTACCTTTGCCTATATGGTAAGTCTACGCCTTCTTCTCGTTTCTAGAACACGACCCCGATTCTGTCTCCTGACCAACAATCTCTGCCTAACCATTGTTTACCCTGTTCTGACTGCCACTACCACTACCTAAGAAGGGATCCTAGTAAAGTGGCGGTGAGTGGTTGTGTCATTCATTCATTCATTCATTCATTCATTCATTCATTTATTCATTTACTCTTTCCAAAAACAGTTGGCTTACAATAAGTCCTTAGATCCTAAAAACCACTTCACATCATGTTTTTCCTTCTCTTGTTCAATTATAGAAAGCTAATCTGGTATTGTTTCATCCACACTACATAATAAATTAGTTCATTTATTATGGGGACTTCAACATCTTCCTCAATAATAGGTTTTGGCTTGCAGATGGGGTACAGATAAAATCCTTGATATGCTGATAAAAAAAACAACCTTCCAGCCAATCGGATGCCCAATCAGCCATGACTTTTTTTGTGCAAAAATCACTCCATGCAGCAAAGACGGAGCAGGGATTTTTCCGAAGAGAACCTTTACATGGCACTTATTCTTTGATGTGAATACTGTTGTGTTTATCAGGGAGCTGTCATCAATTGTTCCTCTGATCACAGAAACAATTTCACCCTGAAAAACACAGCACTTAAAAACATCAGACAGTTTAAAGGCATTCACCCTCTCAAAATCCCTCTTCTCCAAACATACATCCTTTACACTTAAATGACACACTCCAATAGTGAGCTACCCCCTGAGCAGGGTGGGAAAGATCGGGGAACTGATAGACATTCCTTGCAGCTTATGTCATCCCACTATGACCAAACATTCTCAATGGGATGTTAAAAACCAAAATAAGGACTCCTTGGACAATGTGAGAGCTGATATGTTTGGACAAGGGTGGCCCCGAACCAGCTGACCCAGAGGTCAGAATCATAACTCCTGAGGTAGAAATTTCTCAGGCCTGGCTCAAGGAGGATCTCGCAGAGATGAGTGGTGGACCCGGATGCCTTTATCACCAACTCTGAGAGCAAATAGCCAAAACAACTGGTTTATGGACCTGCTGACCACAAGGGCACATTCCAAGGATTCCGCCTATAGACAGCGACGTTCTGCTGAGTTTACAAAGGACAGATGTCCTGCACACAACCTGTGTGGTAAAAAAGAGTGATCAAAGTACATTCTTAAACAATGGTCTACAAATCATCGTTCTTCTCCACTCCCCAGATTTGCTTGGTTTCGAGCTCCTGTGAGTCACTCTGTGTGATTCCCTGTGAAGTTCATCTATCTAAACCCAGGCTGAAGTTTATTTAGACTCCAATGTTGAACCAGAAAAAAACTAATTTCACAGGGTTTGCTGCTTATGGTGTCAAGGTCAGGTCAAGAAAAGAGCCCAAACTCACATAGAAAAACAACGACAACAACCAAAAAACCTTAATCAGGCAACAAGAGGCAGAAAGTTTAGTGGAGTTTTTCAAAGTTTCATTTCTGGATTGCTTATTTTTTACAAAACATGTTCTTTGCTTGCAAAAATAATGGAACAAAATTCACTCCCTAGAAATTAGAGGGTTGACACTTAATTGGACCTAATGGATTCAGAATGGGAATTTCCTAAATGTAAAATTTTGTTATTTATAAATATACAACTGCTGAGCTGTTCTTTTTAAATATGAAAAATGCAAACTAGTAAAATCACTCCTTGTTTTTCGTGCAAATCCTTACTGCTTTTTAAAATAATGCAATACTATTGAATTTTACAGTTTCAATTCAAATGTATGTATTTTGAATTTTTTTGTCTGCTTTGTCATGGTAGGGGTCATGAGAGTACTGTCTTGCATGAGTTGATATTGATTGTTGATTTGCCAGACAATAAACAAAAAAAAAAAAAAAAAGAAGATCCTATTGAGAAATAACCCATGTAGCTTCTCCATCAGGTTGAATTTTGTGCTGAACATACAGTTTGTCAGCAGACCTTGCTCCTAATACTAACTCACCCCGAAGACAGTATTCAGGCATGAAGATAAGAAAACACATCAGTCAGCTCTTTCAGGTGTTGATAACAGCGCTCGCAATCAGTCTCACAAGCCACGAGTCACACTAAACTTAACGTCATGCCATTCAAGGGGAAGGCACAACATGTCATTATTGTCCCAACATGTAACCCAGATGCATCTGTCTGGGTGGAGCATAGGGAAATGCTGAATATTCCAGATTTCTGGGATAAATGCAAAGGCGAATAATCTATCTTTACTGAAAGATTTTTTTCAAATGCTGCTGCGACAACTTCTTAATTTGGTGCAGATGGATTTTTTTTACATAAAGTAAAAATCACTTTTTGCTATCCGCATATTCTTCATATTTATACATCTAATATACAGTGCCTTGCACAACTCTTCATACCCACAATTTACTATGTCGCGATTACAGGAATGTCTATGTTATTGGGAACACAATAACACATAATCGCAGTGGTAGAAAAATTGCTAATTGATTTTAATTTTTTTGGACATGGAAAAAAAAAAAAACTTAAAAAGCATAGAATGCATTTGTTTTTAGCCAACTAGCCCCTGATACCCCCAAGTAAAATACAGCAAAGTCAAATGTGCAGTATAGTTCTTCAAATTGATGATTTAATACATGTTTTGTTCAACAATTTATAATTTTCATTGTATTCACATACAGGTGCTTCATACAGTTGCTACGCTAACTCATGTGTTTTGCCTTATAGAAAAAAAATCCAAAGACCCATATGCACCAACAAACACAATTACTGCTTTTAATGTAGTTCATCCAGGAACAAATCAGAGCCAATATGAAGTCTGGTTTGAGCACGAAATTGCTGGTTGTAGTCATGCTCTGTGTTCACAGCTGTATCTGAGACTGGGAAAATAAAAATTGGTTTATTTTATTCAGAGGTTACTGGGGCATCATTTCAGCATGGCAGTCACGGGGGACATGCTTTTGGTAATGATGGTTTAAACCTTTTTATCAGTTCAGCATTTTTCAAATGTGAGAGGTCAATTGTGACATTTATTTGTTTATATTAAGTTTGAAATAAACCATAAAAACTGAAAACTTTCATTTTATTTTATTTATGTTTGGTCCAAATATCCTTAAAACAAAAGCCATATAGTAAAGCTTTTACACAGGCTCTTAAACTCATCTTCAATCGTTGTGGCGTTGTAATGATAAAACATATAAAAGCTTTTATCTCTGTTACTACACAAACAGAAAGAATTATTACAACTCTGCCATGTAAAAAAACAGCCGCTCCATACCTTTTTTTTTAAAACTGTGTCCCCATCCCTTCTTGGCAAGTGTGCCAGAGGGTTGGCCCTAATGGGACTTTGATTGAGCTCCACCAGGTGCAAGTATAGTATTTAACCATGGTATTTTCCTTCATTTAATTTACATCCTGAGATGGCTGATTTATCTGGATTTTTCTCTGAATAAACCAGCTGTATAAACAGGAAAAGTAATTTGTGTGCATGCAACGCTGAGTGCCGCAGCTTCCTTCAACACATTTGGCTCTGAGGGAAATGTCAGCAACAGGTTAGCATTTTATTCTTGACTCAACTGGACCTTCTGAAAGGATTTTTTTTTTAGGCTTTGTATAGAAAGATAACATTAAGCTAATTTTACCAATGCAGCTTTTGCCAGCAAGTGTGACAAAATATGAACCCAATGCCACCAATGTAATAATGTAAATCCCTGAAAGTTAAAATTATTTCGTTGAGACACAGCAAAATGATTTTAAAGTAAAAGGATTTACACCCCCTGTCCTTTTTCATATGTTTGTATTTAATAATAATATTTGCCTTATTAGTCCCACAGAGGGGAAATTTGTCTCAGCATTCATCCCATCACACTGAGTGGTACCCGTTGAGCAATCTGGGGCTAAGGGTCTTGCTCAGGGACCTGTGGTGGCAGTCTGCAGGGACTGAACCAGCCTTCTCAGAATGTTGGCACACTGCTCTAGCCCCTTTTACTCTGAGACTCCTAAATAAAGTCCAGCACTACCAGTCGCCTTCAGAAATCACAGCATCAGCCAATACAGTATATCTGTGAGTAATTCAGTCTCAGTATTAATCCAGTGGTTCTTTGAATGCCAAGCAGCATCAGAGAGACCAAGGCACACAGCAGACAGGTCAGGGAGGAATTTGTTGAGACACTAAAAGACCCCCCCCCCCCCCAAAAAAAAAACCCACTTTCAGAGATCTGTTCAGCCAATCATCTGAAAATGGAGGAGAATGCAAGAACTGTTAATCCACCAAGACATATCCATACAATTAAGTTAGTCATCCAGGGAAGCTAATTTTACCAATGCAGCTTTTGCCAGCAAGTGTGACAAAATATGAACCCAATGCCACCAATGTAATAATGTAAATCCCTGAAAGTTAAAATTATTTCGTTGAGACACAGCAAAATGATTTTAAAGTAAAAGGATTTACACCCCCTGTCCTTTTTCATATGTTTGTATTTAATAATAATATTTGCCTTATTAGTCCCACAGAGGGGAAATTTGTCTCAGCATTCATCCCATCACACTGAGTGGTACCCGTTGAGCAATCTGGGGCTAAGGGTCTTGCTCAGGGACCTGTGGTGGCAGTCTGCAGGGACTGAACCAGCCTTCTCAGAATGTTGGCACACTGCTCTAGCCCCTTTTACTCTGAGACTCCTAAATAAAGTCCAGCACTACCAGTCGCCTTCAGAAATCACAGCATCAGCCAATACAGTATATCTGTGAGTAATTCAGTCTCAGTATTAATCCAGTGGTTCTTTGAATGCCAAGCAGCATCAGAGAGACCAAGGCACACAGCAGACAGGTCAGGGAGGAATTTGTTGAGACACTAAAAGACCCCCCCCCCCCCCCCAAAAAAAAAAACCCACTTTCAGAGATCTGTTCAGCCAATCATCTGAAAATGGAGGAGAATGCAAGAACTGTTAATCCACCAAGACATATCCATACAATTAAGTTAGTCATCCAGGGAAGCTAATTTTACCAATGCAGCTTTTGCCAGCAAGTGTGACAAAATATGAACCCAATGCCACCAATGTAATAATGTAAATCCCTGAAAGTTAAAATTATTTCGTTGAGACACAGCAAAATGATTTTAAAGTAAAAGGATTTACACCCCCTGTCCTTTTTCATATGTTTGTATTTAATAATAATATTTGCCTTATTAGTCCCACAGAGGGGAAATTTGTCTCAGCATTCATCCCATCACACTGAGTGGTACCCGTTGAGCAATCTGGGGCTAAGGGTCTTGCTCAGGGACCTGTGGTGGCAGTCTGCAGGGACTGAACCAGCCTTCTCAGAATGTTGGCACACTGCTCTAGCCCCTTTTACTCTGAGACTCCTAAATAAAGTCCAGCACTACCAGTCGCCTTCAGAAATCACAGCATCAGCCAATACAGTATATCTGTGAGTAATTCAGTCTCAGTATTAATCCAGTGGTTCTTTGAATGCCAAGCAGCATCAGAGAGACCAAGGCACACAGCAGACAGGTCAGGGAGGAATTTGTTGAGACACTAAAAGACCCCCCCCCCCCAAAAAAAAAAACCACTTTCAGAGATCTGTTCAGCCAATCATCTGAAAATGGAGGAGAATGCAAGAACTGTTAATCCACCAAGACATATCCATACAATTAAGTTAGTCATCCAGGGAAGGAGAGGTTTATTCAGGGAAGCAAACAAGATGCCCATGGAAGAGCAGCAAATATTGGCAACTCAGGTGTGAAAATCTTTTGACAGGCCCCCGTCGCGGGGGCGGGGCGCCCCTGGGACCTCTGGCCCCCAGGGCCCATGGCCGGGACCACTCCAGCGGGGCTGGCTGCCGGCGGAGCCCACGGGCTCGTCCCCGCGGCTCTTGAGGGCGTCGGCATTGCGGTGGCTGGGGGAATTCCTCGGGGTCGTCTCTGCTCCTTCCTTGGGGGGGGGTTGCAGATATCCTGTGTCGGCCCCTCCTGGGCGACCTGCTTTAGGGGCCCCTTTGGGAGTCCGGGGTTATGGGTCCCCTGACTCCTGCCTCTGTGCTCGGGGAAGGCGGGCCTTTGGTTCTCCACAACCACTATAAAGCTATTTCCTTTTGGAAAATTTTCACCTAAACTAGTGCACTCTCACAAACTCCCACAGGTGCTGGGTCCCAGGTATTAAGTGTTCACTTATATACAGTAATCTTATAATTTATTTATTTATTTATTTATGTTCTTTCACTTTCTTTTTTCAAGTATCACATTACACATGTCAGCTTACATAATAATATATATGATTTAGCAATGGCATCTAGGTGTTATTCGATTGTATTTGTTGCTTTATGTCTGTTGGTTGTGCTGTTCTTTTTGCATCTCTCTTTCCAGGTGACGGAGCAGACGGAGAAGGTTTTATCATTCTCTCCCTTTTATCTCCTCTTTCTTTCACCTCTACTCTTTTTTTTTCTTTTCTTTCTCTCTCACTTCTTGTTCTTCCTTTACTCTCCCATTTTCATGTCCATATAATTTGAAATTCTCCTTGCAGGAATCACAATAAAGCTATTTACAAGCATAAATCAAGTGGAGCACTATGGCGAAAGCTGTTCGCTCCACTTGTAAAAGCAAAATCTGTCGAGCTCTATCTGGCATTGAGACATCAATTCCTATTGCCACATTGCTAGACAGGACACTGGGAAAAAAAAAAAAAAAATAATAATAATCTTTTGACAGTCTAAACAAATGTGTTTGTAATGTGCCAGACAATCAGAGAACCCAACATTCAGTTCATACAGTGTTGCCTTTTAAACATTTTCTTAATTCAATAAATCAAGCCTTAATGCAGACAGGCAAAACCCCTGCAGGAGTCAGTCTGGCAAAGCTGAAGGCAGACAGGGCTGAGACCTGAGGCAGGTCCATGAGAAAGGCTGAGACGTGACATGCAGATAGGGCTTCCGCTTGAGAGTGGTTGGCGAGGTGGGCTGATAGCTGATGTGCAGACAGATTCAAAGGGTTTGCCAAGGTTCCTGAGGTCGTAGTCCAGACAACAGAAGGCCAACAAAACTGTCGGGGGTGCGCGAGATGAAAAATGTAATGGTCTGACAGTGTTTTTTCCCCACACCATAAAGACGTCAAATAAACATTTCCTTTGTAAAAATTAAAATCAAAAACTGTAAATGTAATAAATAAATGAAATGTATTCACACAAAAATCTATTTATGTAGAAGAAGTCTTCTTCTGCGCTTCATTTTAAGATGAAATATAGAGGACCTTATCTTCTTCTACACATTGTGCTGTATATGTGCACCTAGCTAGCCTCTACTTCATTCATTCTCGCAAATATGCTCAATTGCCTGAAATCGGGAAACTGTCAGGCAGGTGAGACATCCAAAGTCAAAGTTATTGATGAAGGAGGAGAGGAACCAAGAGTGAGAGGAATCGGAGGCACGAGGAGAGAATTGCAACAGATCCGGGAGAAGAAAACGAACGAGAATATGAAAACGTCTCTTTCTCTCTCCTGACTTCATGTCATTTACGTCAGTAGAGGGAAAATAGAATTTGGGCCGAAAGTTTTATTTACAAGATTAAATTGAATGACTCGGTATCTCTATTGATCGCGCAGCGCCTACAAACAGAGCTGCTCATGGTGCTGTGACTGCTGGTGGGAAAATTGGTGGTAGATGCTATATAAGTTCAGTTCATTTAGACGCGGTTTCTTGACTATGCTCACACACAGAGCTGTAATACTTTTCATTGTGATTCAGACAAGTGCAGTTGATTTTAAAGATGCGGTTTTAGCGCATATTCAGACAGGAACTGGGAAACCAGCGGTGGAGGCTGCGGGGAGCTGAGGTGTGTTGCTGTGGGGGTGTTTACCTACTGGATGTAACCACTGTGAAACAATCAAGATATACTTTTTTATTTCTCTGATTAATAACATCTTTATGGAGCGCTCTGTTATTTTTATTCTGTGCCACTCTACCAAAGTGTTCTCTCTGTCTCTCTCTCGCTCTCTCTCTCGCTCTCTCTCTCTCTCTCTCTCTCTCTCTCGCCATTGGACACAAATCAAATTAAACTTCTTCGTGTTTGTATTTTGGGGCGTAAATTGTGAGTCAGACTCAGACTTCGAAGTTGGTACATGAAGTAAATAAAGTGAGAACACACACAGGTAGGTAGGATGGTTTCTGATTCAGAGAAGTTTCAGGTTGTGGAGTTTTGACTGATCTGAGTGTCTCTTTCTTTCTCTGACTCCACGCTGAGCCACCGATGCACCTGAAAATCCTCAGGATTCTGTTGTGGATGTTGTGTGTAACTTTATTGCAATTTAATTCAAATTATGTTCTAATTTCATTTCCATAACCTTTGTTATGATGGTTGTGTTGTTGTAACTGCAACTGCAATTCTTACTTTTTTTTTGAAGATTGTGGGTGCATCAACCCGGTTGGGAGGCAGAAGAGGGTGCGCGGCTAAAAAGGTTTGGGAACACCTGTCCTAGGGGAACACCACACATGCTAGGATATCAGTTCCAGACAATCCCAGTTTTGAATATGCCCGATTTTAGGTCGGATCGGTCCTGACGTCCTTCGGGGCAGATTAGATCACTCTTACCACGACACACACAGAAGGAATATCTCTTAAGATTATCTTAAGAGCCATCCCAATAATTGGGACACGTCAGAAGGAGAAAATTGGGGCAAAAATGGGGCTAACCTGGCTTTTGGGGATGCTTGTCTGCAGCAGGGACAGGGAAGCTGGCCAAGGTTCATGTGATGATGGATGGAGCTAGATATAAAGGAAAATCCTGGAGGAAAAACTATTGCAGAAGACTTGAGAGTGGGGGCGAGGTTCAACTTCCAAGAGGACCCTAAACGTGTGTTTAACCTGAGCTACAAAAACAGAATAGTTTAGCTGAAAGCATGCAGTGTTCAGGTGTTAGAAAGTCTAGAACTAAATCCAACTGAAAATCTTTGGCAAGTCTTTTTCACAAATGTTCTTCATTCAACCCAACAGAGCTGGAGCTATATCGCAAAAACAGAAAAAAACACAGTTAAAACATTTTCAGGCTCTAAATGTGGAAAGCTGGTAGACACAAAAACACTTGTAGTTGCAGCTGAAAGCATAATAAAAATTAAAGTTTTAAAATAAAAGTTAAATAAAAAGCCATATGTCTTTTTCGTCTACTGCAAGTTGAACAAATTCTTCTGCAAAAGTTGCTGAATTGAAGGGGTTAAACTGTAGAACAGTGAACCACATAAACAGACACTCTCATTCATGGCCTCTGATACTCCCTCATTGCTAAAGTCTGACTCACAAAACATCTAAACAGTTCTGTTTAGACGCCCCCCCCCCCCAACACACACACACACCTTCTTGCCTTCCCTATTTTTTCTTTCTCCAGCCTTGTGGCAACAAACTCTTTTCCTTCTATGAAACAACTCACCCACTGCAGAAAGGTCCGTCTGTTTTTAAAATTACCATCCACAACCCGTGCACGTCTTACACACAGTCCTACTGTACTGAAACCGTGCATGAGCACAGACATGCTCGCTGCTCACATGCATGCACCTTCATGATCAGTCATTCCCTCGCACCCAGAGACGGAGAGGAGGTCAACCTTACACTTCTCTAGAGAATAATAACACAAGGCTAGTGTGTTGCCATTGGAAAGGGATGGGGCCATCTTCTTGTGAGCTCAGATGAGCAATTATCCTTTTCAGCGCACAGGAGGGGAAAAAGGGCCTTTTTCTGGGAACATGCCTCCCTCAAATATTTCTCCTTGCGGTCACAGGAGCACAGCAACATTTGAGCAGAATAGGCAAATGTCAATCTGTCACAGCGGAAGAATGTGTTATTTTTACCAAGGCTATTTTTACCTCGATTTATTTCCATGGCGCCAAGTAACAACATTTTGTTTGAACACGTAAGAGCTCGACCACAAGAGCCTCTTGAGGTATTACTTTATAGTTGGTGCTGCACTTTGCATGCAACCTACAAAACATTTATGGAGGGCTCTGGGTTTTGAATTATGAGTGCTGCAACTCATTTTGTTTACAATCCAGGCTTGCTAACATGTGGTACCCAAATAAATTCTCTAAACAAATAGCAAAGAATTTATATCAGGCCTTACAACTAAAAGGAATCACATCCAATGAAAGCATCCCTTTAATTAGTTACTAATTGTAACAGTTTTGTACAAACAACACTGTTTTAAGTTATTTGATGTTTAATAAATAACTCTCAGTCTGTTAGGTATTGTCCAGTGAATATCAGCCCAAACAGCTGATATCAGGACAATAGTTGAAAGGAATAATTTGAGCACTGGCATTCTTTTAACAGCAAACTCTGCATACATATAGAATAAAAGAGTGACAACTTCTCTTCAAGTTCAAGAATTTATTAACATAAATAAAATGAACATCCAGAGAACACCACTATAGAATGCTGTTTATCTGAATTAGCACTATATTTCAATCAACAAATCCTCTCTACTAGGCTAGTGAAACTAAACTAAACTGAACTACTAAGCAAAATTAAGGTAGAAAATTAAGATAAAATTAAGATAAAATGAAGCCAAGGAACTATGAGCACACAAAAGAAACAAAAGGACAAATAAAATAGTTGAAAACCATCACCAGAATTATTCAGTGATGGTTCACTGCAGATCTTTGGTTAGAGAACCAAAGACAGTGAAATGAGTTCAGATTAGCTTGACTAATTTAGAAGAACATTTCGTTATGTGTTCAACCCATTCACAATGCTAACCTGAGTTATATAAACATTATTTGAGGAAATAACATATTAAAGAGTGATTTGTTCAGCAAAAATCAACAATCCTTAGGACAGTTGATTTTATTAATGTAATTATTTCTCCAGGAAATAATTTGACTCGAATCTATAACTTGGAAAGCTAGATACAGATGCGGATGACAACCAGAAATGACGTGTGTTGGAGCGCGGCCTATTCGTTGTTTACATTAGCTTGAGTTTAATCCTAACATTACACAAACACCATTAAATCGACCTTAATGTTCCATATTAATGCTGTAATAACGCTCGTAGCACTATCGAACGAAGGTGTAGCTAAATGAGACAAACATTATGTTTGAAACAAACCCTAGTTATGTTTAACTATGTCAGAGTGTGAAGGTGTGTGTGAATGGGTGAACGACTGATTGTAGTGTAAAGCTCTTTGCTAGCGGGCATTCGGCGCTAATTTAAAAAGACTTTTAAGCTCTATTTGGTCGTACTGAGCAGACCGGAAAGCACAAACATTAATATCCCATCAGTGCATAAAACCCTTATGGAACTAAAGTTTGTTATAACTGTAAGAACACTCAAACCACGTCAGCAAAGCTTGGTTTCCAGAATGATAGCGGGGCTAGCGTGTTAGCTTGGTCAAGCTTTAAAACTCAGTGAAAATACTTTATAAGTAAACCATTTTAAACTTTCCCTGCTCATTCTCTGCCAAGCTTCTGCCATTGTCTCTGGCTGTAGCGATGGGGTACCCGGTTGCAGTGAATTACTCCAAGGTAAAGCTGGTTATCGGAGCAGCGAGCAGGCGGCTAGCTCGAAGGGGGAAACAGCCGTCGTTTGGGAAACCAGGCCTGGGTGAGCTGTACATGGCTCAGGGAAGGGGGATGTTTGGGCTGTGGTAACGGCAGAAGTGTGGACCTCTGCCAATCCGTCGCAGCAAACCGCTCCACCCAGCCTCATCTCAGCTTTCCTGCAACAGCTCGAAGGTGCGATTTTCAGATTTTTGTCCTGCAAATGCTGAAATAGGTTACAAACAGCCTGTTTCCATGGCAGTCGGCTGCTTAGGTTCCGATGTTGGAAAACGGGAGGGATGCACATAGCTTCGATTCTGCCTACATATATGGCGGTTCTCCAAACTCCAGTCGGATCCTCTGCAGAAGAAGATGAGTGTTCTCCCCAATGCTGCTAAGGCAGCATGCGAAAAGAGAGTGAATGTAGCATGGCCAGGGGCTTTATACAGCGGTCCCCCTGCTTTGAGAACTGTCACTTGGGAGGCATGATTGCAACAGTCCCTTACATTTATTGTGGCCTTAGATCAGCCTTAGAGTCTGATCTTGTGTTATTTTCCTGTTGGCTGATTTGATTTCACCACATGACTTTTGGTTTAAAGCATAGTTACTCTTGGATCAAGTTTTATCTTAGGAGCAACCTAGCCTCCACATGCTTACACTGGTTTCTAAGTTCATGCCCCTTGAACATTTTTCCATTTTGTCACAGTGCAAGTTTAAGCATTACTGTTTTTAAATGGTAAAATAGTGTAAAGATATGAAGAGGAAGGAAAGTGATACACGTTTTTTAAATTGTTTTGCAAAAAAAAGAAATTGCCAATACTTCTTTGCAAAATATCTCAAGCTCAGCACATTTTGATGGAGCACATCTGCACACATCAATTCTCAAAAGCTTTGGCACAAATTCTCAGGAAGATTTACTGTATGTCTGGACTTTTCCTTGGCAATTCTAACACATTAACATGCTTTGATCTTATCATTTCAGTGTAGCTCTGGCTGAATGTTTCGTCGTTGTCCTGCTGCAAGGTGAACCTCTGTTCCTGTCTCAAGTCCTTCCAACTGGCTTTCTTCCAAGTTTGCCCTGCATTCATCTCAGCCCATCGTCCCACCAACTTGGACAGCTTCCCTGCTAAAGAAAGCTTCTCCGCAGTCTGATGCTGCCATCACCATGTTTCACCACGGGGATTGTATGTTCCTCATGATTATGGCACCATGCATATGCTTTTGCTTGGAGGCCACGAGGGTTTGCTTTGGACTTATCTGACTAGAACAGCTTCTCTAACACTTTTTCTCCTACACAACTTCTGGCACTGACAAATTGGTCTTCTTTTGGCCAGTTTTTGACAATTTATTTTTCTGCTGACAGATGAGCTCACATGAGCTGCAGATCTCTGCAGCTCATCCAGCATTACCTTTAGACACTTGTTTGTTTCCACTTCCGCTTCTCAGTGATGCAGATGTACTTAGTCCCATTAAAAACACTGGAGTTTGTGTTTGCAGCAACACTAAATCTGAAGAAGCTCAAGGTTATGAATTATTTTGCAAAGCACTATACTAAATGCTGGATCTCTGCATCCACTTGTTGATCCTTTGTGTCCTGCTGAAAAAGAGTTAAGGACTGGTTTCCCACAGTGGGTAATACTGCTGTGCGCATTTTTGCATCAGGCTTGTCTGCATGTACGGGTGGCTTTCATGGCACTATTTTGTTCATATCCTTGAATCCATCTCGCCTGTCACTATATTTGTGTGTGTGTCCATGTGTTTATCCTGTGCAACACGCAATTTTCCTCACGTTTGCCAAAGAACAATTTACTCTTTTCTGGCTGTCCTGCTTAAAACAGAAAGTTACTCTGAGGAATTTCAGTATTTAAAGTTCATTTATTTAGCTTGCAATTGAAACTGTCTCAACAATGTCAATAAAGGAAGAGAAGGAGAGGAAAATAAGTCATAAAACGTGACTGCATGTCTCAGCAATAAAATAAAGTGTTTATTTTTGCTTCTGAGCCGTTATCATTTTGTTTCCATTCTTGATGTTTTTGTGTGAGAATAAAGAAGCCCGAATATCAACAACTTTCTTGTAAACAGTGCATATTAAAACAATTAGACTGACATGGAATAATTACCCATGGCTTTCCAGATGAAACCTCTGTAGCATCCTTTCTCAAGGTAGTTGGGTCCTTTTTAAAAATAAAAGAAGGAAACATTCTGAAACACCACGGGATGCTACCTGTTTGTCTTCTAGAAGATGCATTGGCTATTTGACTCTTAACCCCTCGTCTTTCTTTCCCTCTGCCCATGAGGAAGCAGTTAGATAAGCTTGTCAGGAAGGCCAGCTCTGTGCTGGGATGCCCCCTCGACCCAGTGCAGGTAAAGGGAGACAGAAAGACCATCACAAATCACATCAATCTTGGGCAGTGTGTATCACCCAATGTATACATCTGTTGCAGAGCTGAAGAGCTCCATCAGTGACCATCTGCTGTACACTCCAATCACAAAAAAGAAGCGTTATTGCAGCTGTTAGACTTTAATCCATTACTTTTTCCAACAAACTCAATAAGTCTTTACATCCCTGCTATTTTCTTTTTTTGCACAGCTTTGTTCATTTGTTGTAAACAATCTGTTCTTACTTTGTCTCTTATTCTATTTTTGAATATATATTTTTTCACCTTTGTGTGTATCTGCATGCTGCCATTTGCCTTTCACTTTGCTGCGGATACTCCTGAACTACCCCACTGTGGGGAAATAGAGGACATTTCTGTTGTATTCTATGTTTTAGTGACCGTTGGCAGACAGCCTGGTGTAGAAAGAGACATAACCCCTGCAGACAGGATGGGAGCCCTTATTTGCTTTGATGATAAGGATTGTGGGTAGTGGAAGGAGCAGAATGTACTGGCGAGGTTGACTGTTTTGGGGAAGCTTCTTGGACGTATATAGCAAAACAGAACGGGGGTCTGGGTCCTGTCAGCTTTTTCCATGCAGCAGTATTAGTGGAGGAGAATGAATGAATGCTGCTTGTCAAGACTGCAATCTGCTGGGTTTCCTTAGATAGGAAACATTTCGACCAATCTGTCTGGCTGATTTGATTGAATTTGACTTTGTAAAGTGCCTTGAGATGACGTGTTTTTAAATTGCTGCTTTATAAATAATACTGAATTGAACTGAACTTCCTCCCAAAGTTAATCTTGTTGAATGCAGTAATCACAAAATGTAAAGTAATACTCTTTCTTTCTCTTATGCGGCTTTTCCATTGACAATCTCAGCTCGGCTCGGCTCCTCTCAGATCTACACCACATCTTGCCTGTTGCATTTCCATGGAGCCACTGATGGCTGGAGCTGTCGCTTTAACCTCCTGGCATCATTGTTGTGTGCTCTGCTGCTGTTATGGTGTGTTCACACCAGAGTTAACAAGGCGAGTCACGCAGCTGTATTTAAACAATTTAACAATGCCCCCGGCGTCCCTGCAGGTACAATAGATCCTCCAGAGATGCTCCCAGTTTGGGGAGTCCAGGAGTTATGGCTGGATCACAGTCACTTCCCGCAGTGCTTCTGTCTGTCCCGGATCCGAAACTGTTATCCTGCTTTGGGGACGGATGTACATAAGGTGCGTTCAAACATTTTGATGCTCTGTGACAATTCATTTTGCTAAATTTCATAATCATGTCACACATTTCTTCATCCAGTCTAATCGGTTCATTTCTCACCTTTGATTACTAGGAGCGCATTTGTGTTTTTTCTTGTACTATCAACCAATCACAGCTCTCGAAAGGCAGCATCACACCTAGCAACGGGGTCAACCATCCCTCCTCACAAAGATAGAAATTTCTGTCGCTTCCTTCTTCAGAGTCGCTCTCAGCAGCTATCCGAATCACTCTTAAGATAAGACTCCAAGGTAGGAATTTTTAGGCTAAGACAGGAGCTCACAGAGAGACTCTGAGAATCTTTGTGAATACGGGCCCAGGATCACAGACCAGCCTGAACAAATAAATAGGGCACAGCTTCTCTCTGCCTGCACAAGTATGGGTGTGTGTGACAGAAGCGGAGAGGGGAGAGGCTCTTGTCTGATCTACCCCAAAGTTTGCCTTACGGAGTAAAAATGTAGGGCTTTATTAGATTAGATTAGATTAGATTTCTTTATTTAATCAGGTAAGAAACTGATTGAGATTAGAACCTCTTTTCCAAGAGTGACTTGGCCAAGACTGCAGCTCAAATACACATTTGAATACATCACACACAGTAAAATTATCAGCTTACCAAGTGCAGTCACAACATCCCATCATGCGTAGATGACATGTACTTTGTCATCTATGAAAGATTTGAATTCCACCAGAGATAAAAGAGTTCTCAATTTCAAGTCCTTTTGTGCATCATTGCAGATCGATGGGGCAGAGTATTTAAAAGCCTTTTTTCCAAGTTCAGTTCTGACTCCCAGGATCTGCATCAAGATGAAGTCCTGAGAATGTAGGCCATATCGGATAAAATTTCTACACCTATGTAGACATAAATATGTAGGTAGAAGTCCAAGAATAAATTTGTAGATAAAGGTCAGCCAGTGGGAGAGCATACGAGCATATAGAGATAGAGAGGAGGAGGCAGACATTTGACTTAGATGAATTTATTTTCATAGGTTGGATATTGCATATTTGTACAGCGCTTATTTGGCGGAGTGTTGGATCTAAATACAGGCAGTCTGCTTGTGTAATAGATTTCAGTGTATGTGACCCAGTGATACAAAACTAATGTCAGATCATTGTGCTAAAGTACACAGATGAGACACTCTCCTTTTTCTGATCCTTTTGTGTCACGGCCTTTGTGTCCATGAGGAGGGAGGCGGAAGAGAGCAGTTGCTCGGAAAATGACAGCCAGCATTGGGCAAAAAACGAGAGAAAGCCTTGCTGAGTCCGAGGATCCGATTTAGGTCTACAATGCACCTGTCTGCGTATAATTAAGAAAGCTGAAGTTACCGTTTCTTTTGTTTTCTACAGACATGGTTTATGGTTTGTAAATAGTAAAATTATAGTTTGGTTTACAGTCTGGTCATGTCACATGTCAGCCCTACTCAGCTCCGTTCGCACCACCTCCTGAGGAGGTAAAAAGAAAGCCAGCCCGGAATTAAAAAAACTGTAATTGAAATGCTCGCAGAGTGGGCAGAGCCACGTAGAGGCAGGCCAAGTAGAGCCCGTGGAAAAGGGGTGTTACTACCACAGCGGGTGTTGGTTATCAGACCTATTTGGCATTTCATGCTTTAAGAGTTTTGGTCTTTTTGTTTCTGACTTCTCTGAGTTGAAAAAGGAGCTGCCTGCCATGAGAGCACATACAGTCGCAATGAAAGCGTGTCGCAGCTAAATAGAACACCTGGCCAGATGTAGCTACCATGGAGAGAGAAAAAAAAACAGAGAACATAAAGATTAAAGCTGGACTAACTGCAAATACTGAACCATTGGAGAGTAGTGGGAGAATGCAGCAGAGTGAAGGAAAGTGGTCATTATCTCCTCCAGCATCCTAAGCCCACAGAAGCATTCATTGAATAGGGGGTTTTCAGCTGACGTCACGCTCACGTGACTACTCTGCGCGTCCGCCATATTGAGTGTCTGTCGTTTCGCACCGTTGACCCGCATTGTATGACGCCTTAGGCAGTATTGAAAGTGAACAATGGGGAAAACGTGTTTAATGGTTGGTTGCACGGCCCGTGGAGGTGGAGATCAACGCTCTTTCTATCGCCTACCAGCCGTGATAGTGAATCAGTGTGAAAAAACAAAACAGCTCTCTGAACAACGCCGTCACCTATGGCTGACACGGATATCCAGGTCCGATTTGGACGGTGTTAAGCTGGAATACGCCAGAGTCTGCGGTGCTCACTTTGTCACAGGTAATTAACTGTTAAGTATTTAAAACATGTAAACCGTTGCTGTATTGTGGGCTGTAACAGCGCAACACATGATCGCCATGGGAAAAACATAGAAACGGGTTAATTTTCCACCGCTTTCCTGCCTGGAGGCGCAACCACGGAGAACAACTGTTAGAGATAACAAAGAGTCGTCGGCTCACTTGGATCGCGGCTGTAAGACGACCGAACATAACTTTCCACAGTATCCCGATGTCAATGAGAGTGTGTTCTAAACGTTTGAAACACATAGCAGCTAGTTAAAAGTACATTGCATGCGTGAGTGGTTGTTAGCACTAACGGTTAGCAGCTACTAACTTAGCATGTGCCAGAGCCCGTCTGAGCACAGCTTACCTTTGAACGAGTTGCTGTGTTCCCACTGTTTGCTGGCTTTAAGATCTGCCGCTCCTGAACACATCCATTCGTGAACTGCACATGAGACTCAAAGGACTTGTAGCTTCAGAACTGTTCTGAAGTATAGGCGCTCACACCACAAACAAGGTAGCCGAAGACGTCCGATATGGAAAGTGACGTCCGCGCTACTTCCGGGTTAGGCCGGTAGGCTTTTGCCGGCGTAAATACGGTAAATACAACTTAATTTTGCACTGGTCATTGTTCTGCTTAAATAATTAAAGCCGCGAGCGGCATCGAGCGGCCCTGCAGCCAAGCGCCTTCGCGCACCGCCGGCCGTCAGCCACCGCAGAAGCATGCGACGCATTTGCGTCGGATTGTTTACATTTTTACCATCTTATTAAAACTCACCTGTCCACGTATGATGGCGATTTCCTTGATGTACATAACTTCGACATCTCGTACCCAACCAGATGTGAACTGGTTGTGAGCCTCTAGACCCTTGTAAGCTCTCATTTCCTCAAGAGTGTGCAGAGGGTTTTCACCGAACACCAGGTAATGCACGATGCCGCCGTGCTCTACATTTGGCCAATCATCAGGATTACTGCTAAACAAGGCACCGTGGAGGGCATAGGGGTCCATATGGTCGATCACGGAACATTTCCTCAGATATACGTCCTTATCTAGTCGCTCTAGCGTGCTGGCGTACTTATCCATTCTCGATACGAAAATACGTGTACGACAACTAGAGATAAGGAAGTGTGACACCCAATATGGCGGACCGGAAGTTGGCCAGTGACGTCAGTGAAAACCCCCTATTGTCATTGTTGGAGGGATATGTGTGTAATTTTTCTCCCTCACCATTTCATATCCTTTGTAGTTATAATCATTTTGTAGCTGACTTTCTACAGAACAAAATTGTGCCGTCTACCATGTGATGCTTCCTAGTTGGGGGGAGGGGATGTTTTGTAGCTATTTTGATAACCAATGAAGTTGTACCCATCAGTATTGTTTGCTAATTTGATTTAAACAGTGGTCATAAAATCAGCTGGCCCAAACAGGGATCAGAACCAAAATAAATAGAAGTGGGATACAATACAATTTTTTCTCAAGATACTGTTCAATTAAGTTGAATTATGTCTGAGATTTTTGTGTTTTATCACTATGTATATCCATAACTAATAACAATACTTAACTACATTGTTAGATCAACATATGTAGTGCTTATGCATATGAATGCAAAATGGTTTGTTTACCAGTTGAAAATGGAAGTAGGAGGTAACAAAAAAGCTAAATGTGCATGAAAAAAAAGGGGGAACAAATAGGCAAATGGACACTTGGAGCACACCACTGCATCTGATGCAGTTGAAGATAGGTACTTTGCCTGGGCCATTCCATCACCTTAGTATTTTCATTTTCTGAAATCTTGTCCTAGATTTCTCTGGTTAAGTTTTATACAAAAGATCATAATCTACTCAGTAGATTGTAATTTCCGTTGGTCCTGCTGAGAAAGCCCATACCATCCAGCGACTGAATGTTTTATAAGGTAATTTTGTTGAGAAGGTTTTTTTATGTTCATTTTGAATGTGAAGAGCCCTGATAACCCATTACAAAATAGATTTATGTGAGGTTTACTTGTTTGGTGCTCTGCGGTTACTCGGAGCATTGTGTAGTCTGGCCATGGGGTTATTATTGGTACATCATTTATACGTAGACTACTATCCCAAAAACCTTTATGTTACAAGTTTAATATAACAGGTTGGACACTATTAAATCCAATAAACAAATTAGGAGCAATGTAGGGTTGAGTGTAGCGGCCAGGTTTGCGCTGTCAACTAAATTCCTCTTTACCCTGACAAATCTTGGTAACTATACTAGGCTTTTTTCCACTTTTTCCACTTGTTCCACTGTTTTATAACTCTTTTGAAATAATAATTGCTGTGAAACCTTGCCTGTCCTCTTTGACCTTGCGTTAAATTTATCGAAAGCTTAAGACCAGCAAACTGTTAAAGTTTCTGCGTTCATGGTCAAGCTCACTGATGATCAGTTAATCAAGTGCATCTGATAAGCAGTAGCTGACTGATATTTGCCCCTTTGCACCTTACGAAAACATCAGACTCTGGATGTGTGAAATTCCTGTTCTAAAAAAGCAGGCCATGATGTGGAAGAATTATCTGAGATCAAAGAAGATCAAAACAACTGTTCAAAGCTATTCCTGAGGTATTTTTAAATAAGTTTTTGCCACTTCCAGTTTGGCTTGTTATTGGATGTTTGATTTACAATACTTTTTTTTTTTTTTTTTTACAATGCTTCACCATTTAGACCTGACACTATATCATGACATATTACAACTTTAATTACATATCCAATATTCAATATTACATATTTTCCTGTCTGCAATGTGCTGGTGCACGGCCTGACATTAAGAGCTTGTATTTAACATTTCACTGACCTTTACAAGAGTGTCTTTCATAGAGGTACTAGCACATGCCATCATGTTTTCAACCATTCAGCATACAATCACACCATCAAAACAAACAATACTATCACAAATTCCTGATGTACTACTCATCCATCTCATGCATTCACGCAACATGGTCCATACAAGAAGAAGTTTGTACAGCAATAAATGCTATAACGAAAAGCAAGCCTAGTTATTCAACCAAATTTATACTAATTTTAGCTAACAAAACTTTGTAAACCTATATTAAGTCAAGCAGTTTTGCCTTATTAATGATACATGCTATAAGTGTTCAGAAAGTTCATTAAAACGTCTATCTTCCTGGGAATGATGCCTGTGGAAAAAAGCTGTAAACTACTCAGACCCACGACTTGGATCCAGTACCACCTGCCGGATTCAAGAAAGGTTTGTGGCTTTCATTCAGTGTACACAACCATCCACTGTGTGTCCTGCAGCCACTAACCTGTTCCTTTCCCTTCCAGTGGGTCCTGAGTATGTGGCAGCTGGTTCCCAGCACAAATATACCTTTTGCTTTGATAAAAATCTTAAACTGCTCCTTGTGTCTCGGCTGAAATATCAGGTCCAAATCTTGATTCTTTACAACCTCACCCCGCCCGGTCCTTCAGTTCCAGACAAAAGGAATTCAATGCTACATCCCATGAAGACATTTTGTACAATATTATGCGCCAGACTCTGTGGGAACAGTCTGCAGATGGCCTCTTACTGTTCAAATATGACTGTGCACAAAGCAATGTTGGCCAAGATACAAATAAGTGAGTTTGGTGGGTAGAAACTAGACTGCTGTACACAAAACCGTGACCTCAACCTGCTAGAAACCCCTAACCTGACTCTCGCCAAATGGATGTAGTTTTTCCGAGCTCCACACGGCTCCACACATCCATCTGGGATTGCTCCATTGGAGATGTATTTCAGAAGAAGGGGCCTCATAAAAGAATCCTTGCATATGATTGGATAAACCTTTTGTCCGTCATCTTTACTGACGTGCTACAAGCTCTTGTAGCTTGTAGCTGTTTTCTGGGTTTCTCTTAAAGTATTAATACTAGGTACGTAGATTTGACAACACGGATGAAACCGCAGCATCAATGTTAAGACTTGCTTCCTCGCTGTGAGCCTCCATTGTTGTCTCACTCCAAACAGGTGCTTCTCTGATACGTCACATCTACGGAAATCCCGATTGGTTCGTCCATTTTATATGGTATTGAAATCCCTCCCAATGGCAACGATTCCAGATGGATATGTTGATGCCGAGTGGAGCTCCTCGGAACTACATCCATCTGGCAAGAGACAGGTTAAGAAAACCCTTGGGATGAATTCAAATGGAGACAGTGAGCCAGGCCTTCTCATCCCACATCAGAGTCTAGCCTCTTGTATGAACTTCTGGATCAACTGATCAAAAATTCACATAAACACAGCCCTAAACCTTGTGGAAAGCCTTCCCAGAAGAGTAGAAACTGTTTTAGCTGCAACTGGTTTGCAGGCATCACAGTAAAGCCTTTGAAAAATAATGGGATCTTATTAAAGTTCAAGTGTGTGTAAAGGCAAGTAATATAAATAATTGTGCCATATTTTTGGCCTTTATTAAATGAAAAAAAAAACAAAGTGTTGGGTACTTAACATAATTTAATATACTGTACATCATTATCATTATCTAGCAAGAATAAGTTACCATTCCTGTTATATAATAACAAAAGGGGTGCCATTCATGAGATGTTGTAAACAGTAAAGTGTTTTTTTGCCTGTAGTTCAGATATGTTTAGTCATAAGTTTTGTGAATAAGATCATGGCTATTTTGAATTATGTTCTGCTTCATCTTCAGAACTCTTGGTACTAGTGCTAACACTACTAAATTTAGCATTTTGTCTGCAAAAACCACATAGTTACTTCTCTTCTGAACATCTTACAGTGGAAAAATGCTGAATGCTGTTCAAAGGAGACACTTTTATGTCACTCTAAGAGAAATTAATGCACTAAACTCTGCTTTCATCTTAGCACACAGAGGAGAAGGAACGCACTGTTACTGATTCATGTTAAGTGTGCATGCCAGCCAGCGAGACTGAGAGGTGTTACAGTTAGTGTGTCAAGTGAGAATTACAGTGACACGTGATAACTGTAATTATGGGGTGGGTGGGTTTTGGGGGGTGCACGTCATTCATCATCACTTAGATGTGGTGTCATATCTTTCAGTCTCTGATTGGATGATGAATGCATGTGTAACGGTTGTGAGGTGTGGTTGAGTGTTTACTCGTTTGCAATTTTCATAGTTAAATATTCTCTTTAATCTTTATTTTACTATCCACATCTAAAATGTGAGCGTGCAGATTAAGAGGTGATGGGGTTCTCTTTGATATTTATAAGCAAAGCTAGCATGAGTTCAAGAATATGCTGGGGTTTGAGGTTCTTTAATGAGGCATCTGACAATTCAAGTTCAAATAAGTGTGGCCAACTCCTGTGGGGTTTTATTCCAGTCACTATCTTCACTCATGCCCATCATTCCCGCTCATGTTTTCGCCTCCTGCTTGAGTTACTGTAGGCCCATCCGTCACCAAAATGCATGCAGAGCCTCAATGGATGCGGGATGAAAACAAGGCCCTCTGGTATTCCCGAATATCTTGCACAAGTCCAACGCAAGGTCCCTCATCCAATCTGTGATTCATCCGTGCGCCGGCAGATAGAACGTGCGGGAATATTGACCGGAACACCTGCGAGACGAAGAATGCAAGGCATGACTATCTTCACACAAAGTTGGTTATGTGGGGGAAAGAATGCCAAATATTCCCACTTTTCCCTAAACAGAATGGAGTTATGATGATGTGTGTGTATGTTGGTGAACTTGTGTGTGTGTGTGTGTGTGTGTGTGTGTGTGTGTGTGTGTGTGTGTGTGTGTGTGTGTGTGTGTGTGTGTGTGTGTGTGTGTGTTGGTAGGGTTGGACAGGGCAGAGGACAAGGATAGTGAAAAATCTGCTCACCTTTATTCGCTTTGATCCTCTAAAAGAAAAGAAAAACACTTTTTTTATTTTACTATTGGGCTGCTGTGCCCTTTTGAGGAAACAAATCAAGTCACCCAGCAGAATCTCATTAACATCAAAGCGGTAAGTCAGGTGCAATGCAGTTTTAACTTTTGTTGTAACACAAATCAGCAATTAGCTCATTCCTTTGCTTTGGCATCATCCTCCTCCTGGTTTAATTTAACTTACGCAAGATTCTCCTCCTCCCCCTGCCTCAGCAGACCTTCTTTGTTTGAATGCTTTTGCCATGATTATGTAGCTGAAACTGACCTTGTGAGTGTTCGTACCCTGCAGTGTTTACATGTTTACAAGTACATGTTTGCAAGATAGTGGCTGTGATCACTCACCGGATTAAAAAATACATGACGGCATTGGGTTTTTCTTTTTCCTTTGCTGCAACCAATGCCACATTGAGTATATTTTTTCAGTTGCAAGGAGTTGAAGCAGAGTCCTTTAAAATAACCTGGCAAGTCAAATTGATAATGTGTAGCACTCTACGTTCTGCACGTTATCAATCTGGGTCTGCTCCCATCGAATCCGTTCGAGGAAAGGAGAGACGGATCACTTTTCAGCAAACCAAAAGTTGCTGAAAAGTAATGTTATGTGAGGGATGACAAACTCGGACATTGGTGGCCAAAGTGCGTCGACATGAGTTTATAAGGCCAGAATATATATGGCCACTTCACCTGTAAGGAAGGGGATGTTGGGAGAAATGTTGTCTAACAGCAGCAGCTTGGAGACCTAAAAGCAATGATTTAAAAGCGCTCTGTAGAGAGCTCAGTCTCCCTTTAATTCACAGCAGTACCAGTCAACCTCATGTCAAAAATGGCAACTAAAAAAATTAAAACTCCCTGGCAGGATTCAAGTAGATGTTCCAATTTCTGCCCTAGTTTTGACCAACATTGGTGTTAGCACTCTCTTCTCCCAACAACCGGGTCACCAAAATGCTTTATTTTGGCAATTCTTTTGGCAGGGATAGTGATAAACAATGTAAGGGTGTTCGCCTTTTCCATGTTACCAACAAGTGACCACAGATGGGTTCAATATAGCCCCCTGAGAAAGTTCTACTTTGTCAGAAAACAATCTGTTTTTTATTTGAAACAACAAGCAACCTCACTCTGCGGTTGAAGACATTGTCGTTTTCCATACATTGTTATGGGTGCCTGATTATCTTATAAAACGGTGGAGCGTCTGTTGAAAATTGTGTTTTAAAATTGCCTCTCCGTTTTGCAAAACCCTGGAAAGACCAAATGGGATTTATTTCTGTTTTATACTTTCAAGACTATTAGATTTTCTGGCTCTAAAATGGGACACAATTGCCTTTTAAAAGTTCTGTGGCTAGATTTTGGGAGATGTGGTGGTAGAAATGGAACATAAAATTAATGAAAACAGTTTTTTTTTATTGTGGAAAGAACATTTGTATGTTGCTACATTTGAAACTAGTAATTTATTCATGCCAAAAGAACTACCACCTGGCTAAAATGCCTCTCAACTTTCCAGGTCTGTGTTGCTTGTTAACCAAATGCAACAAGTGCTTGAATCTCTTGTCCAAGGTATGGTGTTACTATTGTTAGAGTGAACATCTAAGGGTCAGTTCAGTAAGAAACCGAGCATCAAATTAATCGAGAAAACGTTTTACCAGACAGTACTGCATATGAGGAAGAGGTACAGAAGTGCACAGGTGATGTATATTGGTGCGTTAAGAAGTATTTCAAGAGAATGTGTTCTGTTAAGAAGTTCCTCTCCAGGCAGTTCTTAAAGAACGAGAGTAAGGCCCCTGCTCTGACAGTAATTGGTAGCTTGTTCCACCATCATGGAACCACAAATTAAAACAGCCTGCACTGTGACTGCCTTGTGTGTATAGTCAGGCTGTACTTTGTTCCAGAAGAGAATGTAGGCATTGAGAAGCACTGTTGAACCGACGGCTGGGAACAAACAAAACAAACACAGCTTTTATGGAAGAGCTTATTTTATTAGCAGAGAATTTCTCAAGCATTAGAAAAAAATAAAAAGCCTTTGCAGTTAGCACTACTGCACGTATACTGGTGGTTTACTGATCATTACTATTTGCTCAGCCTTGCTATCATACCCTTTGTACGTGTTAGCAGGAGAAATCAGCCAGAAGATTCAAACAGAAGCTGGAGTCTGAAGAAGAAGAAGAAGAAACCTGAACCTGTGAACGTTCGTTCTAAGATGGAGGAGTCTCGCTGAAGTATTCTTTTCAGCTGCAGTTTGTCGTGTCAATAACTCCCAAAAATTGAAGATTCACATGAACCTTGCATATAACGGATTGTATCAATTTGAAATGGTTTAAGTACAGCAATATAGCACACAATCGCATGTTTTTTTTCTCTGTGTTGCTTGTTAACCAAATGCAACAAGTGCTTGAATCTCTTGTCCAAGGTGTGGTGTTAATATTGTTAAAGTGAACATCTAAGGGTCAGTTCAGTAAGAGACCGGGCATCAAATTAAGTGAGAAAATGTTTTGCCAGACAGTACCGCATATGATGAAGAGGTACAGAAGTACACGTGATGTATATTGGTGTGTTAGATTCACATGAACCTATTATAACGGATTGTATCAATTTAAAATGATTTAAGTACAGAAATATAGCACACAATCGCATGTGTTTTTTTTTTCCCCATTTTTAATAAAAGTTTATAATAAGTGTTTTATTTGATCTTTTTCTCTCCTTTTATAATTAATTTAGAGAGTTAGAGAGTTTGATTGTTACAAACCTTTCCAGTTTGTCTTTCATTTGAATTTTAGACCATACTACAGATTTTCAGTTTTATTTGTTTTTAGCTTCCAACAACAAATACAATATAAGGTCTGCAATGAACAGGTGTAGGACAATACAGAGAGACAGGACTGACACCTGGGCAACCAAGCACGGACAAGCCTATGGGCAAAAGCAATTACGAACAACCAATCAAATTAAAATGCATGTTTCACACAAACTCCCACAGGTGCAGGGTTCCAGGTATTAAGTGTTCACTTATATACAGAAAGCCTGTAATTTATTTATTTATTTATTTTCTTTCACTTTCTTTTTTCAGGTATCACATTACACATGTCAGCTTAAATAATAATACATATGATTTAGCAATGGCGTCAAGGTGTTACTCGATTGTATCTGTTGCTTTATGTCTGTTGGTTGTGCTGTTCTTTTTGCGTCTCTTTCCAGGTGATGGAGCAGACAGAGGACGTTTTATCATTCTCTCCCTTTTATCTCTTCTTTCTTTCACCTCTTCTCTTTCTTTTTTTCTCTTCTTGTTCTTCCTTTACTCTCCTACTTTCCCATTGTAGTGTCCATATAATTTGAAATTCTCCCTGCAGGAATCACAATAAAGCTATTTACATGCACAAATCAAGCGGAGCACTATGGCGTAAGCTGTTGGCTCCACTTGTGAAAGCAAAATCTGTCGAGCTCTATTTGGCATTAAGACATCAATTCTTATTGCCACATTGCTAGACAGGACACTGGGAAAAAAAAAATGCATGTTTCTGGAAACATGCATTTCAAGAGGGGGCCGGTTTACCCAGAGAGAGCCAATGCACGCAAAGGGAGAACATGCAAACTTCACACAGAAAGGTCTTAGCTGGGATTAGAACCCAGGACCTCCTTATTGCAAGGCAACCATGCCAACAACAGATCCATCCTGCAGCATGAAAAATCAAAAAATGTTCAAGACCACTGGTTTCAGTGCCACAATGACTGATAACATCTACAGTGAGTCTGTGCCAAAAGTGGAAATACAGAAGCAAAAAGCATTTGATACTCTATATGTGTTTTATGACATCCTAACTGCCAGGGGTTCTGCACACAGTTGTACACAAAATGAGCCTCTGGGAATGCCTGTTGGTTGGAACAGAAGTCTGACTGAAACACTTCTGTGACCCTAGCTTCTCTAGGGTCCATTCATTATTTTCTTTTGTTCCATATCATCCTCGAATGTCATTTGTTTGCACATAGGAAAAGCCATGTTCGAATTAGGCACCAACCTAAGGTTGGTAGTAAACAAAATCAGTCCAAGAAACAGTACGTTAAAATATGTGGTCATCGTGGTGTCATTTTGTTGCTGGGATTAGGAATGCCTTTGTAGGATTTTTGGTATAAACATTGAGTCACTGCCTGTAACCAAAGAAGCATATTCATTACAGAAACTACAATGATAGCAAGCTCTTCGTTCCTTTCAAAACCATGCCTTTCTTCTTCTGTGTTTAGTGCCTAGGAAACACGATAAGTTTCTGACATTAATCATTCTTCACACGTTTTCACACATTGCAAGGTGTAACTAATACTTTAACTATTTCCATCTAGGCAACAGTATAGTATGAAGTCATGGCGATGGGATAGTTGAATCGAACCAAAATCCTGAGATTAGTTACACCTGTATTTGGTGGAGAAAAAAACATATGGCAGCAGAACCTCTGTTGGCTTGAAAAGCTAATATTAGTTTGGCCAAGCATCATAGCCCAGTACCCACAAGCTTTGATGGGGTTGCTGTAAGCCAGTGGAAGATAATCTAAAGTCCCCCAGATGTGAGCTTTGCAACTGGACCCCAACCAGGAGCACAGTTAATGGCATTTTCAATACTTCCTGACTGAATCAGAAGACTCTACAACCAAAGTTTCTGAGTTATTTATGTGCACATAAAATGTTACACATAATGACTATCCAAACGCAGAACTTGGCAAGTTAAAAAGAAACAAACAAAGTTAACTTTATTTTGAAACTAACCAAAAGCATGGTATCCCAAATTGCAAACCCAGAACAGAAAGAAGGGTGAGAATGGAGAGGGGGATAAACAGAACTCAGTTTGCCACAGCTGGAAGACCTACTGGAGCGATCAGTGACAAGGATCTTACACTAAACAGGAGAAACCCAGGGCTATATACAGCATACGGGTGGAAGGAATGACTAAATATAGAGCAGGTCCAAAAATCTGGAACACAAATAACATGTGACTAAATGACAGGGTGTAGAACAGAATGAGTTGAATAATAATACAAAAAAAAAAAAAAAAAACAGGACACAAAGTTATCTAGACAAGACTAACTGAACAAAGATGTAGGCAAACAGCACCAAATCTCATAAAATCAGTATAACAGTATAACAGAACATACGTTTGAGCACAGAAAGGTATATCAATGAGACACAATGAGTGCACACAAGTTAGTTTGCTTAAAACACTACCTGGCCCAACGATGTGGGGAAACAGGGACAGAAGTACATGACCAGAGATCAAACAAGTCTGGTAAAGAACTCTGGATTAAAGAATGCAGAGCATTAACCCTTTTTCATGACAGCTTGCATGTGGGAGGAGTTCCACAGCTGGAATTCCCCTGACACCATAGAGCAAAAAACCCAGCACGCAGCATAGTTCCTCTCTGCTTACCGCTGCACTGGGGATGACACACGCGAAGAAACCTTGGATCCAAAGTAAAGTACGGACTGCCATATGTGTAACTGGTGACTGTACCCTGGCTAAAAATAAGACTACCTGCCTGAAACTGGCTGTCTGAGAAACAGTCAGATAACTGATTCCCCAAGAAGAGACAGTAGCTATGGTTACATGCGCAAAATCTCACGATTGGATTGAAATGTATTTGGATTAAAAAACAAAAAAAATAATCAGACTGTACACTTTATATGGGCACAAAATCACAATCAGGATGTGCATGTGTATGCATCTGTGTCATGTTTAGTTATTGAACCCGAACACAACCACAACAGAGTTAAGTTTTAACAGTTTATTGAAATTTGTGGATAGTGGAGGAAGGAACCAAGAGTCTGTACTGAGCTGAAGCAGTAGGATGGTGAAGGCAGAAACTGGCAAGCAGGTTGGAACCAGAGCATGGAGGCAGCAGAACCAGAAGCACAGCAGAATGGAGACTTGGAACCAGGTTGGACTCTCAGCACGATGGAATGAAGACTTGAAACCAGAACTGCAGCAGGCTAGCGGAGAATGGAGGAACTATGGACTGGACGAGACTAGATGAGGTGAGCAGCAGAAACAGAGGTAAGCAGGGAAACAGAACGAACCGACGAGGAATGACAGAATGCAGTGAGCTTAAATAGTGAGGCTGACAGGTGTGCTGAATACTGGCTAATTAGTAGGTGTGGAGGATTACTGAACCGGAGACTGGAGCTGTATGGAAGGTGGAAAGTGTCTGAGTCTGTGCATGGTGCAGCAGACAGGCTGAATCATGACAACCCAGCAAACACGTCCAGGTGGGGCCCATGTGGGCCTCACTTGGGCTAGATGGGCTTCAGCTGGGCATGGGCTCAGGGTGGGCTGTGTTGCTGGGACCCATGTGGGCAGCCCATATACTGCCCACATGACTCATGTGGGCAGTAGATGGGCTAGACCAAGCATGGGCAATAGGTGGGCTCCAGTTGGGCAGCCCTTACAAATTCAAAATGGTCAAATCAACATGTGTTACAGCCACTGAAAGGTCTCCTTTTTTATGCTATTTTATTTATTTATCTTTAATAAGTAAAAGTCTTTAATATCACACTAATCCAGCCTAGATCATGCATAAATTATTTAAATAATTGAAATTTAAATCACTTCACAACCTTTCAGTGAAGCGGCTGAAAATTTTGGGATGTTTTTGAGATGTTTCATGATAAACTGGATCAATATTCTAAAAGTTTTTAATGTTTCTTCCTTTTTTGTTTTCACACAGGTGAATTCTACTTTCATATTGATACACTGGAATTAATGTCAAACCAAATACTATATGTGCTTTGTTATTTTATTATTATATATATAGCGTAATGATTTTGTACACTTTTTATCTAGTTAATTCTGTTCTAACATCATCACGCTGTGGATTTAGTAGCTTTTAAGAGCTTTTTTAAAAAAAACATGTTTTTCTAAGATGTCTTGCAAACGAAGGATGCTAAGAATTTAGTATTTCATCATGGCCTTTTTAACAAACTTTAGAAGGGGATATAAATTACCACAATTCTCAATTCAGTCACTAGGGGGCAGTGAACACGAGACAGGGGAACGTTTATAATGTTGATATTTTAATAATTTCACAACTAAATTAGTATCTTTTACGATCACCCAAGCTAATTAAACAAATCCGAAAATGGTCTGTAACAGAACTAAACCTTGGATCGTCCAGGATCATCGATAGTCTTGCTAACAAAACAGTTATATTTCAACCGGAAGTGGATTCTGACCATGCTTAGCCGGAAGTTAGCAGGCGCCATTTTGTGCACAATAGCCTAACCGTGTTCCGGCGTCATTGGATGGATGTTTTTTTTTATCCTTGCAACGAAGACGGTATCTTTCGGACGACATACAGGTAAGAATTCCTCTACATCTAATAAATACTGGAATACAGGGATACTTTAGAGAATTCTAGGGGTTTTAGAGTATCAGCAGCAACAAAAAAAAGCCACAGTTGTAGGTGGCCACGACCGCAACGTGGTTGAGGACTAGGCCGAGCCAGCTGCTACCGCCGTCGGCTCGGAGCGTTGGCTCTGCGGCACATTCTATCATCTTAAGGGAATCAGAGCTAGATTTGCACTGGCTGGTTAGTGTATTTCTTTTTTTTTTGGCAGTCGGTATTTGACCGAAAGTTAGTGATGGCGAGATGAAGCCTCATGAGGCATTGAACCACTCAGCCAACTGGTTCGAGAAAAGGTTCATTTCTTGATGGTTCATGTGCACACAGCACCACCTACTGGCAAGTTGTATAATCACAGCCAGCTGTATCTTAACACGTGTGATGCATTAATTTTTGTCTATTATGGCTCTTGGAAATGACTTCACAGAAGGTGTAGGACGAAATCATTTGTCTACATAAATTTTGTAAACACATGTGTACAATAAAATATTGTTTGAATGTATTCTCTGTGTGTAATTATTCCCAAAATAGGAGTGTCATGTGATATGGCATGTTGTGTAATAATGTTTTTCTGTGACTCTAGAAAAATGGCATAGCCTTAATCAGGCAGAGGACAGTGAAAGTGCTTATGGAACTAGGGAGGGGTAATGAATAGGCTGATGCTTGTGTAACTTGGATGATTTCATGCATTTTTATTAAGAAACAACAATTTCTCCACAGTTTTTCTCTTTTTTGATACTACTTCTCCAGCCTTTGAAAAGACACGCTCACATGGCACAGATGATGCCGGGGTGCATAAATAAATAAGTGCAAGTTTGTACAGATTGGGGTACAGTGACCGATGATTAGCCCAGTACTCCAGGGGGTTCTCCAGCCTGCTTATGTTCGCCTCTGAGAGGTAGCGCTGGACCTCTACGGTGGCATCTGCTGAGACATTTGGAGTCCTCTTTGCCTCCATGACACTAGTGTCCAATCTTTGCCAAAGTCTGCTACCTAAATGGAAACCACAGGTCAGGTTAGTAAGTGTTTTAATAGGAATAAGTAATCTCAAAATGTAATACAAAAGATTACCTCCACTGAATTCTTGAGAGGTGGAAGCCTGGGGAATCTCGTGAGTGTTCTCTTCTAGGTTCCGTCGGATTACGGTGGCACACTCTGAAGTCAAGCGCTTCACTGCTTCAGCAGCTTTTGTGTTGCTGAAAAATGCTATAACTTTAAATGGTGGATCCAGGAGTGTAGCCAGCGACAAGATGCTCATTGACTGGAGCATGTGCAGCTTCTCCCTGAGATGTCTGATGAGCTGCTCTCCTATTTGCACTGCTTCTGCAGGTGCCGACTTGGTGTCCTCCTCCTGAAGGGCATTCTCTATCATCTTCAGGAGGGGGATAACTTTTGATGCCGACACGTGTTGTTCTGCCGAGAGCTCCATGGTGGCGTCATGGAAAGGAGAGAGTAACGAAAGGCACGCTACAACAATATCAAACTCACTGGCAGTTAAATAGGGAATGTCAGTGTGCAATCCAGCCAATGCCGCTCCTACTGGCTCCCTCAACTCCACCAGACGGTGCAGCATCAAGTAGGTGCTGTTCCATCTTGTTTCCACCTCCTGCATCAGCTTGGTTGCTTGCATGCCCAGCTGAAGCTGCACTTGTGTAAGCTTCTCCTTTAAAGATACAGAAGAGTAGGCCATTAAGTCACTGCAGTAGGAGTACAGACAAACTATTAACATTATATATTGGAATAAAATAAAAGAGGATACCTTAGCAGTGGTGCTGCTTCTAAAGTAGCCAACCAGCTTCCTTGCTTTGGCCCGGAGGCCAGAGAGCGCAGGTTGGTGGTCAAGCGCCCTCTTCACAATAAGATTGAGGGTGTGAGCAACACAAATGTGGTGGCGAAGCTTCAGGTCTCTCACGCATGCCACCATATTAGGAGCACCATCGGTGACCATGCATGTCACCTTGCCTGAGATTCCCCATTCTTCCATTAGGGAGGCTTTCACACAAGCAATATTTTCAGCAGTGTGAGACTGGGGGAATGCCTGCACTCCCAACAACACCGAGCTCAGCTTTTCATTCTCCTCCTCAAAGTGGCATGTCACTGCCAGGTAGGCATCCATGTTGATGGATGTCCACATATCTGATGTAAGTCTAACAGCAGCCACCTTCTCTACTTTAGCCTTAGCGTGCTCCTTAGCAGACTCATATTTGGCCTCCACCATGGCCTTCAGAGCCTAAAGGAAGAGAATATATATATATATATATATATATATATATATATATATATATATATATATATATATTGCTGAATTGTGACACATACAATAATGTAGTCATTCGTTTCATGTATGGACCCACACATACCTGCCTTGTAGGGAGAACATAATTGGGATCCAGCTTAGACACAAATGTCTTGAATCAAACGTCATCCACAATAGTGAAAGGCTGGGTATCCTTCACTATCATGGAGACTAGAGCTTCATCCAGCTCTGCTTTTCTGGTGGCTGGTTAAAAGGGAATAAATACAGTGTCTGTTACCTATCTTTATTTGCACAACAAGCAAACATCAGCATGCAAAAATTGTGAAAGTGTGTTTTTAATATAGTAATGAAATACCTTGGCTGGGTGAAGCTCCAGTTTCATCCCTATTCTCATGCAAGGCACGGTAGTGCCTTAGCATGGCTGAGGTGTTATTATTGTACCCCAACTCCTTGGAGCACAATAAACACCTCACCTTTACACAAAATATGAAACAGTGAAAAATACAGTTCCTCATAAGCAAACCTAATGCATCTGCAAATGTTCAGTTCACCTTACCTTGTTAGGGCTAGGGATGCACAGATACCGATACTGGTATCGGCATCTGGCCCGATACCACGTGTTTGTACTCGTACTTGTATCCGTAAATGTGTTCCGATACTACAGGACCGAATACTAGCATACATTTCTCTTTAACAGAAAGCATTAGTTTGCGAACAGATACTAGAGAAGAAGACAAAGCAGCGAAGAAGAACGCAGTGTGACGTCAAGAACACGCCAGCCAGAGTATAGCGCAGGAGGGAGCAAACACAAAAAGGGAGTTAGCCATGTCCGCTATTTGGAAATATTTTCAAGTTAACGAGGACGACAAAAGTAAGGCTGTTTGCAAAATATGTAAATCAAAATTATCAAGGGGAGGAACAAACCCTAACAGTTACAACACAAGTAACCTGATAAAACATCTTAAAACGCAACACGACGCAGAACACAAGGAGTTCTCTCATGGCGGTGGGAAACTGCAACAACAAACTTTGCCGCAAACGCTGAAGAAGCGGGAGAAGATGTCCAGAGACAATCCACACGCAATGAAGATAACAGAAGCCCTTACCCAATACATTGCCCTCGATGATCAGCCATTATCCGTCGTTGAAAATATTGGATTCCGACGTCTTCTGAGTGTGCTGGAGCCGAGGTACGAAATTCCTAGTCGGCAATACATCACTGACCGGGAGCTGCCGAAACTATACGACTTTGTGAAGAGACACATCCAAAGCCTTTTGCAAGACGTTTCAGCGATTAGCTTGACAACTGATATCTGGACGAGCAGCGTTAGCCCGGTGTCGCTCATTAGCCTAACTGCGCAATGGGTTGACAAAGATTTTACCCTGCAGAGGGCTGTCTTGCATGCAAAACATTTTCGGGGATCACACACTAGCCAAGCCATCGCGGATGTGTTTGATGAGATGCTCCGGAAGTGGGGCGTTTCCAAAACTTTGATTCATGTTGTGCTACGTGATAATGCTAAAAACATGATAAAAGCCATGACGGATGCCGGACTTCAGAGCCTTCCATGTTTCGCGCACACACTCCAGCTGGTGGTTAACGAGGGGCTTCTGGTCCAGAGGAGTGTGACTGATGCTGTCGCTATTGGTCGGAAAATCGTAAGACATTTTAAACACTCCACGTTAGCTTACTCCCGGCTGGAAGATATTCAGCTGCAGCTCAACCAACCAACAAAAAGATTGCAACAGGATGTACAGACCCGCTGGAACAGCACATTTTACATGTTACAGTCTCTCATTGAGCAGAAGCGCGCTCTTGGAATATATGGTTCTGAACACGAGCTTCCAGAGAATCTCGCCGCTCACCAGTGGGCACTTTTGGAAAAAACTGTTGCTGTTCTGGCCCCGTTTGAAGAGTTTACAAGAAAAGTAAGCCGCTCTGATGCATTGGCATCAGATGTGATCCCTGCTGTGACTGTGCTTCTGAGAATCCTGAACAGAGAAACTGAAGAAGATCAGGGTATCAAAACAATGAAGTCGACCTTAGCTGCAGCTGTGAAGAGGCGCTTCACTGACACGGAGAAGATCCCCCTCTACTGCATTGCAACTCTACTGGATCCAAGGTAAAAGTCTCCCCATTTCTGTTTCGCATATTAGAAAATGATCAAAACTGAACCAATTAAGCTAAAACGTTTTGCAAAATGTAATTAAACATTTATTTAGAATAATGCAATTACACTTATGGCATTTAACATACTACACGGTAAGCTTACCTTTAGTTACATGATATGATTTACTAATTTTCACCTACAATTTAAAGACTAGCCTATCCATAAAAAGCAAATGTATTATTTTTTTCTGTTGTAGGTACAAAGATCGTTTTTTCTCAAACGTCAACATTGCCATGCAGGCCAAACAAATGCTGAAGGTGGAGTTGCAGAGTGTGAATACAGAAGAGCCAAAGGAGAATCTTGAAGAGCCACCTGCCAAAAGGCTTCGTATGACACAAGCTAGCAGCAGTCTGGACAGAGTGTTTGAGGAGATAACCGAAGAACAAAAGTCATCTTCACAAAGCCATGCCACCCCAGTGGGTGCTGCCATTCAGTTAGAGACCTACCTTGGAGAGACTACAATTGCTCGAGAAGAAAACCCACTGCAGTTCTGGGGTGTTAATAAAATGCGGTTTCCTGCTTTGGCTAAAATATCCCAGAGGTACCTCTCAGCTCCATGTACCAGTGTGGAAAGTGAGAGACTTTTTAGCTCAGTTTCACACATCATAAATGAAGACCGAAACAGATTAAGTGCAGCAAATGCAGAGATGTTGCTTTTCCTCAAGAAAAACTTGCCCCTCACTTTCTTAAAATAGGTTCCGACCTAAAAGACAAGCTTTACAACAAGCATTATGTAATTTATCAGTTGCTCATTCACAGTTTGTTTTCAGTTATATGTTCAATTTGCATATAGGTTAAAAACTGTGACAAGGCTATTAAACTATTCAGTTAATGTTAAAATCTATGTTAAACTAACAGTGTTGGTTAGACTAAAAGTGGTGTTCTATGTCCTACAATATAATAAGAGGACAGATCTATACAATTAAAATAAACCAAGTATATTTCTGTTTGAGCCAAATGAAAATAAAAAATTTTCAAATTAATTCTGAGGAGTTAATGGCATTTATTAATACTCGGTATCGGTACTCGGTATCGGCAAGTACTGAAGTTGAAGTACTTGTAATCGTACTTGGTTTGAAGAAATCTGGTATCGGCACATCCCTAGTTAGGGCTTATCAAATCAAAATGTTCCCACATAGGGGACATCCTCCTCTTTCTCGCCTGCTCCATCCTACTCCTATCCTGTCCTCGCACTCCTAAATCTCCTATGTATCTCTTTCCTAAACTCTCCAAACACCAAACTAACTTTCTCAAACTAAATAACCACTATCCAAACTCTACTATCCAAACTATCCAAACTCTATCCACTCTCTCAACTGACCGCAACTCTCCTACAACAACCCACATTTTGAATGGAGCTTGTGGACTTTTTAAAGCCGTCAAACCCCGCGCAACAGTCTGAGCCACTTCCCGAAGCAGTCACGTGGTACAGCCGGCCAGCGAGGCTTCGGACGTCATCGTTTTCGGCTCCTCCCCCAAATGAAGCAAGCCTCGATACGCGCATTGCGGAAACGCCCCCTCCATTACTCGACACACGCCTCGAAGCCTCGGCACATAACGTAACATCACTACCGAAAGTTAAAAAGTGCCGTGAGTAGACCACAACGCCAACCGTTTTCTTTCACTTTATTTCTGAAAATGAAGTCGCTTTTTTGGCTCTCAAATAAGTGACGATGCAGTGTATATAACCAGCAGAAATCCCTCCGCCTTATAATGCACACATTGATGTAGTCACCTCTGTGATGCGATATACTCAAAACAAATCTAGCTTCACTTAATGGACTTAGATCTATGATTAACCCCAGAACATTTTTTCTAACCAAATCATTCGCAGTTGTTGGTTGGAGTTCATCTGCTGTGTTTAACATAGCTGAAAGTTTCTTTTTTATTATTTTTTTTTTTTTTTAAGAAATAATGTCTTCGGAAGCAAGCAGGAATTCCGGTCTTTAAAGCTGTTTGAAGTTATATTTGGTAAATGCATAATGGATAATTAATAACTGTAATATAGTAACTTTTGTCAAGATACATTGACACTCATTTTTGGCTATGGTTATTACTGAAATGCCATTTCAGTCATGCTAGAAAGCTTAATTTAATGTAATTGGGATATTAAAGTAATCAGTTTTTGGTGAATATCACTTCAACATGGTTGACTTTACAATCCTTGCTGAGAGTGTTGTTGGCACATGTGAAGTGACCGTAACATATGTTTCCTGCAGGAGCTTTAAAGAAGAACAGCCTAACCAGCCAGATCACCAGGAAGGATGTGGAGAGGGCAGTGTCAAAATGGCTGATTGGATCACCACCAATCACATTGTGAAGTTTGCAGACGACACAACGGTGGTGGGCCTGATCAGAGACGACAACGACCAGGACTACAGAGAGGAGGTGGAGCAGCTGGTGGGCTGGTGCAGAGACAACAGCCTGATCCTGAACGTGGAGAAGACGAAGGAGATCATCGGCCTCGCCATGCTCCACTGCTCATCAACAACTCAGCTGTGGAGGTGGTCAGCAGCACCAAGTTCCTGGGGGTGCACATCACAGACAACCACACCTGGACTGCGAACACCACGTCACTGGTGAAGAGGGCACAGAAGCGACTGTACTTTCTGCGGAGGATGAGGAGAGCCCGCCTGCCCCCGCCCATCCTCACGACCTTCTACAGAAGCACCATAGACAGCATCCGGACCAGCTGTCTCACTGTGTGGGGTGGAGGCTGCAGTGCCGCCGACTCGAAGAACGTGAGGAGAGTGGTGAGGACAGCAGAATGGATCATCGGGGGTCCTCTTCCCTCCATAAAAGACATTTCATTCCAGCGCTGCATGTCCCGAGCCTGTAACATCATCAGGGACCCCTCACACCCCCACCATGGACTGTTCTCCCCGCTGCCCTCTGGGAAGAGGTTCCGCAGCATCCGCTGCAGGTCCTCCAGGTTCTGCAAAAGCTTTTTCCCTGCTGCCATCAGACTGTTGAACTGCTGTTGAACTGCTAAACTACAACCCACAAACTCTGCACAACATTTGCATTTTTTGCATCATTGCAGCTCATATAGCATTACAAATGCTATCGGACTCCTAGTCTAAAATTGCACAAATAAATGCATTCATGCACAAATGCCCTTGCACAATCTAATCTGTACATAAATGTCTTTTTTGTTACATTTCAATTGTTTGTATACTGTATACTTAAAATCTACTGTTTACTTCTAAATCTGCCGCACCTAAAACTGTAATTTAACTTCTACTGCGATTTACAAAAGCTGTATGAAACAAAATTTCGTTCTGTACGCAATCTGTGCATACCGAATGACAAATAAAGTTGTCTAAGTCTAAGGGACAGGGGAGGCAATAGACAGGCCAGACAGGTCCGTCCTTCTCTCTCCTTCTCCCACTAGATCCACTTCTCGCTCAGCCGAAGAAAATTTGTTATGGGACCATTTTTTTTGTCTGTTCCATTTTTTTGTCTTGTATAAAACTTTCATAATCTGTATCATATTGTGTGTATTATGCATCTGTAAAATACATATGCTTTTGAAATAATAAAAAACCTTGAACAATGACATGGCATTTTTATTTATATAGTGCATAGAGGCAACTCGCAGTTGACTGCATCAAAGTCTTCACAAGCAGCATTTACAAAAAATAATAGGTACATATTACAATAATAACACAAAATGACCCACTCCAAAATTAAATAACCTGTAATAATAAAGGCTATACAGTGTAGGACGCATGTGGGTGAAAACTGGGTTGCCCATGTGAAACCCACCCTCAGCCCATGTGGGCTTGCCCACAAGGGGCCACCATGGAACCCACTGACAAAACTAGCTGGGCCCCAGCTGGGCTGCCCAGCTGGGGCCCACTCACCAGCCCACATCCAACCCGCATGGGCCCCTCATGGGTGTGTTGGCAGGGAACCTGCCTTTATTCAGAAAATAACCACTCTGACATGCGCAGTTATCAATTTTCCCTTAAAAATAGCACAGAAGAAATACTTCCGTCTTTGCTAACCTACACAAAATATCGAACAAAGCAGTAGTGTATGAGTTTGTTTGTCTTCCAAGCGCCCTGGATGGACTTGCACCAGGTTCTAATTACAGGTGAAATGTTACTAAATAAATAATAATTTTAAGCTCTTTTAATGTTTCTAATAGAAAGGTTGTATGAGGAGCACAGCCAGTTTTGCTCCCCATCATATTTCACACTCAGGTCAGTGCTGTGCCATTTCACATGTTTTTAAGTTATTTAATCAGTGGCGGCTGGTGAAAAAAAAATCTTGGTGGGGCTGGCCAATAGATTTCCCTGCCTAACCCAGTACATGCATTTAAATTAAAAGTCGGAAAATTACTACGATAACACAATAAGCATTTAATTAATAAAAAAACATTGTTCACAAAGGATTATTTTGGTGGTTTTGTCTTATTAATCCTTTTCACAGACTCATGCCAGAGCGTTTGCAAACATTGTACATGTACGTATATTATTACGAAACGAACGTTTACGTCTTGACTTAAATATATATCCTAATTTTTTATTTATATAATGATTTAAGTAGAACAACGACTAGTGCAAAATTAAGTTGTATTTACCGGAGATGAAGTGTAGACTGCAAATTCTGTCGTGGTATGATGGCTCCCACAGACGATTGGATCCTTTTCATTGAAATTATCCATTTCTTTCTTCTTTCTTCGTCCTTCGGTAAACGAAAGAAACGTACATCCGATGATTTGGAATGCCTCTGTGTGCAACTGGCAGCACAACAAGTCTTAGGCATTGTTTAGATTCCAAAAATAAACTAAAAGTACGCTCTAATTCACCCGTTTTGTCACGCTGGTAAGCGAAAACAGTAATGTTTTTGCCGACCACCGTGACCCGGATGTAGCGCGGATGTAGCTTGTGACGTCATGCGTGAAGTGCACCTATCACTGTGCAGCTAGGGCTACGACGCCAGGAGCCCCAAACCCATTCATTTTGGCGATGCTGATTGGCCAAATATTTATAAATCTTCCCTAGCGACAGTATACGATTGGTTATTTCGCTACACTTGTGGGGATCCTTCAGCGGCAGCCCCACAAGCCTAGAAGAAGAGAAATTATACGTTCTGTTGGTGGAAATGCACTGTTAAATGAGAGTCAATTGGTAGAGTCAATTAGTAGAAGTGTTTTAATAATTCTTATTACATGTAGCCATGTACTATAAAGTAAAAACTGACATTAATAATACTTTTAAAATCTATATATATTTTGACTTTTCCCCTCCACATCTAGGGAGGGAAGCGCCCGAGCGCCCCCTATGGGCCAGCCGCCACTGTATTTAATGTTTATTAAATAACTCTCGGTCTGTTAGGTATTGTCCGGTGAAAATCAGCCCAAACAGCTGATATTAGTACAATAGTTGAAAGGATGATTCAAGCACTGGCATTCTTCTAACAGCAAACTGAGCACACAGTTAGAATAAATCAGTGACAATTTCTCTTCAAGTATAACAATTTATTGACAGAAATAAATGCACATCCAGAGAACACCCCAATGTTATGTTTACTTGAATTAACCATATATATCAATCAACAAATCCACTCTACTAGGTAAGTAAAACTTAACTAAAATTGCTAAGCAAAATTAAGATTAAAGAAACTAAGAAATTATGTACACAAAAAAGAGCAAAAAAAACAGTTGAAAAATAGTTGAAAACCATCACCATAAAAATGATTCAGTGAATCTTGGGATCACTGCAGATCCAAGTTAGAGAACCAAAGTTCATCTTAAAGAATGTAGGACGAGGTTAGATTATCTTAACAACCCATTCACAACGGAACTCTGAGTTAGATAAAACATTATTTGAGGAAATAAATAAAAAATAATGATTTGCTAAATAAAAATCAATAATCTTTAAGACACTTGCTTTTATTAATGTCATTATTTCCCCAGGAAATCATTAAGACTCAAATTGGTAACTTAAAAAGCTAGACAATCGGACAAGCGGACAATCGATTGGAAATGAAGTGTGTCTGGGCACATCTGGGCCATGTCACCATTAGCTTAATGAGTTATGCTTAAGTTACACAAAACACCATTAAATCAACATTAATGTTCCCTATTAATGCTGTACTAACGCTTGTAGCACTATCAGACGATAGCGGAGCAAAACCAAAACAAGCATTATGATTAAACAAGCTGTGGTTATGTTTAACTAGGGTTAGTAGTAAGTTATTAAGGAGGCTAATAGTGGCTAATGCTTGCAGACATTTGAAGCTTATTTAGAGGGACCTTCAAGGTTTATTTTGGTTGTAATGAGCGGACCGGAAAATACAAACATTAAAGTACCATTGGTGTATAAAACCCTTATGAAAATAAAGTGTGTCATAGTCACAACCCAAACTTAAAACACAACCCAAACCACATCAGCATAGACCCATTTCAAAGGTCGCTATTGGGTCGCTCTGCCTATGAGCTCCAGGTCTTAACCTCGGTCAAACCATAAAAACACATTAAAAGTGTACCATTAATCCCATCCTAACTTTCCCTGTCTATCTCTGCCAAACCTCTTCCAGTTGAAAGCAGTTTGGGCCAGCCACGAAGAAGCGGCTAGCTCAGATTGAAAGCCCTCTTCTTGGAACCAGACCTTGGTGAGCTTTATACGGGACTCCGTTGGGCCGCGCTCGGCCTTTGGAGCATGTGGATCTGAAGGGTTTCCTTTGGCTTCTCGTGAGGGCCTCTGCACAGTTTTCGGTGGGGGCAACTTTCAGGTTAGCTTTTCTCCTGCAAAAGCTGAAGAAAGATTACAAACATCTCTGTGGAGGAAGTAACGGAGAGGAGGGTGTTGTCCAAGCTCACATCCATCATGGACAACACCTCCCACCCACTGCACCAGACTGTAGAGGAGCTGAGCTACTTTAGTGATAGATTTAGACACCCTGTCTGTAAAAAGGAGCGTTACCGCAGGTCATTCATCCCTGCTGCTATCAGATTATACAATGCTGCACTATAACTGTAACCATAACTGTAACTACATCTGTAATAACCAACGTGCAAAAACTAATGTGCAATTCTACTTAATACACTGTGCAATAATCCTGAAAGAAGTGACTTCTGCTGCTATTACCACCTCAATATATGTCAATACATATGTATATAAGTCACCGTGAATTTACATAAGACATCCTCTGCCTTATTTCTATTTTGTATTTTTTATTCTTATTTTCTAATCTACTTCCTTTTTTTGATCCACTGTATAAACGAGGACACACTGTATATAACCGATGCACCTTGTCCTACTTTTAGCACCTTCTTCTGATCATGATTACTGAGCCGTTGTGACATGTGAATTTCTCCAATGTGAGATCAATAAAGCCTATCTTATCTTAAACTGTTTTCATGTGGTCGGCTGCATAGGGTTCGATGTTGACTTCACAGAACGCAGGCCGTACTTAGCTTCGATTCTAGCATGTGCCCATGTGGTTGCGGGTCTCCAAACTCCATTCGGACCCACGGCCTCTTCGTCCCTCTTGTGCAGACTTTCTCCTGAGGAAGTCCATGGAAAAGAGAGTGTCTCTCCTGTGCTTCTTGAAGCAGCGGGCATAGAGAAAGACTGGCCCGTAGGTTGGGCTTTATAGACTGGGCATTCTACTATAAGGGTAGTCCCTTGGGGAGGGGCTCCTGCAGCTCCTTATAGCATTAGAAACAGTCTGATTCTATTTCATTTGGCTAAAATCACAACATCATCTTGCCAAATTCAGAATAACTTGATCCTGATAAGCGTTTACATGCATGCCAATCAGATTATCAATTGGCATAAAACACCCTTCTCATTTGGAATACGATTTATTCTGATTGTGTCACAATCTACAAGCTCGAAAGGACTCTGAAACTGAGCAGTGGCACGATTAGATGGTGTTTTATTAACAAATCTTGGTCAGGCGGGCAAGGGTCAGGTCCGTGGTGTCAATCCAGGTTCGGGGCTTTCCTTAAATCAGAGGTCAGGCAGGCAAGAGGTCGTCACCGGGGAATTCAAGTCAGCAGGCGAAGGTTCAGGTAATCAAACGAGACTAGACAAGGGAGAGAAACAGGCAGGTTAGGAGAGGGGAAAAACTTGGTTTATTCGAAGCGTGAACGGACAGATGGCCTGAGAGTGTTTACCACTAAGGGTTAGACAACAATCTGACACTGGGCAGGTGGAGACGCCATCCTTATATGGGGGCCGTTGCTGATTGGGGAATCACCCGCAGGTGTGAGGGTCACAGCAGCTGATGTGACAGATTGAGCTTAATGTGATCACAATATTCTTATTAGCTTGTTTACATGACGCATTGTTATTTCGATTGGACCTTTATTCCGATTACTTTTGTAAATGTTAACATAGCTAGTGTCTCTGATTCGTTAAACAAATCCGCCACACCACTCGCTGGTCCATCGGACCTTCTGAGGCCTTGAATGGTTCACAGTAAAAAGTTGTATCTGGGCAGAGATAATTAATTATCTAATTAGGGTAAAACTATTTCATATTGTTTATTTAATTGTATTTCACTTTGTTTTGTTGTGCTTTAAATTGCTCGGGCTGGAGCAGGCTCTCACCCAAAGCTATCAGCACTTTCGGCTGCTTTGATGACTGGTAAACAGTTACTTTACTCCAGTAACTTGAGCTTATTCTGTTTTATCTGTGTTTTCCCTAACTCTCCTCTCACTAACCCACATAAAAGTATGTCCGCATAGTCCTTTTTAAATGTACTAAATTGTGTCTCTGTCATCTCAACATCTAATGCTAAAACGGTAGCCACTATTAGTTTACAACAAAGGTTGCAACCACGACATCCTTCTGTCTTGTCATGATCTAGGCCTTTGTTTGTGTTTTTGTTGCTGAATGACTTTCTTCCCCATTCCATGCTCCACTCTCCTCAGTCACCACTCTGTTGTTCTCCCTAATTAGTTCCACCTGCTGTGGCTAATTAGGCTCAAGCTAGTTCACCTGCAATCCTACCTACTGTATTTTTTGGACTATATGGTGCACCGGATTGTAAGGCGCACCGTGAATTTATGTGTCTATGTGTGTCTTTGTCCACATATAAGACGCACTGGATTATAAGGTGCATTACATATTCTTCCCAAGTGTGTAATATCACTCCGCCCCTCCGGTAGGGTGATCAGATTTGGATGACATGTCCCCGGCAAAAACTGTCCCTGGAAATGTCCCCAATTTCAGTGTATCATAATGGAGTAAAAAAGTTTAGCGCAACAAGAGGTATTTACCTGGTCCTGCCGGTGTCCCAACGTAGTAGAGCTTTGCCGAACGCACCTTCCCCGCCTCCCGTTGGCGTTGCAGTTCAAAAAAAATAAACTAACCCCCAGGCAGAGATTCTGTGCTTAACAAAATCAGAGACGTCCCCAGTTTTCATTAGAGAAATCAAATCTGGTCACCTAAAGGAGGAAATACACTGTCTCTGTAATGTAAGTGGTGCGGCATGGCTTACAGGCATGTTTTTAAAAGTGTAAATTTACACCAGATGCTGCAAAGTACGCTCCACAGCTGCGTGATTCTGCGGAGAGAACATTCATCATGGGTAAGTAATTATAGAAAGACAAATTATCAGTAATATATGGGTAAGGTATTAAATTATCATTAATATATCCTATGTTTTGATCACTTAAAAGTCCATGTCTTTATCATTTCTGATTAGAAATCGCATATTTTAGTTTGTTAGCTTGTTAGCTTGTTAGCTTGTCACAACTACATCATCCATGGTGCTTGTCACTACCCGATCTGTACCGGTAGCACGATCCGTTCCATCAGCTCATTTGCGCACGCGCGAACAGAATAACTTCCAGGTCGCCAAATAATAATGTAATTACGGTACTGAAAATACTTATTTCTATACTTAAATCATTAAAGAATGCTAAACTATATCGTATAGAAAATATTGAAGACTTTTCTGGAAGAAATTGATGCGTTTTACATTTTCTCCATTGTATTGCTTCACGTCATCATCGGATATGCTCAGAAGTCCAGGAATATATCATTGCATAACGTTTATCTGTATTGTCTGAATGCAGTCTATTAGTTTTATTATTTGTTCAAACAGGACTGGAAAAAAATATTTTCATCTTTAATAATAAGGTGAATTTTGTTATACAAATAATCTTGTACTAAAAATTTGTTTTATTAGAAAGTTAAAATTATCGATTGAGATTTCTAGCGCCCTCTGGTGTACACATCATAAACAACAGAAGACCTCGTCATTATAGTAGCCGCATTGTTTATTTTTTTACGAAAACCGAACAGGGAATAGAACAAAGCACACCTAACAAAACCAAGGCATACATTATTAAAAACATATTAAGTACAAAATACACAAATGCATATACAAATCAAATAAATGATAAAAAAACCTGAAGAATATTCGAAATCACATACGTTTCTATACTCCTATATGTGTTTAAAGCAGGGTTTTTTTATGTACTTGGTGTATATATTTTTATTTCCCTAACCACAACTGGGAAACATTTTTGCTATTAAAAAAAATCAATAAACAATGTATTTTTATGTATTTCTGTTGTTTAATTTTTAGAATATGCAATATTATACAAAGATACACAAAAAGAAACCCCGCCCCGTAAAAAGACAAAAGAATAAAAATGTAAGAAAAACGAAATATTGCCTACCGGAAGTTATTCTGTTCGCGCATGCGCAAATGAGCTGATGGAACGGATCGTGCTACCGGTACGGATCGGGTAGTGACAACGCTTTACTTTTGACAGCTCTTATTTTGGGATACTTCCGGAAGTGAACTTTGACACAGGATGTTTTCCCGTTTATTCCTTGCCAAACAGGAGCGTATATGCGTCTGAAATTAGAACTTCAATCTAATTTAGGCGTCACGTAGTGTTATGCTTCAGGTGTACATTTATTGACTGATTAAAAGGAAAAGCTAACCAAAGTGTAGGACACGTGTATGCTGCTTTGCAATGTGTCCGGTGTGTTTCCTCCTTAACACCACTCTCTCCTAAGAGGATGAGCTAACCATCTGTGCCGGGACAACAGAGTAGTTGGACTGCATTGCCCTGTTTCTAACATAAGGCCAAAATAAACGTTTATATTGAAATTCTGATTTTGACCGGACTTCTACTTTAAACCTGCCTCCAACAACCATTCCCTGCCAGATCATCGCTTTTCACTGCCTGAATGAGTTCTCACTGTCTCGTCGTTCAGCCAGTTTTTTTTCCCCTGTAGACCTGTGCTAGCCCTGCTCTCACTAATTTTGCTGCTAGTTTATGTGTACACCACTTTCATCAGTTGTTGTTGGATCCTGGTGGTGGTGATGATGCTGACAACGAATGCTCCAAGAGTTGATGTGGTGGTGGTGATGGTGATAATGCTGATGATGAGCGTGCCAAGAGCGCAGGTGGAGGTGCTGGAAAAAAATACCAGGGGAAAATAGGTGATAGTGACAATGCTGACCAAGAGTGCAGAGGGGTGGTAGTTATATTGATTATGAGTGGTCCAAGAGAGCAGTTGGTGGTGGTGATGGTGATGATGCTAACAACAAATGTTCCAAGAGGGCAGGTAGTGGTGGTGATGGTGCTAACAATGAATGTTTTAAGACTACAGATGGTGGTGGTGGTGGTGGTGATGACACTGACAACTAGTGTTCCATGAATGGTTGTGGTGGTGATGACCGTAATGACGAGTGTTTCTAGAGTGCTGATGGTGGTGATGGTGAAGTCACTTATGAGAAGTGTTCCAAGATTCCAGGTAGTGGTGATGGTGATTATACAGACGACGAGTGTTCCAAGAGTGCAGATGGCCATGGTGGTAATGACGATAATGGTGATGACGAGTGTTCCAAAAGTACAATTGATCTGTGCATGTGCATAAAACACACAACAGGAAAAATTTCAAGTGAAACCATAAAGAAGCCAACAGGGTTCCAGGCCATCTGTCTCTGTCAGAAGAAACGATAGAGGGAGCAGTGATAAATTATTTCACAGCTTGGGATCTTCATGGCTGCATTCTTCCCTCTCCACAAGCATATGTGACCCTTGTCATTTTTTATTGATATACTGCTTTCCTTTTTCTACATGATTTATCCTCTTCCAAATGTGCAAGTTCCTCACCCATGTTCGTCTGTGGTCAGATCTGGATGTTGGGTCGAGTGTTCCAGGAGGGCAGGTGATGGTGATGACGATGGCGACAGTTGTTCCAAAAGTGCAGGTGTTGGTGGTGGTGCTGGTGATGACACTAACAACGAGTGTTCCTGGAGGGCAGGTGGTGGTGGAGACGATGGCGACAGTTGTTCCAAATGTGCAGGTGTTGGTGTTGGTGCTGGTGATGACACTAACAACGAGTGTTCCTGGAGGGCAGGTGGTGGTGGAGACGGTGATAATGCTGACGATAAGTGTTGCAAGAGTGTGGCTGGTGGTGCTGGTGATGACGCTGATGGCGAGTGTTTCCACGAGTGGTGGTGGTGGTGATAGTAATATCGATGACAAGTATTCCAAGAGAGTATTTGGTGGTGGTGACAGTGATGTCATGATGCTGATAACAAGTGGTCCAAGAGTGCAGCTTGAGGTGGTGATGGTGATGACACTGACAACCAGTGTTCCACAGGTTCATTTGAAACACCATTCAACCATTGTTGATTGCTAACAAGGTCAACATCTGAGGTGTTTGACATGTTTCAAAGTATGAATGGTCGTTAAACTTTTGTAAAGGCTGCACTATAGGAGTTAGAAAGATGGAATTGGTGGTGGTGCAAGAATGGACAAGGTCAGGATCTGGATGAGGGTAGTTGCCCGAGGAAGGAAGGCATGTACCAGGAGGTCAGGGAGTAACAGGAACAAGGCTTCAATCAGGTTACTGGTCTGAGTGGACCAATGCTCTGACGCCTCCCTTCTGCCTCCTGCCTCCTTATATATCTCTCTTAATTTAGCTAAATTGGAAACATCTGTGGCAGCAGTCCACCTGTCGGACCCTGCTGGACAAAGGTGAGAATACACCCACACAAACCACCAGACAGACTGTGCATAGGTCTCAGTACCTTACAACTTTACTTACTTAACCCTCACCGGACCAAATTTTCCCCAGAACCTTTCAAATCCTGTACCATTGCCTGTCCTCTCTTACCTTCTTGTCTTGCCTCACGTCTCTAAGTAAGTTCGCCCCTGGCCTGGCTAACAACAAACTCTCCGGATCCTGGTTCGGATTTTTGGATTTTGCCTCCCTTCAACAACCCAGGACATTCCCACAGGATTATCATGAGATTCTTTCTGGTCCTGTTATACCGTCAAATACCTTTCGCCAGAGTTTACAAGCTATGTGTTTCAAGTTTACATTCCTTGAGCCACTACCATCCACCCAGAGCACTCTCCCACTTCAGGAATTCACTCTGTTGGCCCTTGTGATTTACCTGCAGTGCCTTCTCTGTTCACTACTGGCTCCTGCAAGTTTCAAAGGGATTTCAGCAAGGGAACAGAAGTACTCTTTCCGTAACAATATGTTTTTATTCGATAATACTTTGAGTAAGCACCCTGGTCTTGGCATCCACATTCTTCTCTTCAGTCTGACTGAGGAATGGAGAAATACAAAGCTGGGACTTCCCCCATATACCCTGAACTGTGTTTCATAAAACTTTCTTTAACTATTTTTATCTGTCTATTGTTCTACTCTGGTCCATTCAAGTTCTGAGTTTTCTCGCAGGACCAATACAAATTTGATAAAACTTAAAATTTAGAACCATAGATAATAATTTGAACCTTCGTTTCCTCTTTAAAACATGTTCTGTTTTGCTTCTGAAGTATTCATATTCTTTGTTTTAATGATTCTTTTGCATAACTGAATCTTGAACAAAAATGTATTTGCCTTAAGTTTGTGATGGAATCGAATAATAGGATAGATAAAGAATTTGTGATTCAGGAAGAATTTCACTAGATTTGGAAGGGTTATTAGACTTACTTTTTTTTTACAGAAATTAATTCAGTTTAACATTTCCTACCAATTGCTACATTTCTAGATGAAAGTAAATAGTTTTTTGCTCGTAGCACATGACCTTTACAGCCAACCTTTACATCAGTAGTTCAACAGAAATTAAAAAGTCTAAACCTAAATAAATGTAAGACATGTCCATGTTCTTTATACTCATGTGAGTTGGGAGAGACTTAAAAACATAAGAAAATACACTTGAGTTCTGTCACTAGAATTAGAATGAAAACTTTTTTGCTGACATGAATGAAAGTTTGTCTCCTTATGTGTGTGTGTGCCCCTGCACAAATTAATCTGTGCATGTGCATAAAACACACAACAGGCAAAAATTCAAGCGAAACCAGAAAGAAGCCAACAGGATTACAGTCCATCTGTCTCTGCCAGAAGAAACGATAGAGGGATCAATGATAAATTATTTCTCAGTTTGTGATCTACATGGCTGCATTCTTCTCTCTCCACAAGCATATGTGACCCTTGTCATTTTTTATTGATATACAGCTTTCCTTCTTCTATATGTTTTATCCGCTTCCAAATGTGCAAGTTCCTCAGCCATGTTCGTCTGTGGTCGGATCTGCGTGTTGTGTTGTGTGGCCTTTTTTCTAATTCAGATGCCTCCCAAAGTAGCAGATGGGTATAACAAAATCCGGGAGCATTCTGAGCCCCATTTCCAAGAACCTGTGATGATGTGACACCCAAGGGAGAACAAAAGGAAAGAGTGATCTCATATCTTTTTCCACACAAATCCGTTCCCTTGTTTAGGCTGTGTAAGAGTGGGAAAAGAAAACAGATGCCGAAGCAATTTAATGTGGAGTAAGTTAAGAGTTCGGAATGAGAGTTCTCTGCGGTGGCTGCACCATTAAGTCAGACCCACACTGGTCTCACATTAACAGACTTGTCTCCATAATGCAAATTTAGGATGCCAGTGCAGGATGAAGAGCAGGCCAAACCAGTTTTAAGTGGAAACAAAATGTGTTTACTTGGATATAAGATAACAAACCTTTACTGGAATATGTTTAAATGATCATAACAGTTCTGTACAACATAAGGTTGTCTTAATGAATAAAGAAAAAGGCAAACAACATATCAGGGATCCATTAAAGTAAACCATAATTTCCATAGAGGAGAAAAAAGAATCAGAGGGATTCCTTCATAGAAAAGGTATTGGTCAGAAGAAGGGTACAAAGTGTTCCACATAATTATTTATGTTCCATGGCAAAAGGAAGGCAGTCAGCAATGGTTTAAGAAACTAGAATAACAGTGACATAGAACGTCATGAGTTGATGAAACCGCACTTGAATTTATGGCCCAAAATTCCAAAACACACGTGTGACAAATACTACACAGCACATTACTAAAAATATGCAATGCCCTCAATTAAGCATGGTGCAGCATCATGCTTTGAGGTTTATTTTCTTCAGATGGATCTGTGGTCCTCAGTATTGATGAAATTAGGAACAATTCAAAATACCAGCCAATTTTGACCCTAACCCCCCTGGCATCTACTTGAAAGCTGATAATGAATACAGATTCCATTTTAAGGCATCAAAGTTAATCCAGACATATATCCAAATGGCAAACAGTCTCTACTTGTATAGCGCTTTATCAAGTCTGAGGACCACAAAACCCTTTACATTACATTCAGTCACACTCTGACAGTGGTAAGCCACAGCTGCCCTGGGGTAGACTGACAGAAACAGGAAAGCCATACAAACAGCATCTGACCACTGGCAGCAGACAAAGCAGGTGAGGTGTCTTGCCCAAGAACACAACGACAGACACAGTCATAGCAGGGATTTGAACTGCCAACTCACTGGTTACAGGAAGAACTATTAGCTCCTGTGCCACGGTTGCCCCCTATCAACAAAGGAATGTCTTAACCAAAGGAAAAATAAAGTTTTAGTATTATGATTTAGAAAAAAGTTAGAGAGCGAAAAGTATCAAGTCAAGATGTGGGACATTGACAGATTCCTGGGGAAACAAAACTCTAAATTTGCATGTATTCAAGGATTTCAATTTTAAATTAAAGATATTTTAGGATAATTAAAGATATTTTAGGATATACCAACACACTAGAAATGCCATTTTCTATAGTTAATTCAATTGTTTACATAAAATTACAAATAAAGGCTCACTAATACTGTTCATTTATTGAACAGAAAAGATTCACATTGATCCTTCAATGAGCCAGCAAAGACAACTAACACTAGATTTTCGCACACTATTTGGTAGAACGTAAACATAACGTTCGCATTTCCAGTGTTTTAACTGGACGATCCGAGCTTGGGGCCATAGACTTTGTGCCACATGGAGGTCTACTGAGAACGTGTTGTGCATGAGCACTGCGATTTCAGAGATTCATTATTTAAACAAATATTGGTGGGCCGGCCCCAATATCAAGGCTCCTCAAGAGGATTTAGCCTACTGAGGCAACATCTGGTGCGGCCTGGCTCCACTGGCCCCAAATGGATAGACGCCACAGCTCCACATGCAGTCCACTCCTGTGAAACTCCCCCACATATTTAATGGGTTTTGTTTCACAATCCTCTCCAGGGTGCGGTCATCCATGTTGCTTGTACACATATTTTCTACCACATTTTCCCCTCCCCTTTGCCTCTCTAATAATGTGCTTGGACACAGAGCTCTGTGAACAGCCAGCCTCTTGACCTTTTGTGTCTTGCCCTCCTTGTGTAAGGTGTCAACGGGCATCTTTTAGACAACTATCAAGTCAGCAGTCTTTTGAGTTAATTAGCTGATTAGAGTGTGGCACCAGGGGTCCGTTCTTCGTACGTCGCTAACTCAGTTAGCTGGATTTGATTGTTGACGATTTGGCATGATCTTGGATCGTTTGGTTCTTCGAAACTCATCCTGGGCTTGCTGTCATAGCAACATGTGCGCAAGCTTAAACCTGCTCGCGAGCAGGTTTATTTCATGTAAACAGGATTAGATCGCAGCTTTATAAGCGGAGGAGATGGGAAGTCGTAGCCATGTCTTGTCCGTTTTTACGCCAGAAACCTGTTGCGGTAGGTGCAAGAATAATTTGCAGAGCTTTTCGAATTAATCGCGTATTGCGCAATAGACAGGATCCTTAAGTGCAGCGCGACAGTGTAATTGTAGAGAGATTTTTCTTTGTGGCTGTTATAAACAGACAAACATCATTTAACAGTGGCTTTTAAAAAGAGGGAAAAGTGGTGTTAGAGCCATAAATAGAAAATATTTAATTTATTTGTATGATGGTTTGCTTTTTATTTTTATCATATTCAGTAAGAAGATTTGTTCAGGCTATTTTATTGTGAAGTTTAGTTTTATTTTGAAAGGCTTGCTTCCTGTTGAGCCGTATATTGTATTAACGGATTATCTAGACACGGAGCAATACAGTTTCTGACCGTGTAAGCTGTGTATGACTTGGAAAAGGAAAAAGGGAGAATTTTAAAACGGATGTATCGTCATTTTTGTATTTGCATTAATTCTTCATAATTACAAATAAAGAATGTTTTTGTTAAAATTCACGGTTTGTACGCGTCCTTTACTTCCAGTGTCTAAGGAATGACACCGATATTGGATCTGTTGCCATAACAAGTGGCTTTTTAAAATAAAGTATAATAATTAAAGGCTACCATTTTGTAGAATATTCTTGTATTTCACTTTTACTTGTCCCCATGTTCTAGTGGGTCCCGTGGAGGCTCTGACATAAAAGAACAAAGTAAATATAAAATTATTAAAATACAAAAATACATACTGTAGAAAGTGATAGAAACATCTACCATGAACACTACTTACGCATTTAATTTGTCTGCTACTTTTTGTCAGCCCTCTTTCCTGGCTTTAGCAGACTTTGAGGTGTTCCCTGTCGTTTTAATTAATGACTCAAATTCGGCATAACCTTCCATTAAAAGCTCGTGTTCTGCTTGGGAGAAAAACTGTGGGCATTCTTTGGCCATACTGAACAGCCAATAGCAGCGTTGCTGATCATTGTTTCTACTATCGATACATTTCCCCTTTTAAACCGACGCATGAACGCGCAGTTATCTCAGATAACTCAATCCAGCGATACTAATCATGAACAACAGGTGTGTTCAAAGAACCCAATTAGCCGGATTAAGATTAGCCGGATGAAATCATCTTGGATGTCTCATTTGATCTCGGATGTTTTAAGCAACATACGAAGAACGGACCCCAGGTGTCTTCAATACTGGACCTTTTCACAAAATTCTAATTTTTGAAATACTGAATTTGGGGTTTTCATTAGTTGTCAGTTATAATCATCAAAATGAAAAGAAATAAACACTTGAAATATATCAGTCTCTGTGTAATGAATAAATATAATATACAAGTTTTACTTTTTGAATGGAATTAATGAAAGAAATAAACTTTTTAATAATATTCTAATTATATGACCAGCACCTCTATAACAACACCCAAAAAACCACACATACACAGAGCTATCTCTCCTTATTACAGAACGCTATCCAGAAAGGAGAATATATTCTGTGAGGGACAGACATGTGGGCAAAGGTCTAGATAAATAAATAAACAGCAACTCAAAAACCTACCAATTACAACTGAATTTCTGAGCACACAACACGACAAACCTTAAAGCGGATGGGCTATAGCAGCATAAAATCCCACCTTCTGCCACTGCAGTCAGCTAAAAAACTAAAATTCAGGGAACAGGTTCACTAAATTTGGACAGCTGAGTTGAACGGATTACAAAAATGTTGCCTGGTCTGACAAGCCCTGACTCTAGCTGCAGTTTTCAGATGAAAGAATTCAAATTTGTATATTTGAAACACCACACCCAACCTGGATATAGTTACTGGCTGGATATTTCTCTTTATGACCACAATGTACCCATCTTACTGGCTACTTTCACCAGGATGATGCACTATGCCACAAAACATTTAAAAAAATCAAACCAGTTGCTCAAACATGACAATGAATTAACTGTACTTTGGTGGCCTCTACAGTCACCAGAATTTAAGCTAACGGAGCACCTTTCGAATATAATTGAACAGTAAGTATACATCATTATACATCAGTATACATCGTTTTTAGCAGACAGCGTGCAGTAAGTGAGTGATTCTGTTCATGCCATAAAAGAAAATTGCACGAGAATATTTTAGACACTGTCTAATTTAAACCCATGAAAAACTGAGGAATTTCCAAGAATAAAAGCGTGTCAAAGCCATTTCTAGCAAGGTGTGTACTCAATAAAGTGGCCATAACTTTTAAATATGAAATAATTATTTTATTGTTGAAACCCACTAACTGAGTCACCTGCGCCTGCTCGGTACACGCCGTTCTGTCCAAATCCATGACAGGTCATAGGACAGCTGCTGTGTCATGTGGAAGACCTTTCTTGTCTGGTCATTTTGTTCTTGTCTTGTTTGCATACTGACTTCACTGCGTGTTAACCTGCTCACCGAAGGAAGAAACTTGTGATGCACACAAACATATGGACTATGGACTGGCCAATCAGAAAGGAGAAATTGGCTAGCAGCGTTACAGGTATTTTGACTAAATAGATATTACAGAGTATAATAATGAATGTAGGTGGTTCAATTTCATAAAACAAGAACCCAGACTCGGACAGTGTAAAATAAATGATGGTACATAACGAAATGGAACTATGTGTACAGTAGTCTGTTTAATCTGGTATCTGTAGTTTCCTTCATAAGTAAAGACTAGTTACATTTTTTTGGAGCGTTCTAAATTAAGATTTTTTCTTTTTAAAATAAAATCTACAGAATTATGCTGTTCAGTGGCATGCTTGTTTCATGACAATGCCATACTGAATTAAAAGCTTAATGATTGGTTTGTTGATGATGTGTTCATTATATGACTACGATAAAATCCAGTATATTAAAAAAGACATATTCTCATTTTCAAACTTTAACCCCCACCCCTATTCTTCTGTGTCCTTGATGCCTTGGCTTGCTCACTCCTCCCTGATTTGGCTACCGATCAGGCGCCCACATGAGGTCATTTGATCTTTGATGTGAGGCCTTTTGGCATTGCCTCTCCAGCGTAGGAGCCATATATGCAGCCTTTGATCGCACCCTTGATGTAAGTGATGGAGTGGTTATGCGGTAGCCGTCTGCAGCCTGCCCCCTTTGAATCCCTGGCAGCTGGTCCCCTATCCTCCCTTGAAACTCCCTCCTTAATGCTGACACCTGATTTTGGCCTGTCTGACAGATAAATCATAACATTGACCTCGCATAGCTTTCACTGAACTACTCAATCTGCTGTGGGTTGTCAAGTCCACATACCCTATGTCTTTCACCACTGAAATAGGATGGGCAAACCCTGCGATCATACTAGCGTTGAAATGGTTTGTTCCCAAAGATAAGCAGCTTGACTTGGAAAATTAATGAAACCAGAGAGCATGTTGGGAGAAATGGGGTCTGAAGAGTTTGAACATGGGCATTAGTGACTTTCTTTTTACACAAAGGCTGGACTATGTTTATTAATATAAATAAAAAAAACGTACATGTTGACTAACGAGAAGAACTTCAATGTGCCGGAACAAGTAACAAAAAGTGGCCCTGTATATGTAAAAGCTGTATGTCATTACATGAGCCCTTTAGCATGTGTGTGAATGAAAACAAAAATCCAAATATGTGCTACGGTTGTACATAAACATAGACAAACACAAAACACATGTTACAGGCAGTGAGTGACAGAGCTCTGCACAGTTAGGGAGAAAAACAGGTGATTCACACAGATCTCATGTACTGATATATAGTGCGTCTGCAAAGTTTTCTTTGCCCTTAAACTTTCACATTTTGGATCCCTACAAAAAGAGACTGCTGGACATTTCACTGGGATTGCATGCAACTGACCAACCCATAATTGTGCATAGTTGTAAACTGAAAAGAAAATTAAATGTTTTTTTTTTCTGAAGGTGTCACAAATACTTATCTTGAGTCTTTGTGAGTTAATGCTTTTAAACAAACCATATTCATGGAAAGAGTTGTGGCCTACTGGTTAGAGAAGGGCTCCTGCCTCCTGGAAAGGGTGCCAATTTCCCGGTTTAAATGCCACAGACGGCCACTCTGGGTCCCTGAGCAAGACCCTTAACCCCAGAATTGTCCCCCGAGTCACAAAATGGCAGCCCATTGTTCCCTACAAGGTATGGGCTAACAACAGAGGATGCATGTTTTGGAATGTATGTTGCAATGACAATTAAATATAGATGATTACAATGTAGCTCTAACCGTATCTTGACAAGCATTGTCCTGCTGGAAGGTCAAACGATTTTTAGCTTCTAACAATTGTTATAATTCCCTTGTGTTTCGCTCCATCCGTCTTCTTCCATGCTTCTATCAGCTCCCCTTTCCATGCTCATGAAAAAGTATTGCCACTACATGATGCGGCCACCACCTTGTTTCAAGGCTTGGAACTGATGGAGAAGGGCAGCATTAGATTTTCTTCTATACAAAGTGGTTTGCTTTATGTTGGCCATTTAACAGCAATTGAATGCACTGTTTTTTTAGGGGTATCAGAGAAAATGGGAAATGAATACATATGCTCCTAACCCCTCTCTTGAGATATCTTCCAACAACTCCCCCCCCCCCCCCAAAAAAAACTCAAGTTAAAACCAAGTACCGTTATTCTTACATGTAACATTTATACTCTATTTTAGTTGGTTTATTACAAAAGGTGCTGTTAAGATAGATTTGTGCATGTAATAAAATTTAGAAAAGTTCATGGGGTATAAAATGTTGTACAAGTATGTTCTAGTTGGACAGTCAGAAAAGCAGAAAAGGTCAGATGTGTAATCACGCTTTCTACTTTATCATCTCCACTGGTCAAACCCTGTGACTGATATTTGATTTAGTGGGCCATGGATACCCTCAATTCCTCTTCTGATGTGGTCAAGGACCAAACAAGATTTAGTTTTTTACTGAAGATGGGATTTGAGTGGGTCTGCACATGCAAAACCTTCATCCATGTATGTCTGTAGGGTTGTGTTGTCTGGGCAAAGCCTGAGAAGCATTCAGATGGACCACTGACTCCCGTAAAAGAAGTTTCAACTCAAGCAGAGCTCCATAAAAAAACAGTGCACTTAGCATTCAGTTATTTACCCCACTGCAGGTAAAGTACAACCTCAGGTAAGAGATTTGTATAGTAAATGGTTTGTGCTTGTATAGCACTTCAATTTGTCCAATGACCCCAAAGCGCTTTACACTACAATCAGTCATTCACTCACACACTCACGCACCCTGATGGTGGTGAGCTATGGTAGTAGCCACTGCTGCCCTGGGGCAGAATGACGGAGGAGAGGCTGCCATACAATGGTGCCACCAGGCCCTCTGACTACAGCCAGCAGGCAATTCGAGTGAAGTGTCTTGCCACAATGACTGAGACGGTCAAGCGGGGGATCAACTAGCAAGCCGCCCATTGCGGGGCAAACTCCGTAGCTCCTGGACTATGGTCGCCCCTATATCTATATTGTACAGACATGCAAAAAATCTGATATATATATATATATATATATATATATATATATATATATATATATGTTATTTCTTTCTGACCATACTTTGATGTATTATCTATTCAAGCGCAGAATTCCAATTTTGGATGTGACTGCTTTAGGGCTGTAGCAAGCAAAAAATCAATTACCGTGTTTTTCGGACCATAAGGCTCACCGTAGTATAAGGCACACTGTGAATTCACGTGCCTATGTGTGTCTTTGTCCACACAAACGCCGCACCTGATTATAAGGCGCATTAAATATTCTTCCCAAGTGTGTAATATCACTCCACCCCTCCTCATACACAGCTGTCTCCTGAAAGGGAGAGTTATCTGTCTCTGTTGGGAGGACAGAGTAGTTGGACTACACTGCCCTGTTTCTAACATAAGGCCAAAATAAACTCAACTTTTATATTGAATTAACTTACTAGGTTTATTGTTGCTAGCGCGTACTCCGGACGTGGGCTTCCTTACATGAATGCATTTCTAGAATTGCCATTACAGTCAGGCAGTCTTGTAGACAGCTCAGAGGTTCGATCAGGTAGTGACACAGTGTAATGCTTCGAAAATCCATTGATCGGAGTGGCTTTGTTGCTAACCAAAGTCGTACTTACACATTTTAACAGATTTTTGAGCGCATTGTACCACATAAAATCAGTTAATAAGCATAACATGGTAATCATACATAAGGCGCACCGGATTATAAGGTGCAGCATCAGTTTTTGCGAAAATGTAAGGATTATAAGTGCGCCTTATAGTCCAAAAAAGAAGAATTTGGATGAAGACACAGGTCCCATAGAGAGAAATAGAGTACCAAAGCAAAACCATCTAAAGTCTTTCTGTTTAGGGTATATGCAAAGAGAAAAACATGAAAAGAAAGGCCTCACTTTACATTTCCAACATGGATCAGAACTGATGCAATGCTCTTTATAATAAGCACATACTGTATCAACTCATTCCCACACGAGGGAGATAAAAGTGTCAAAGATTAAAAGGCAAACAGAAGGTTTGAAAACCATTTTCTTCATTAATTTAACTGTAAAGTTGCCCTGTTGAACCTCTTCAGAACAGTTTATTATTTTCAGAACCAAACCGCGGCAGATAATGTGTTGGAGAACGACAGCGGAAATAAGCTCTTGGCATTCTTGTGGTTTTATCCTCCATGATGATACTTGACTGTGGTCATGAGGTGCTGATGTTGCACTCAGTCATCATCAAATAAATTCAATTCACCTCAATGTCATTACAGGTGGGCAAAACTGAAAAAAACAACAATGAACATTAAGAACGGGACTATACAACAGTTTGCACACAAACATTTCTTCTAGAGTAACAAACTTTAAACCATTCCCTCCTCCACAGAAGGATCTTTTTATAATGAGTCAGTACCTTAAAAACCATTCAACTCTCAGGTCAGAAGCTGCAAAGGTCATCTTTTTGCCTCTCCAGCAATTTACGGCAGCTCACTTCTCGCCCTTTGGAACAAATTAACACCATAGCTTGTTAATTCTCGTGTTGACCCTCCTACTTAGCTTACAAAAGTCTCATCCAATGGTCATAGATACTCATGATCACGCCCGCCGACAGGGGGGGACAAACGGCCCAGGACAGAGGGGGGGCCCAAAACTGACACTCTGACTGACCATTAAAATCAGAGTGTCAGTCAGCACCATAGACATCATATACGTAGACGCGTCGTTGGGTTCGCACGTCAACGTCAACGTCACCGTCACCGTTGTATGTGGCAGAAAAAAGTTAAGTTCTGTTGTAGTGAACGTGGATCAGAGAAGATGCCTCATTCCTGTGCTGCATGGAAATGTATTCGGGCTGATTTCACTACTTGTATCTGCCTTCTATAAACTAAGGCTGCACCATGCTGCAAAACTGGACACACTAAAGCTGCAGAGTGGCAGCACTACAAAAAAGCTGCGCAAGACCATTCTTTTTCAAGGTTTTCAGCTTGCATACAGTACAGACTATTGTATTTAGATATAGATATGCATATATAGATTTTCAAGTATCATAAATAAGCCAAATAAATAGCAGTGTGATTATATATATATATATATATATATATATATATATATATATATATATATATATATATATATATATATATATATATATATAAAACAGTGTTTAATATGCAGAGGACCCACCTTGGAGGGGCTGTTGTGCCACCCGTGGTTTTTGTGAACTACAAACTCAAACATAAACACACACCACACTTCACAAGGGATTTTTTACTTTTTCCACAGCAGGGAATTCTGACTAATTTTGAGCTGGTTATTCTGGCGTGGATAACTCGTTTGGCACGACACCTGTTGCCTGTGCTATTACCTAGCGCAGCAGGTCTTGGTGATATCACAATAAAATGGGCAAAAGTCTGGGCTATTTCTGCCCCACGATGGACTGGCGAGCTGTCCAGGTTGTACCCCGCCTCTCGCCCATTGACAGCTGGAGATCGGCACCTGCACCCCTCGCAAACCCAGCAGGGATAAACGTGTTAGAAAATGGATGGATGGATGGACTGGGCTATTTCTCTTTTCTTGCCATAAAGATCTCCGCCAACTGGCGCCAGAAAATGCTATTATTGGCTTTCTTCGTCTGGAAACAAATGCATACAACCCCTTACGGGCGCAGCCATGATGAACTGGTTGAACTCGCTCAGCTGACAATACAGCGATCTGATTGGCTGAGCAGCAAAAATCAAATCACGTGACCTCTTGGACCGGAGCAACAGTTTAGATTTTAAATCGGCTATAACTTATTAATGTGCAAGTGAAAACGTGGGAACATTGGTGTTTTGAGATCACTGCTATGTGTAGCAACTTATCCCGGTGTAAGAAAGTTGCCCCCTGACAGTTCATACGAAAAGTCGTCCTACAGATTCTGGCCCACGGCCTATTAGCTTAGTAAGAGATTATTGACTTTTCTCCGGGTGCTCCGATTTCTCTTTTATTCCAGAAACATCCTTAGCTTAGTAAGAGATTTGTGGCTTTTCTCCAGGTGCTCCGGTTTCTCCTGTATTTCAGAAACATCCCTTCACTTAGTTAGACATTTGTGGCTTTTGTTCGGGTGTTTTAGTTTTGCCTTCTGGTCCAGAAATGTTTAGTAGCTTAACTGGACATTCATGGCTCTTCTCCTGGTGCTGTGGAGTTGGAGGAAGTAGATAGCACACAAAAATCTCTTTTTAAAATATCTTAACAAAGACGACTCAGTCAAAACGTCAGACCTTGTCCAGCTCAAGGAAGAGATCTTTACGAGTGTACAGAAGAAAATCATACACTTACAAGATATGTGGGTGCTTCCAAATTTCACTTCTAGAAAGTTCTATGTCCAGTTTTAACAGCACGGCATCCCACAATCCCCTGTGCTGTTCTCATCACCCGTGCTACGTCCTTCCTCTCCTGGACTGCGCATAAAATACTCTCTATGGTAGCTCTGTAGAAGTTCTTTAGCAGTTTATTGGAAAGTCCAGACCTTTTCAGTTTCCTGAGGAAGAAGAGCCGTTGTTGGGCCTTCTTCAGCAGGTGGGAGGTGTTTGCAGTCCAGGAGAGGTCGGAGGAGATGTGAATGCCCAGGAACCTAATGGTGTCCACACGCTCCACTACCACCCCCTGTATGCAGAGTGGAGCGTGTTCAGTCCTCCTGGGCCTCCTGTAGTATATTATTACCTCCTTGGTCTTAGTGGTGTTCCTGGAGCACCACTGTGAGAGATTGCTGACTTCATCCCTGTAGTGGGACTCATCATTGTGGGAGATGAGACCAACAATGATGAGCCAGACTAATTTCAATGCTGTTTACATCATTTGCTACAGTTTTAATGGTGATTATTCAATGCTTATTTAAGTGAGTCTTATGTAAGTTAGAAAATTACAGATTTTGTAACCAGGTTTTATTACTTTGCTGTTTTACTTTGTTGTTTTATTTCTCTCTTATGTGGGGGTGACAGTGTTTGCCGCAGGAGTTAGACAGTTTGTCCTGCAATTGCCGGGGATCTAGATCTGTGGCGTGATGCTTACCGCCAGGTATGAGTAACCTATCTGGGGGGAGTGGAGTGGAAGAACGGACTGAGTAAAGCTCCTTCTCTTGGTAGAACTAGGTGACCGAGTGACAGGTAAGCCAGCAGGAGGAACAAAGGCGAGGAACCCGAGCAGCACCACAGCAGGAAGCAGGGAACAGAAAGCAGCCGAAGGAACCAGGGTGAATCCAGGAAGGGGGAACTCTTGTCCGACTTGGTAAGACCAAGGGGGCCAGAGCTAAGTCTGGGCGGCGAGGATTCAGGAACTCAGCTTGAGACTTCAGCGCTCGGAGGAGTGGCCGGTGGGTAATCCAGAGCACAGAGCGAACTACAAGGAGACAGGAGACATGAGTTAGTACTGTGAACAGGAAACAGGAATCACGCAGGAACGAGAGACTGTCGAGTGACAGTGGCCACAAAACGTACCACAACGGTTTAACACTCTAGCGTCCTTCAGCTGACCTGTGATAGGAAAAAAGAAGAGAGCAGGCAACGCAGACAGCGCAGCCTATTGAATCCTGACAACTTACTTTTTCTATTTTTTCTCCATACATTTTTAAATCAATTTCCTCAATTTTCTTCCTACTGAATACAACAGTCTTTGTTTTATCTACTGAGAATTTAACTCCCCAGTTATAAGCCCAGTTTTCAACAGATTTAATGGCATTTTTCATTTCTCATACTCTAATCTTACATTTTTCCCTTTCCTCCACAAGGCTCCATCATCAGCAAATAATGACTGCATGACATCCTGATCTACTTCTGCAAAAACATCACAATTAATCACAATTGAGAATAATAAAGGACTGATAATACTTCCCTGTGGAGTTCCATTATCAATTTTATATTTATCGGATCTTGTTACTCCCATCTGTACCTGTATAACTCTATTAAACAAAAAATCTTTAATCCAATTATAAGACCTTCCTGTAATCCCCATTTTATATAATTTTATAAGCAACCCATCCTTCCATACCATGTCATATGCTTTCTCAATATCAAAAAATATTGCTACCACTACTTCCCTATTAATTTGAGCTTTTCTAATATCTGATTCCAAACACACAACTGGATCCATTGTACTCCTTCCTTTTCTGAATCCACTTTGATATGAAGACAACAGTCCTTTACTTTCTACATAATATGTAATCCTTTCCGTTAACATTCTTTCCATAATCTTTCCTAAACATGAAGTAAGTGCAATTGGTCTATAACTTGAAGAGTTTGTTGGATCCTTTCCTGGTTTAATAATTGGCACAATAATTACTTCCTAATAATTAGAAGGTAATCTTCCTTCTTTCCAAATCTTATAATATAAACCTAAAAGTTTTTCTTCAGCTTGATTCCCCAAGTGTTTTAACATAATATAGCATATTTGATCTTTTCCTGGTGCTGTTAATCCTGATCTACATATTGCTCTCTTCATTTCTTACATAGAAAAATAAACATTCGTGACATTACCTGGAGTTGTTTCTCCTTCTAAAATAAAATAATTTGTCCTTCTTGTCTGCTCCCTCCTGAATTTTCCCTGTTCTGTTAAGTTATCTGAACTATGGATCTTTGCAAATGTTCTTGTCATTACTTTTACTTTCTCTTCATTTGTTACTGTTGTTACTGCTGTTCCTTCTTCATGTTTTAGAACTGGGTATGTTCTCTCTTGTCTATTTCCCCTCATTTTCTTAATCATTCCCCATATAGGTATAGGAGTTGTTCTGCCTATTGAATCACAAAACTCTCTCCATTTTGTCTTCTTTGCCTTCTTAATAACTTTCTTTGCTTCTGCTTGATCTTTTTTATATTCAATAAAATTTTTTAAATTATGTGTTCTTTTCAATATCCTAAAAGCTCGATTTCTTTTCCTTATTGCTTCACTGCACTCATGCGTCCACCAAGGTACCATCTAGTGCTTACACACTGGAAGAGCTTGGTATAGTGGTCCTACCAGGTGTGTCCGCGCCAATAATTAGTGCAGTCACAGGTGCAAACAATCAGGGGTAATCACTAGAGCAGCACAGGGAGCAGAGAGCAGCAGCTGAGAAACAGAACCACAGCAAAGCTGTGAGTGTTACTGTAATTCTTCCAAATTCTAAAGAAATATATGTAACCTTCTGAAATGTAAGAAAATAAGATATTTTCTCTAAGAGATAATTTTTAAAATAGAAACAATAGAGCAATAGAAACTCTGACTGACCTAACTCTTACCTAATGTCTGACAGTAAGGAACAAAGCTCATGTATATTTTTACTAAGTGTATGTAAACATCTGGTGTTAGCTGTAGGTGATCAGAGACAGCTACTGTGTGCTAAACAGCTGAACAGACTTTACTTTTTACCGATTCTAGCTGTTTTATCAGATTATGTATATGCATAATTCGCTGGTGTGTCTGCGTTGAGGTGGATGTTTACTTTTACCCAGAAATCTCCATGACAATGGTCCAACAGTCCAAAAGTTTTATATCGTGTTTGATTTGGATCCACATTTTCTTGCAAAAGTTTTCCTACTGCTTAAAGTTTGCAAGGCAACAGTACTACCACCGCTGTGTAGCCTACTTTCAATGGTGAACTTATAAAAAATCAACAGAAAAAAAGCATGTTTTTTTACACATTTATATCTTTTAGCTTGTTATTCCTCCCATCAACAGCATCCATTACATTTCCATTTAAATGCTAATAGTCTGTAAAGATTCTAGTGAGCTTCAGGACAGCCAGTAGCTACTTTCCTTACTGAGGAGCCGACTTCAGTGCAGAGTCCCAACATAACTCCTCTCAGGCAGCAAAGTTAGTACCAGGGCATGTCCCAGTTAAAAAACAAAAAATAAACAAACAAACTGAGAGAGATGAAAAATCCTGTCTGGCCTACTTGTTCATCAATAACAGCAACCTGCAGAAACAACATTGAAACATTTACAGCAAGAAGGTCCTGGATTATAATCTTTCTGCATGGAGTTTGCATGTTCTCCCTATGCATGTGTGGGTTCTCTCCAGGTACTCCAGCTTCCTCCCACAGTCTAAAAACATGACTGTTAGGTTAATTGGTCTCTCTAAATCATCCTTTGGTGTGTGTGTGTGTGTGTGTGTGTGTGTGTGCGTGCGTGCGTGTGTGCGTGTGTGCGTGTGTGTGTGTGTGTGTGTGTGGTGGCGGCAGGTGTAGAGGGGGGGCCCAAAAAGACTGCGTTGTCCCGGGCCCTAGCAAAGATGTCAGCTAGCCTGCTCATGATTATCCAAGTGGGTAGTGTCTGACATACTGGGTATCAGCTGGTACTCTGTTGTTCCTGCTTGATCCATCTCCTGGGCTTCATTGAGATTGCAGTTGTCCCTATGTTGACACTTCTTATTACCACAGACTAGGCATAACATACAGTTATGTTTACAAGCTATATATATATATATATATATATATATATATATATATATATATATATATATATATATATACTCATGTTCAACCATTGTCTTCTATGTGTCTGAGATGGGGTCAAGAAGTAAAAGCCAGAAATCCCTCTACCCAGCAACAATCTCCTATGGACTCTGGGTGACTCAAAGCCATCCCCAGACCAGAATGGATATACAGTCTATCCTATGAGCTCTGGGTCTTCTGCAGTGCTTCTGATGGGATAACCGGACCACCTACACTACACATCCTTTTGATGCAGGGGAGCACTAAGAGCTGGAGGACAGAACTCTTCAGCTTATTATTAAGGGTGAGGAGGCCACCTTACAGAGGAAGCTTATGCAACCTGCTTGTGTCTGGGTTCTCGTTCTTTGGGTCATAAACCGTATCTCATCACCATAGGCGAAGGTCGGAGCATAGATGTACTGGTGAATGGACAGAGAACTTTGCTTTCTGACTCAACTCTTTTTCACCATGACAGTCACGTTGCTCCAGATGAAGCCCAAACCCATCCATTCATCACCCACTCCATCCTACCATCACCCGTGAACAAGACACTGAGATACTCCTTCGCTTGAGGCAAACTCATCCCAAACTCAAAGGGAGCAGTCCACCTTTTTCCACTTAAGAACCATGGCCTTAGACTTAGAGGAGTTGACTGTCATCTCAGCCTCTTCACAACTGATGACAATTTCTCATGAAAGTCTTATATTCATGAAAGTCCAGTCAGTCTTGGGCTTTAAATATAATTTTTTTCTTTTGTAATTTTTTGAGGGGGAACTTATGTTGCAAAACATTAATCAGTTGCATAACTTTTATGAAATCCACAAAGTGTCAAAGATATACATACACACCAACAAATATCTTTTTATCTTATCTTATCTTATCTTATCTTATCTTATCGTAAAATATGTGGCTTATTATCCCACACACTTTACTTCATTGAAGTAGTTTAATGGGAAGTTGAAGTATTCTGTTAATAAGTTCTTGTATTTGGAGAGTTTTCTGTGTTTATTCTGTTTATGTATGCGGTACTTGCTGTTTGAGAACACCAGTGCATGAATTCAATCCTTTATCTCTTGTTTTATAATTCCACACCTTACCAGGCAGGTATTCATAAAACAATAGCTTAAGGTGTTTGGATATTATTTTCTGATAATCAGGTAGTGACTAGACTTAGTAATTTTGATTAAAATAACTAATTTCATTAATGATTGCCTTTGGGTCTTAATAATAGTTATTCATAGCCAAACCAAACCTATTGTTGCACAACATTGAGCCTTTTGGTAAAATCTTGAACATATGGAGATTAGAGAATTTGAAGTTCCTCGATAGATCGAAACATGCTCACCCAATTCCTATTGAAATCGTATGCTGTATAATTTTTATATAGACAGATATTATAATATTTAAAAGAGTTTACTAAAAGTCCAAATGTATGATGGCGATCATGCAGACGGTGAATGTAAACTACTGACTAGACCTGTGTGTAGCTAATTAATGTTGCAACCCCCTACTTGTTCTTTGTGACATTTTCCTTTTGTACAACAGAAAAGTCAAAGTTATCCAGGAAGATGCAATTTTATATTTTGTGGATTTGTTTTAAATATATGTACAATGTAGCTCACTGCTGTTAACATGTGAATGTGTGAGTGAAGGGGTGCATGACTGAACGTAATGCAAAGCACTTTGAGGTCCTTGGGACTTGATGAAGTGGTATACAAGTGCAGACCATTTACATTGGCACGTGATGAAAAGTCTCCAAATACTCCAATTTAATCTGTTTTCAGGTCATGTGAATGCAGAAACAAAGTTTTATAGCAATTAATCAAAGAGATGTTATGTCAAGGTCCACCATGCCTGGGTCAATGTGGCAAACCATTCAGTCAAAAGCATTGTCAGTGGTGCTCCAGGGAGGGCTGTATTCATTTTTAAATAAAACCAGAGAGGTAGGAATACCTGTCCTAGTTCTTAGAAAGACCTTTCTCAGCTGGAACACTTCACTGAGGGACAGCTGACCTCGATATTTACTGGTCGTGTTTGTTCAAGGGTTTGTATCTACTCTTCTCATGACTTCGAAACAGACAATGGATGGATCGTTTGCTTCTCCCTGGTTTGATTTTGAAATGAAGGAAGTTGCAGCCAGACAGCCGGTAATGGAGAAAAATGCTCGAGTCAAATTTAATTACCTTAAGTGGATCAAATCCAAGACGAATGAATGTGTTTCAAATTGGACCGCTGTCAACTCGAAAAGCCCCTTTCTGCCAATGTAATGTGAGCACTGAAGAAGTGGGAGATTAAGGCCTCTGCAGACAGAAGAAGCTATCAGCAGAGTATGTACCTCCCCAGAGGAAAGATGATGCATATGGCAAATTGTCACCAACTGTAAATGACCCTATTTCTGGATGCTGGAATTGTGTTTCACTTTGAACTCATATACATTGCCCTGCTTTGACAGAAGATTGGGGAAAACTCTCCCTTCCACTTGAGTCATGTCATTCAATGGTCTTTAGATGAAATTATTTTCTGTAGGAGCTGAAAGAAGTTCAGACAGCTATGTGCCAAACAGGGCACTTAGCGGTAATATTCCCCACTCCCAACACTGAGGTTTATCTGAAATAAGAAACCTCAGCCATACAAAAACACATACTGTATCTCCGTGTGGCCGTTTTTCATTAGCCTAATCTCCCTATGGATCACTCACACTTTCTGCAGAGGGAAGATCTAACCTTTACTGGCCCTGTGCAAGAAAAAGAGGTAAATTACATAATGAGATCAAGGGCTGGAGTGTTTGTGTGACCCGGCTTGACGAGTTGTAAGCAGACGTGATCTAAGAGCCATTATACAGCCTGACAGGTCCAAATGAATGGAGCGTTTCTCTAATGCTGAACAGGGATGGAGGGCCTCAGTTACTTTAAATGTTTCAGATTTAAAAAATACAGTGTACTCCCTCTGGGGAGTTGTGAAAATAAATCCCCAGTCACACGCAAAAGGAGAAAAATGGGGCCTGTCCAAACATCCCGTTCCCTCTCTTTCATGCCAGGACGTAAGACGAAGACGGAAAGTTTGTGGCATGTTTTGGGTTTCATGGATTTTGTGCATCTGCATTTTTCTCCATCCTGTTCAGTTATAATTAAAACATTCATGCCATGTTTATCTCTTGATGACAGTGACTCAGATTCATTGAGAAACAACTTGTAGTACTCTTTTATGTGCTTGAATTGCATGGAATGCCTTTTTTTGATTTCCACTCACCCCCCTCCTCATCCCCGACTCCAGTGGTTCTTCACATCGTCTCCCATTGTCAGTCTGCCCACTAGGCCAGTGTTTCTGGACTTCAGCCATGAAGAGGCCATTTTCTGGCTCCAGTGGTGTGAGCTGAAAAATCCCCGCTTGAACTTAACTGACCCAAAGACCTAATAAGTATTCGGCTTCTGGCTAGTGGTTGCAGAATTGAATCCGAGCACTGACTGATTGAGGTCTGTTAAAAATTGGCCCTGATCACAGGCACATCTTTGAAACATATGATCTTTTCAGTCATGCCTCATTTCTTTACATTTTGCAGCCAAGGGGCCAAACATTGTTGTTGTCATTTAAAGTGTAATTGATCAAAAGTAGCCCAGAGTATCTGAAGGTCTTTCAAAGACTTTCTTTAGGTTTGGCTGCTCATCTTCAGTCAAACCCTTTTTGTTTGTGAAGCCAGTTTAAACCTGTGGGACACTCAGCAACAAACAAGACAAAGAAAAATGAAAAAGAAAACTTTTTTGTAATTATTTTAAATTGGATATTTGACATTTTTTCTTTACCAGCAGCCTATCCCCACTTCTTTGGAATACTTGTAAAAAGATGAAAGAAAGCAACTTGGCAGACAGAAAATATTATTATAGCTCCCACAAGATGATGCCTACAGATTGATTAGCTTAAAATATGTCATAGTTGATGGATACTTTTGACATCTATTGTCTTCCACTTGCCCACCTCTCATTTTTATAGCATGGACAGTGAGTGAAAAAGCAGATATGATCAACGTAAAACTGTGGGGAACTAAAAAGTAGTAAAAATGGGCCCTTGCAATAATGAATTATATCAAAGATAGATCTGGAATTCTGAAGCTATATTCTGCTTAAAGATTGTAGGGTGTTGACTATCTAACCTGCTGTCCATAACTTTTTTTATGTCTTCATTTATGATGACTTCAAATTAGCTGGTCCTGATGGCTGTAGCTAATGGCTAGTCAAAGAGAAGCCAAGACCAAAGTGTAATAAACAAACTCCAACCTCAGAACCATCATTAAAATAAAGGCGTTTTCAAAAATTATTTCAAGCTTAAAGATCATACAGAGCAATATTCAAGTTATGGTCTGAAAATACAACTGCAAACCTTCCAAGACACGACCTTTCACTTAAACTCACAGGACAAAATCCCTATGGTTTTTCCGGCAGAGGTGAAATCCACCACTCAGGTAAGAGAAAGGATGAACAGGAAAACTTTTGGTCATGCAATGCACAAATCTGAGAACCATTGTTTGGCCCTGTTTGCAGTTTGCCACATGCTATGTAGGGGAGCCAGCAAGCACGTGGAAAAATCTACTTCTATAAAACACTAAAACCAGCATTGCTCATTTCCCTGAACACACCATCTCAACTGTGTAAAATGGCTGACCAGTTTTTGTGGGAAAATGGATAGAATAAAATATAGCGCAATACTGAACGAAAACCTGACGGAGGCTTAGGCCAGAGCTGTAATTTGATTTAAGCTGTTAGAATGACCCAGTCAAAATAGAGCTCTAAATACAATTGACACACTGTAGCAAGATTTGAAAATTAATCTTTAAAGACACTCATCTCAATCTGACTGAACTTGAGTTACTTTAAAATGGACTAAAATCTTGGTCACAAACTGTTTGCTGGTGTATCACATAAAATTGAACTAAAATACACAGAACCTTACAATACACCGAAAGTTTTGATGTTACAAAATATAAAATAAATCTTGGCATACTTTTGCAATTTACTCTAACAAATATCTTTGATCTTTCTAGATCTGTCTATCTACGCTATAGAATTGCATTGTTGAGGCACTCAACTGTGATTCATAGCACAAACCCTTTTTCAGTAACATAGAGGACATTGACAATCCTGACGCATTAATGTAGCAGACATTTTAAAGAAGGGATGGAAAACTTTACCCCGGAACATTAAAGATTTAAAAAGTCCACAGAGTAAAGTTCAACCTCAAAACTCTTGTCCAGACTTCTGCAAACCGGTCATGCCACTTAGCCCGTTTCACTCAGACTGTAAGAATGCCTGCAGAGACAAGGAAACCATAAAACCATAAAGGGCTTCTCTTCCTCTCCTCCAACAAATTTCTCTATAAGCGGCGCTTTTTTTCAGCACTCTGAGCAGCAGCAGCCTGATGGAAAGGGCCACCTGAATAAACCCAGTGTGGAACCAAGCAACCAGGACAAGCAAAGCCTGGTCAGATTTATGAGCCTCCACCAGTCTTTTCCCACAGAGAGGCCCCTCTCCCAAGCTTCTGAATGTATTATATCTAGTCTAGTACTTTTTTTGTCACCTCGGCCTACCTCTCCCTTCTCCCCCTTTTTCCTGTTCCACATTCCTCTTTCTCCTATTCGTACCTATTTATCATCCACCTTCCTCCTTTTCTCAGTCTTGGTTTTTCTTCCTGCCCCTCCTTTTTCTCTCAGACATCTTGGCCAGCTGCTCATCCAGACAGGGTGTCTGCAGCTGTCGGTGCAAAAGCTGAGTTGCAGCTCCAAAGGTGGGTCACGTAGCCTGCAGCGCAGAGCTCTTTCCCAACACCTCTGTCTCCTTTCTTTGCAGCATGCATCATGACCTGAGCATGACACCCACACCATAAATACATGGTTTCTGTCGAACCACCCACATGCATACTGCATTTGTGCTGGATCGGGGCAAGCGCATTAAAATAGAAACATACAATACACACAAAAAAAAAAAAAAAACATATTTTGTACTTCTGGAGTGCTATAAAATTAGAAATAGCTTTGAGTGTGTAACGTTTATAGCACAATAAACACAAATAAGAAATAGTGCTCTAAGCTTTTTCCCAGTTCCCCCCATAGCAAAAGTAAACCTTTGGCAGAACCTCCACAACTTCCAAAATAAATCATTGGAACCAAAATGTGGCAAGAGTAAGGTAAACTTCATTTACAACCCATGAGAAAAGTGGTAGTAAATAAATGAAGTGTGTGAAAACTGAGTGCTGCTTTCCAGTAGATATTCCAAAGATTAATCCACCTCTTACATACTTTTCTGCTGTTGTATTCTGTATTTTTGTCCAATTGGATTCTAAACAAGAGACTTGAACAGCTCGTTTTTTACAGGCAAAGCGGGTTCCTGGTATTTTGCATTAAAAACTAAGTTAGAGGTCATTTTAAAGAATTATCTAAAAGGTTTACATAGCTGTGTTTTCCTGAGTTCCAGGATAATTACACATATACTGCAGCTCATAAATAATGTAAGTAGTTTGAATAAATAAAAGTTCCACATGAAGCAACATTATGCGAAACCTTTTCTTTGTCGTTGCTGGTTTCATGTGTACAGGTTAAGGGGCAAAAAAATAGGTCAAGATATAGTCGAGTGTTGCATTTTTTCACGTTGTATCTCCTGGACAGAGACCACAAAACGGCAGATTTTTCAGACCTTTTTTCTTCAAATGTCAGTTGATCTGGGATCCTCAAGCAGGAGACAAAACCGAAACCTCGCACCAAATATCCCACATCTGTTATGAATGAAATGCTTCACACACAATAGTTAAAAAACAATAAATTTCACTCCTGTCTAAAATAATAAACTTTGATGATGCATTTCTTGGTTGTTGTAGCTGCTCCCTAAAGATAGTCTGAACAGTTACAGCAAAACATATACTGTCAGACTCTTGGTACATCCGTCCATCCATCCATCCACTTCCACTTATTCTGGGGTAAGTGGTCCATGATCAAAGTTAAGACTTCCCTGTCCCTCAACAAAAGCATGCAGCTCATTCCAGTGGAACCCAGGTGAATTTGAATATATATATAGATCCTCCTGTGACTTCTAGGTCTGCCTTGGGGTCTCCTCCCTGCGAAACATGCCGAAAAAACCTCCAAACACGGGTGGCCTCGAGCACCTGGAGTAGCAACACAAACTGGCTGCGTCAGACACGTGTCAAAATATGCGGCTCTGTTATTTTTTATGAAATGACCCATACTGGCTGCATGTGGTCAGCGGTCGACAGTCAAAGGCGTGGTGCCCTGTGCTCGATGCTCCTTTTCAGACCTGTTTTATGCAGGAGTGTCGACATTCCTGAAAAGAGCATAAATGCATCCGCCCTTACAATTTTGCTCCTGGCCCGTGGCTGTTCTTCTTTGACACTGGTTTGGTAATTCTTCTGCAGTTGTACTGTTTCTTGTTGGAAAACAGTTTGAAAAGGAGGAGAAAATATACGTTCTGAAAGCATAAAAATATATATGACCCACAATCTCATCTGTTTAAGAATGCTGACAAAAAAATATTGCCATTCTGGTGAAAAATCTAGTTTAAGGGAGTATATTAAGAAGGAATGGTAAGCTTGTATTTGGAAGTACTTTTATATATGAAGGATTTACTTAGTGAAAGTTGTATGTATAGTACATTTCCTTTAGTGTAGTAAGTTTCTTATGTTTCTCATGGTAACCCATGCCAACTGCTACCATAAACAGCTAACTGCATTTGGCTAAAATCCACAAAAATGATGATCTACTCTGCTCCAGTGCACTTAAGTGTGACACATCCAATGTGTTAAAGACACACTTTGACGCACATCAAAAGAAACTGCAGCTTTACTTCATAATAGAGTTCCTTGCCTTATCTCTAAGGCTGACCCCATTCACCCAATGGAGAGGGCTCATTTCAGCCATCTGAGTCCAGGATCTCACTCTTTCGATCATTATCCATATATCATGTTTAAAGGAGCAATAAGCGACATGTTGCTCCAACACTGTGCTGCTCTGATGGTGGTATTTTAGTGCAGGGAGGGGCTAACTGGCAGCTGTTCACGTGCGTGTACAACCTGTCCAGGGATCCAATGACCGAGATTGGCACCAGTCCCCCATAACTCTGCAAGGATGTGCGAGTATAAACAATAGGCACACGGATGGAAGACAATAGCCTATTAAAAACCCTCTAACCATTGGGACCACATAATTGCTTCAAAAACTCCAACGTGTATTTTAAGTCTCAAGGAGGCGCAGGCTCAGCAGAAATAGCAGTTATCTTGCATTCTGAAAGTTGCGGTATCGATTCCAGCTTCCTCCCGCCATGTCAGACATATTGCTGTGCCCAAGTAACTTTAGTTGCTACCCCTTACTTAGGTTTCCGATCACTTATCCTCAAGTTGTTTGGTTGAAGGTGGCTCAAGTCTAAAGTGCTTTGAGTTATGAACTGGAAAAGTGCTACATGAATTGAGTTCCTTGACCTATTAAGCACTGCTCCAAGCCCCAACAGCATTCTGAGCCCCTGCAACACCAAGCATGAACCCCTTCCATTTCATGCATGATGTTCCTTGCTCTTGGCACATGTGCAAAGGAAAACTAGTCTCTTCTGGTTCACAACTCAGGACAGGTGCTACACAAAATATAATTCAATGACTTATACTATTAGTTTGTACTTCAAGTTAGGACTGGGTTTCAAGGCTAAGGCGCAGGAGCAAATAACTGGAAGAAATGAAGAACGGCAAAAGGTCTCAACTCTGAGAATAATGCCTTCAGCCTAATACTTTTCCTGCTGAGAAATCAATCTTTAAGTTTTTGCTTTTTGTCAAATAGAATCCTGTGGAAACCACCTTGTTATCAGCACCTATTGGACTGGAAGGTGAAGTTTCAGAACACTGTGGCACAACAAAAGCCCAATAGCTCTATGGGCATGAACACAAGAACCATACAGGTCCAGCAGGGCCCAGCAGCGTCTGGTCTAAATGACAAATGCATATTCAGTTATGCATTTCCATATAATGTCTAGAAAATGTTTGTGGCGAGTTGTATGTGTCAAAGGAGTTACGGCTTGTTACTCATGGGGGCGGGGCTCCAACGTTTGTTGGTTGGTAGTTACAGGAAGACGGGATGTCATCCCTGCTGCAGAGCAGAGACCTGAAACCTTGGAGATGTACGTGTTTACTCTGCCGTTAATCACCATGTCTGATGCGGCCTCTCTGGATGTGTGATGGGGGAAATGCCGGCTAAATGCAGCCGCCACAATCTAATGAGGTGGTTTAGCTGCAGCAGCATGCCTTCAAATGTACTCTGTAATTCAGAGACATCAACTCCACGGTTCTATTGGCCAGCCTGCGTCACTAGTGCGTCCGTCTGTGTTTCCCACATCGCCCGCAGCCCTGTGAAACATGCTGAAGGAGACTGGGGTCCTGCCGGCTGTCAATCAAAGTGAACTGTGTGGTATGAAATGCTTGAGGTTTGGGAGAGTGAGAACTATTTACAGGGGGAAAAAAAATACAGTTTGACTGTTTTTGTGAAACAACCATAAAAAAAAAATCCCAAATCAAAAAACAATGAGTGTAAAATCTGCCCCCCTATACCCTTCCTCTGCACACACACACACATACCAGAATTCTCTCCAAGACAAAAGCGTCTGCAGAAATCTTCTCTCCTCCCTTCTGCCCTCGTGGCACAGCAGTGCTGTTCTTGGAAGAGCCTGACGGTGGAACTGCACTCCTCACTAATGGTTTAAAAGCATGCCCATGCCATGCTCACTAATGACAGGCTAGGCTTATTCCACTGAAGTGGCGATTTTCAGAGTCAACGGCGCACAAAGAGCACTGCGAGCACCTCCCCAAACAACGGAGGTTCTGTGAGGACACTGTCTGCATGCACAAGAATGCAGACATGTATTAACAAAGAGTCACATAAAGCTGTAAGACAAACACATTTTCTGCTTAAACGGATTTACAAGGTGACTGATGAGTCTGAGCCGAAAGCTCTGTTGATGCTGTTACCTTCCAGCAGTTTGTAAAAGAACCTTTAGATTACACTCTCAAGTGCTATCGGCTTCCTGCCTAGATTACATTTCCACTCATCAGCATGTATCATCATTAGTGCTTGTATTTCTGCCATTTCACATCTACAATCATTAATCTATGTTGCTTTAAATTAAACATAAAATTATTTTGAATGAATTCCAGATGGTGCATAACAAAGTTCTCCACACACGCAGTGCCTTACAGAAGTATTCCTACCCCTTGAAGCTTTTCATATTTTGTTAAATCACAATAGACTTCAGTGCATTTTAATGAGGTTTTATATGATAGACGAGCACAAAGTACAGCATTATTGTGCAGTAGAATGGAAAGGAAGATTGTTTCCAAAGTTTTATTTTCTTACAAAGAATAACACCCAGACAGCACATATACACATATATATATATACATGTGTGTGTGTGTGTGTGTGTGTGTGTGTGTGTGTGTGTGTGTGTGTGTGTGTGTGTGTGTGTGTGTGTGTGTGTGTGTGTGTGTGTGCGTGTGATAACGTGCTGTTACTTTTCTGCCACTCATAGTAGTTTGCATGTACACCAAACAATTATTTCTTGGTCTCATCAGACAAGGGAACGTTCTACCATATGCTTGGTGTGTGTTATACGTGGCTTATGACAAACAAACTGGACTTCTCAGGGTTTCCATTCAACTAGGGCTGGACCATATAGAAAAAAAAGAATATTGATAAAATAGAATTCATATTGATCAATACCGATAATTATCAACAAATTCAAAACATATATTTTAAGTGCAGCCCTGGCCATTTAATGCTGATGCTTGGCAACCTATTTTTAGATACAGAACTCACATACACTGAACTCAAACTAAACCCATTATTCAATTAACTTTTTAACAAAACTGCACGTTTTTGAAAAAGAAAAAAGAACATGTGCTCTCTGAACTTTTTGAAGGGGGTGGAGCTTGGTTCCTGGGTCTGTGTTTGTGATTGGTTGGGTGGATGTAATGACTGTAATATTTTTATTGACCCTTTTTTATTTCTATAATCAATATATATTTTTATTGAATTATCATCCAGTCCTACGTTCAACTTTGGCTTTTCTTCTTGTTATTCTTTTCCGGTCTGAGGTCTGGCTCTCTGCAGGTCCTCCAGAATCAACGTGGGTCTTTTGGGAGATTCTTTAAAGTTTTTCCGCCCAGTTTAGATGGACACGCATGTCTTGGTAGATTTGCAGTTGTGGGACCAATTCTGTATGTAGTATTGACCAGAGCTCTTATTTTAATTTCCAAACAACTGTGCAAATAAGAGGACTTTCTGGGTGACACTTTCTGGGAATCACACTGGATTTTATTTAGGAGTATCCGAGTAAATGACAGCTCAATATCACACTTTGATTTGATTGTAAAATAATTTTGAAAATCACTCAGCATTTTCCTTCCACGTCACGTTTGCACAGATACTGTGTGCTGGTCTGCTGCACCAATTTCCTCGGAAGATCGCTGACGTTTGTGGTTGTAACGTGACAAAATGTGGAAAACCTCAATTCACATGAATGATTTAGCAAAGCAATGCAGCCTTTGTAATGGTACGTGCAGTAGCTATTTGGAGTTTTGCACTCTTTATCCTCCTTTCACTGAACAATAAGAATAAAAGAGCATGTATGTGCCTTTTGTTTGGCTTTCAAACCAGAGGCATTTGTTTTACTTGGCATGTGTGAAGTTATATCATTAAGACAGTGAACTTCCGAAAGGAGTCATTAAGTGCACCACATGCATGGCCTTTTTTTCCTCTTTTACATTTCCCATGGGACAACTAAAATGTAAGAGGACCTTCAAGCATTCCCACTGTGGGGGATAGGGATGAAGGAGAGGTAAGGTTCAGCAAAGCGGTGAGGAGTTTATTTCACATCATCCATCATTTTTTTCTGCAAACCATGGACATGAGTGTGTAAGTGGGTTTGTGTGCATCTTAAAAATCTCTCTCTCTCTCTCTCTCTCTCTCTCTCTCTCTCTCTCTCTCTCTCGGAAATGTGACTCTTGGATCCTCACTCACTATAACAGCACCTACTGGCTTGGTTTGTTTATGCCCTCTTTAACATTTCCTTAGCAGAAAGGCAGGGGTGAGAAGAATGTGTCTTTTCATCAAGAATGGCACTGCATGAATATTTCAAAAAGGCAACACGATTCCTCTGTGCCACTCGACACAAAAAGAGAGGTCCCCGGGTGAGTTCAGGAGTGGGGTGACCGGAGGTGAAATCTCAGATTGTAACTTAAAGGAACCACATGGTCAGGGAGCCGGGCAGGCAGACGATGCCGCCGAGGTGGGGCCGTGTCCAAGGTTTTGGGTTTTACTGTGTGTGATTTTCATCCGTGCCAGATCTGTCTGTAGATGATGCTTTGCTGTGGAAAACCAAGTAACTAAGTACAACAAGCCCAGGCATGTGCATTGTCTGTTGGGTGTGTGTGGATGAAGAGGACGGATGTGCCTGTGGACATACCAGGCATTCCACGTCCGCAATAAAGCCAAATTGAAGGTGCAGGATAAAGAACACGTGAACATTTGAGGGAAAGCAGGGCTGCTGGAAATGAGAATTCGTAGCAGACAGGTCTAAGTTGGTTGAGATGTGATGACACTGCTCTTAGTAAAAACTAATAAAAGCTTAATTTTGAGTGAGAAACTTGCAGAAGTGTTAATACTCTTTGAACTTATTTGTGCATCATAAACTTTTAACATTTTGTCATGCCATAACCACAAACTTCACAGTTTTTTATTGAGGTTTTATGTGGTAGACCAAAACAAAGGAGTGTATCACTGTGAAGTGAAATTAAAAGAAGACATGGTTTTAAAAAAAATACTTACAAACCAAAATCTGTAATGTGTGGCATGCATTTTTATTATTCAGATCCCCTGAGTCGATACTCTGCAGATCCACCTTTCCCTGCAATTACAGCTGGAAGTATTTTGTGGCATCTCATAGCTTTGCATATCCAGACACTGAAATGTCCCCATATGTCTTTGGGAAAAAAGCATGTGCTCAGATGGACTGGATGAAGAGCATCTGTAAATAAAATATTTCAAGTCTTGTTTGCAACGTCAGATTTGGACTGAGGTGGGAACTTTGTGGCTACGACTGCAAGCTGAATTCTCGTGGTATCTTGGGCTGTTCACAAACACACGAGAATCCATCTTGTACTGTACTGCTCCGGCTTCAACCGTTTGTGTCTGAGCCATAACAGTTTGGGCCAATCATGTCGGAGTATTGGGGTTTAAGGCGGGACACACCGATGCAACGAAAGCAAGAGCGGCTGAGCCCACAGCTGAGCCAACATCAACACGGCAGCGCAAAAGGACGCATGCGTAGCTGCTGTTATCACATCTGTTTGGTAAGAATTCCTTCCTGTTGTTTTGCATGACGGTCCTGCTTCAGTTTTACCATGATATACCGTGATTGGCTAAAATCAACCTTTGGTAGGTGGGCACTAGGTGTTGCTTCACCCAATCAGCTTGGAGAGTACTGCTCCTTTTCCCCAACAGAATATGATAGGAGAAGTCCCAGATTGATAATGTGCAGAACGGAGAGTGCTACACTTTATCATCCATCAACTCTATGTCTCACAGTGAGGATGTTGTAGGACTGGGGAATGTATTCCTATACTGAATATATCAGGATTAATTTCACATGAGATATCTGGAAAGACAGTATCTTCAACATTGAATACACATGTCCATATGTAATTCTCTGGGAGCATGGTTTCTGCAAATGCTCTAAAACATGTCACTCACTTGCTCTTCCCCTGCCTATCTAGAAATCTCAAAGAGATGCAGATGAGAGGAAACATCATGCCAACAGCAACACAAATTTACTAGCCCAATAGTTTTAATGTTTTAAATCTGACAGAGCAAAAATAAATTCAACTTCAAATTGCTCACAATGTATCTTTGGCTGCTGTTCCCCACGAGTCTACCTGTAGCTCATGATGAGGGCGGCTCTTTCCTCTCGTCCAGCGGTGAACTGTTGCTGGTTTAGCACCATTTCTTTGGGGCCAGAGCTAGAGTTTGTGTCGGTGGAAACACAAAGAATTGGCACAAACTTCAGAACAGGGACCGGTTTGGTGAAGAAGGCTCCCCAGTCACAGTTCATCTCTGCATTATAGAGTTAAATATAAACACTTTGTTTAAGAGCTGATTTTAAATGTGGCCATGTTCATCATTTTCAGACATAGAGCCCAAATACATCCAGACATTATTTTTTGGTCATTCCATCACCACTATCCACCCAGCCCTTTGGGTGGGCTGCTTATGGTGATACCAGAGGTAACTTTCTGCCATGCATTGCAGTTTCCTTGTGGGGCAAAATGTTCAGTTTCGGTTTCATCTGCACCTTTGGCCCCGCAAACAGCTCAGCTGCTCTAATCACATGTGACTGGGAAGTTTCAATGTTCCTCTGACTGAAAGTCAGTATAGTACATTTGCCAAATACATCTTATTCTTGCTTTATATTACTGCCAACACACTGTCATATTGTTATTGTGAATGTTCATGGTGGTGACCCTGGATGTCATATTGGTATGATATCTCTACATGTGTTTGGGTTGAGAAACCTTTCCAGGGTGCTGGTTAACACACTACCTAAACACAGGTTCTACAGATCCTGTACTGATAGTCGTCGTTTGTATTCCTTTTTAACTGAGGGAACAAAATGTTCTGTCATAAAGAGATGTTGAAACTGTGAGAGTCAAACTGTGGGTTCAGACTCAGAGCATATGTTCACACGCTATCACGTCTACTCGTTAGTAAAGTAATTTAGACATGTATTTTTCTGTATTTCTAAGGAGCTAAAGCTATAAAAGGTTTCACTCACAGCTGGAAGAGCTGTTTTGAGACGCTTGACTAAATATTTGACACTAATATGTTTATTACTATTATTATTTATTGTTGTTTCATAAATGTTCAATCAGAAAATATGATACTAAGCAAAATAAGACGTACCTAATAACTATGTCAGAAGAAAATATTAATAATCATTAAGGGGTTAATGACAAAGCCAATTCCCTTTTCATTTGACTTTTAAATCAGAGTTTGAAATTTAAAGGTATTACATGCATAAACTTGACATTTAGCTCTATATTTTAATTCTTCTGACATGTGGTCCCAGACACAACAGGATCCCTGAATAATAAATGGAAACTAGGTGATTGTTGTTAGCTGAAATGTGAAATTGGCTCACAACACTGCTGCAGTCAGTGTCTGCTGTCGTGGTCAGTCTAATCCGAAAGGTAGACAAGGCAGCCTACAGAGAAAAGGTCCAGAAGCTAATGTCCTGGTGTTCAGACAACAACCTGACACTGGACAGCACAAAAACAAAAGAAGTCATCATGGACTTCAAGAACAACAGAACTGACCTACCCCCTTCTACATTAACAGTGAGTTCATGGAGAGGAAAATCTACCTGGACAGGAAGCTGCTGCTGGCCTGTTGACCACTTTTCCATTGAGAGCCTGCTGACATAATTTGTCCATTTGGTACGAGAGCTGCACCGAGGCAGACAGAGTGAGGCTTTGGAGGACAGTGAAAGCAGGACATAGGATTGTTGGATGCCCTCTCCCATCCCTGATGAACATCTACACCACACAATGCCTCAGCAGAGCTCGCAGCGTCATCAAGGACAATTCACACCCCAGTTCTGTGCTGTTTGAGCTGTTTCCCTCTGAGAGGGCAACAGATGCATGAGAGCATGGACAAACAGACTGAAAAACGGTTTCTTTCCCACAGCCATCACCACCCTGAACACCAACATGCAACAACCCCATCCATCAACACAATGTGCAATATAGACTCTCATTGACACTGATGCTGCTGTCTGTTTATTCTGTTTTAACCACGCAGCAAATGGTTTTTCTGCTGCTGTGGCCTATTTTCACCCAGTTAAACAGATTTTTTACATACTTTTACATCTTTTGTGTTTTTATACAGGACTGTCTCAGAAAATTAGAATATTGTGATAAAGTTCTTTATTTTCTGTAATACAATTAAAAAACATGAAATGTCATACATTCTGGATTCATTACAAATCAACTGAAATATCGCAAGCCTTTTATTGTTTTAATATCGCTGATTATGGTGTACAGCTGAAGAAAACTCAAAAATCCTATCTCAAAATATTAGAATATTTCCTCAGACCAAGTAAAAAAAAAATTATAACAGCAAAACAAAATCAAACATTTGAAAATGTCCATTAATGCACTCAGTACTTGGTTGGGAATCCTTTTGCACAGATTACTGCATCAATGCGGTGTGGCATGGAGGCAATCAGCCTGTGGCATTGCTGAGGTGTTATGGATGCCCAGGATGCTTCAACAGCGGCCTTTAGCTCATTTGCATTGTTGGGTCTGGTGTCTTTCAGCTTCTTCTTCACAATACCCCACAAATTCTCGATGGGGTTCAGGTCAGGGGAATTGGCAGGCCAATCAAGGACAGTAATGCCATGGTCAGTACACCAGTTACTGGTGGTTTTGGCACTGTGGGCAGGTGCCAGATCATGCTGGAAAATGAAATCATCATCTCCATAGAGCTTTTCAGCAGATGGAAGCATGTAGTGCTCTAAAATCTCTTGGTACACAGCTGCATTTACTCTGGACTTGATGAAACACAGTGGACCAACACCAGCAGCTGACATGGCTCCCCAAACCATCGTTGACTGTGGGAACTTCACACTGGATTTCAAGCAACTTGGATTTTGTGCCTCTCCAGCCTTTCTCCAGACTCTGGCGCCTTGACTACCAAATGACATACAAAACTTGCTTTCGTCTGAAAAGAGGACTTTGGACCACTCTGCAACTGTCCAGTGCTCCTTTTCCATAGCCCAAGTCAGACGCTTCTTCCGTTGTCTTGAGTTCAGAAGTGGCTTGACCATGGGAATACGGCTATTGTAGCCCATTTCCCGGACACGTCTGTGAACAGTGGCTTTTGATACCTGGACTCCAGCTTCAGCCCACTGTCTTTGAAGCTCCCCCAAATTCTGGAAGCGGCTCTTCTTCACAATGCTGTTAAGGCTGCGGTCACCTCTCTTGGCTGTGCAGAATTTCCTGCCACATTTCCCCCTTCCAACATACTTTTTGTGAATGTGCTTTGAATCTGCACTCTGTGAACAGCCTGCTCTTTGAGAAATTTCTTTTTGTGTCTTACCCTCCTGATGGAGGGTGTCAATGATGGTCTTCTGGACAGCAGTCAGATCAGCAGTCTTCCCCATACTTGTGATTTAGTTTACTGAACCAAGCTGAGTGTTTTTCAAGGCTCAGGAAACCCTTGCAGGTGTTTCGAGTTAATTAGACGATTCAAGTGATTAGTTGAATAGCCTACTAGTATACTTTTTCACGATATTCTAATTTTCTGAGACAGTCCTGTATATATTTTTAGTATTATCAGTATTTAGTGTTTTAGCTGTAAATAGTACCTTTTGCACAATTTTATATATACAAAAATAGTGCAAAATTATAATATACTTTGTGCCTGCACTGAAAAGGAGCTCTCCAGTCTTGTTGTACATTGTGTATTGACAACAATCTCTATTATTTTATATTCTATTTGTAAAATAGGAACTTAAGCTCATGGTGCTGATTTCATCAAGCTTTTTGAGTTGCAAGAACATCTTGATTGAGGAGTTTCACTAAAGTCCAAACCCTCTCAACTGGTTATAGAACTAGCTATCAGCAGGCCTTGAGCCTTCGTGTGTGCAGTTTCCAGAAAGTGTCTTGAATAATAAATGTGCTGGATAAAGTCCCACACCTCTCTATCGTTTTGCAATGTTTCATGTCAAAAGGAACAACCTGATCTTGAACACCAGCAAGACCAAGGAGGTCATAGTGGACTACAGGAGGTCCATGAAGACTGAACATGTTCCTCTCTGCATACAGGGGGAGGTGGTGGAGCGTGTGGACAGCATAAAGTTCCCGAGCATTCACATCTCCTCTGACCTCTGCTGGGCTGTGAACACCTCCCACCTGGTCAAAAAGGCTCAACAATGGCTCTTATTTTTCATCAAACTGAAATAGACTGGAGTTTCCATTAAGCTGTTAAAAAAAACTTCTACAGAGCTACAATAGAAAGCATTGTGTGTCTCAACACAACAGTGTGGTATGGGAACTGCACAGTGCAGGAGAGGAAAGATTTGGCACGAGTGGTGAAGACAGCACAGGGGATTATGGGATGCCATCTATAGGACCTAGACTCAGTCCATGCTGCACAAGTCCAGAAAAGCAGCAGGCGTATTGACACCCACCCAGCCCCCTCACGGAAATCAATGAAAATGTCTGGAGAGAAGAGATTGCACACTTTGTAGTTCATTTTCAGAAAGCTGCAGGCCCGATTTTGACTCGCATCATCCATCTGAGTTTCCGTCACGTCATGATGTCAGAGGTAAAGGCTGTGCGAATTTGGCACAGCAGTCCAAAGCTCCTTTCCTCCACACAATAGAGTTCTTACTGTTGACCCCATGACAGGTCAAGGAACAGGAGCTAGGAGCTATTATTAAGGGTACTCGGGTGGAGCATAAATCTCTCAGGGAATGTCTGGTTAGACATCCATGCATATTGCAGAATTCTGCAACAAAATTTATTGCACAGCATTATAGAATGCTTTCTTTTTTACTTCAAAATAAGCCCATTATCTGCTACTATATGCTGCTAAAGACTATATACATGCTTAGTCCCCTCAGGGAGTGTCGTTGTTGGCCAGTACAATCAACAGGTCTTTAACACACACATATACACACACACACAAAGATCATGTCTTATGTCCGCATGTTATGTGTATTTATGGACATTCTGAGCCGGTGACTGCGTCATCAAAATTTCATCACGGGAACAGATAATGACAAATAAAGCTTCTTGATTATTACAGAGAATGAACACACATTATTGCCATTGAAACAAAGAGATACTTCTGCTAAATGTTCATACCTAAAAGATCTTCATGGTCATCAAACATCTTCACGCATTTACCTACTAATTGTAATGGACTACGAGGACCCCTCACTCTTCATCTGATTATGCCCCCCCCCCCCCCCCCACCACCACCACCACCTCCTCCTCCTCACTCTCTCCCTTGTTATTTCAAAGACAAAGAGCTCTGCTGAAGCCCACAATAAGCATGCAGCTTTAATAACAGGGCAGTTTCCAAAGCTCTGTAATAACTCTCCGTATGCAATGCCCCACTTGATGGCAGCCTGCTCTGACTTGAGCCTGCGGACATCTGGTTATTCTTCAGCTAGTCTCCCTAACATGACCCATGGTCAATTCAAAAGGGGACTGCCTTTCGAGAGACAACAGAAAAGGGCCTTTGTCTTTGTTTGACAGACTTCCAGCCAACATGTGGATGAAACAGACATATTAATTCTAAGGTATGTCCCTCTGAATATTACCCTAGGACATGCTAACACAAGCCAGATTGTCAGGGTTTAGGGGGAAAACACAGATCTGCTGATTACCAAACTGATGAATTCATTTGAGAGCTCCTCAGACGAGGTAAATATGTAACTGCATAAAACCTTCGGTCTTAGCACGTCTGTGTTTGTAAGTAAGTAGTGGGGGTGTATTTGGGCTTAATCACGCACATGCTGATAAATTAAAGGAAGGTGGTTGTTTTTGGATTATGTTGGGCCGCAAACTTTTAGGATAGACGGGATGTAGTGCGAGTATTGAGTGAGCTGCTAAGGGGGTGTTTGGATTAGAACAAGCCTATACATTACACAGATGGGATGTAGTTATCATGTGTGAATGTGTGTGATCCAGCAAAGTCCTGCCTTCACTGAAAAGCAGCATCGGACACACACCGTGTGCCAGGCGGCCTGTGTGAATAGTAGAATTAAGGTAGCTGGTTTAATGACTCAACTGTAATTATCAGCCTTTGTTGATAGATGTTTTTAGCTCAGATCGCCTCAGAGGGTTTCCAATGAAATTAATTTTGAAAGGCAAGCAATGGTAAACGTGGGATCTTATTGGCTTAGGATAAAGTGCTTGTGTCCAAAGAGATTCCTGAAATACCATGGAAGTTAGAGCCTGCCCACATTCAGGTGTTTCTGTTACATTAAATTTAAAAAAATCCTCTTTTCTTGTCAGTAATGTTCGTACAGTTTGGGCCCAGCTGCTTCTTTAGTTTCTTCTTATATATAGATGTGAGGGTGAGCACTGTAAGACAGCGGTAAGGATTCTGTCACGCAAATCATCATCTGTCCACAAATAACAAAAATAATGTTGTCCAACAATTTCTAAAATAGGCCACTAAGGCTGCAAATATGTAACCTGACAAAAGCCAGCTGTATGTCGCTCCGCCTAGCTCCACTCACATACATCTGGGACACCGCCGGTAGAAAGTGATTTCTCCAACCAAATTTATGGTCTGGCCAATCAGGACGCAGGGCTGGAGTTTCATAGATGTAACGTAGTGGAGACGCGACCATGACGTGAGACTGTTTTGATAGCAATGGCGGCTCGTCGAGGAAGCAAGCGTTAACATTGATGCTGCTATTTCTTCCGTGTTGTCCAATCTACCTAATATTGTTTCATTAAAAGAACATCAGAGAACGCCTCTGAAGGCTTTTGTTGGTGGAAACGATGTTTTCGCCCTTCTCCCGACCGGATTTGGCAAGTTTTGTTTTCCGGGGCGCGTCCGCGTCTGCAGCGGACGTGCCGACGCGGACGCGCCCCGGAGCGGTTAGCGGTTAGCGCTAACTATGTTAGGAGGCCTTTAGTCCTCAACGTGGTCGGCCCGGAATCGACTCCGACCCGCGGCGCTTTGCCGCCTGTCTTCCCCCCTCTTCCTGTCAGCTCACTGTCAATAAAACGCATGCCACTAGAGCCGCAAACACATTATTATTATTATTTTTTTTTTCTTCCTGCGTCGCTATCATCAGCGTCACGGGTTAGCTTCGGTGTGAGTGGTTGAAATAGCACGTCAATAAAGATGACAGACAAGTGGCTTATCCAATCATATGCAAGAATTTTTGATAAGGCCCAGCCTTCTGTAAAGGCAATTTCTATGGCGGTGTCCCAGATGTATGTGAGTGGAGCTAGGCGGAGCAACATACAGCTGGCTTTTGTCAGGTTAGCAAATATGTAGTTTTTACAGGAGAAAAAAAACAAGTATTTTTACCTTTTGTCTTCTTTCAGCATTGATCTGGGGTGTCAAGGAAATTACAAGGAAGATTTAAGGAAATGTTATGCATGGAGTTTAAAAATATAACAAATACGGAATGAAGCAGATTTTTCGAATACGTCTCAACTCAAAACATGATTAGCATGAGTAGTGCTTTTAGCACTAATATAGTGCAGCCAAAAAGTCGTCACCCCTTTTACAGTCCTTCCTTTTTATTTTTGTTCACACTGAAATGTTGCTGATCATGAAACAATGTTTAACACCAGGCAAGGAAAATCTTAGTACAAAATGCAGCTTATAAGTGAGGATTTCATTGACTGAAAGGGAAACAACACGCAGAACAACCTGGTGCTATGAAAAAAAAAAAAACAAACAAAGAAATATGAATGCTTGTGCCCTCACTGAAGGCAAAAACTGCTGTTGAGGGGCACTGAGTCTTTTACATTGCCTTTGGGGGGGGGGGGTTCTTAACAGCCTGTTTAAGGTCATGCCATAGCCGAAATCATAGCATGGCAACTTAAAACAGGACTTTGACTAGGCCACAAAGAAAAACTTTTTTACTGAGTCATTCAGTGGTGGACTTGCTGATGTGTTTCTAAGTTTCATCTTATTCATTGCTTATCTAAGCCATCTTTGTAGATCACCTGCAACTCTCCCACTTACTACACGCACACTGTTTTTTTGCCCATAGAAATTAGTGGTTTATATTTGGAAACTTTGAGGATCAGGATCTAAGTGTGATAAAGTACAAACAGAAGAAACCGGTATGGGAGCAAGTACTTTTTCACCACATTACAACCATAAACAGCAGCATCTGCACATATTCCTTAGAAAATGCAGACCTGTACCTTGACAACTGGAATTAGCATTAGAGACAGAAGTTAATTTTCTCCTTCCATAATTTGACAAAATGTCCTGTGGCAGACAGTTCCTTTTTATACCCCAAAACATCCGGTCCGAAATAACCAGAACTGCCAAAATACAATTTGGCAAAAGAGCAAAATGACCAGCACTCGGCAACACTGAGCTCTCTGTGGTTGAAGCCTGAATGAACAGCCAACATTCCCATATAGAACATAGAATTTCCTAAATGAAGCTAGCTTTGAGTCTTCTTCACTTAGAAACAGCCAAATTGAACAATATTGTTGTCAGCACAACCCGGCTGTGCTTATACAGACCAATTCAATAAGCCTGAATACTATTGAGACATTACTTTGTTTCAGTAACTGTGAAACACATCATATAGATTAATTATGCACAGACGGACGTTTAAGATTTTACCATTTTTATTACCAAAATGTGGGTGTAATGGAAAGTGTGTTTAATATGTGCCAAAAAATACATTCCCTTACAGTAGAAAATAAGTAGATAATAGAACATTATTTTTAAATTGTCTATAGTCAGAGTGAGTGCAAAACATCCCAATGACCAGCACACAGCAAACCAAAAAAAATATATAGTTTATCACAAGGGTGCAAGGACTCTCTGACAATGTTCAGTGTTCTGTTCCTGTAGCAGCTCTGAAACAGATTCGGGACAGAGGATAGGTACACCACAATGAACATTCAGCTCCCCTTACTGACCTCTGCAGGGCCGTCTTGTCCAACATGCAGTTGGAGTACCACTCTGAAATACTGTATGACGATTATTATCTAAATTAAAAAGATCATTAGTGTTGTGCAAACTACTGAAAAGAGTTTTAGTTTGCATATGGAGTAAGTCCTATGCCTCAGACACATTTTTGGAAATAAAATTGACAGAACCAGCTGTCGGTCTTAGTGGAAGAATCCAAATCCTCCAGTCCTCAACGTGTCCGTTCCATTCCAGACCGCCTCCATGAGTCTGTGAAAGGCAAAGCACACTATATCAGCGGTTACTCCATCTATCTCCACTCTGAAGTTCCCTGGAGCCCAAGGAGAGCATGTATGATTATTGTCATTACAAGCAGAATGCAAATCTTTTTTGGAGAGTATTACCATGTTTCATATTAAATGTTAAAATGACAAATCTGTTTTCTTATTTTGAGCAAAAAGAGTAGTTTGCATCTGAAATTTAAATAAAATTGTTAACTTTATTGTGAATATAAACGAAATGTCTTTAATTTGTGATTAACATTCTCTATTTACCCCGTTTAACTTTGACAAACTGGATGTTGTTGGTGCTCTTTTTCCTGTTTGCAATGATTGAAATTGTGAAGCTTGACCCATCCGGAGCCCGACAGACAGGAATAGAACAGGATATTGGAGTTGTTCCGTAATTTCTTGGTGAACGACGGAGAACGGGTCACTCGACATTCGGAATAGTCACAGAGAATGTGGAACCATTCTCATCAATTAACATAACAACGTAGTTGCTCCGTCGGTCGGATGTGAACGGAACAGGGCAAGCCCAGAGGATAAACAATCTGGGGGTTACATGAATGGTGCCCTGGTCAAACCCCTCCTTTTGTTGCCCCCAACCAATCAAAATGCAGGAAATCCTCTAAGGTCTGGAGCTGGATATAATGCCCTGCAATTATGAAAAAGGCAGGAAAATAGTCTCCATATTATCAGCAGCGAGATGAGGTTTTTCTGAATATCCATTGATGGCACATGCATCATTGCAATAAAACATCTGTTCAAGGCATACCTGACAGATAAGTTAGATTTTTTATCTGGTGCTTGCGCACCCCTTTTTAAATGCACCACTGTACAGAGCACACACAATTCAGTCAATCCACTCTTTGTGAATGGCCTGGAATCAGTTATCCCTTATCATGGCGTGGGCCTTGTAGAACAGCGGCAACAAGATGGTTTGTCACAAAAGCAGAATAAATAAATAAACAATTTTATGACATTATAATTTTTTCTAATTTGCTAAAAGATTAAAGCACTGTGAATTATCGTCTGACTATATAGATTTTTTTGATCAAATATTTAAACATTATCCAGCATTCTTTTTTAACTGAATTGAAAGTTTGGCTTCCACAAACTGTATTAATTGGTTTGAATATTGGACCTTTGAAATTGTTCATTTGTTCAACCTTTCAGATGAGCTCATCTGAGAGTGAAACCCAAAGGCGTTTATATCACTGTCCGCTAGCGTGCGATTCCCTGATCCTTCAGTAACATGAAGCCTGTGTAGCGACTTGGACCACATGGGGAGCGCAATGTTGAGAGGTGAGGTATTTTTCGACTGGGAGAGGGATATGTAATGCATTCCAGACACTCTGGCTGCACAGGCCTCTCCCTTGCTACCTATAGGCATCAATCCTCTCCGCTTTTGTTGCAACAACAAACTCAGGGCCGTAAGGAAGAGCTCATTTCAGATCCTGAAAACACAACTGCCTTTTCTGCTTCCTGGTGCCTGTGGAGAGCGATCCCATAGTAGCTTTTTGGCTTTGAATTGGCCTCCAAAACTAAGCATTGTCTGCAACTCATGAATGTGCAGCCTTCACAAAAAATATAGGTCTTTGTCCATACGTTGTCCATACAATTTACCCTCTAAATGTTTAGAAACTAGCCTCAGATAAGTCAAAGAGAAAGTCTGAAGACTTAAATTGCACCTATCCTAAAAACCTTCCCAGTGATTCTCTGAATCATGACCTTGTGGAGGATCACTTCATATAAAGACATTACTGGTTTAAAAATGTTGCATAACAGAGATAATATTCAGGTTCTTGTGTTGAATGAAACACAGATGCTAGATGTTTTTAAAACATGAGGTCCACTGGGTCCCCTTTTATCCTCCTGTCCTTAGCTCTTCTTGCTTTTGTTACATCTTGCACTCCACATTAGGGAGCATGTATCAGATTTGAACAGCTAGGCTGACCTTAGTTCTTCAAAGGTATCTCTTTTAACCATGCCAGATGAGCATTTTAATTGATCACTGTTCACACAAAAATCATCATGGATGAGCCTAATGTGTTGTAAAATAATTGGAAATTTGAATGTGGTTTATATCAACCACACGCCGCCATGCTGGAACATCATCCCTATTTCAGACAATTTTTCCCACTTTCTGTCTTTATTAGATCAGTTCAACTAAATGCCATTACATCGGGCTGACTTACTAAACAGACCCAGGAGCAAATAGGGGTGGCAGGGTAACTTGATATATTTCTTGCTCTAGTAAAAGCAGATCCATCGACTCGTGCTTTTTCAAACCTGCAGCAAAGAAAAACAGACAGACAGCATGAGCCGAGCGCTCATGCTTGGCCTTCATTTAACAGGAATTCATGGGTGGAAGTGTATATGCATGTCTGAAGTCAACATGTGTCTCAGCCTCACCTTCTAATGTTCCTCCTTCCTTTCATCCCTTAATTTTTTGTTTTGATTCCCATCTTCCGAGGCATCTGACCCTGTACAGCCTGACATGTGAGAGCCCATGGTGCATTCCTGTGAGACTAGGAAGCTTTGAAATAAGTTCACAGTTAACAGAGCCAAGTTGGGATTTGCAAGGTTAAGTCATACCAGTTGCATCCCTGAGCACTGAGACTTTTATGTCTCTTTCTCGAAGATGCATTAAAACATTTCTGTTTTGACTCTAAATGAAATTGCAGTTCTGACCAGAAGTTTAACAATCCTCATCATGCATATGAATGTCACGTGCATTTTTGGCTTCAAATGGTATTTTGAGTTCTTTTATCCAGAGTGAGAATGATTTATTCAAGGGGCAACTTGATGAATCTTGAAAGAGCAATTTAGAATATATTGCGTATGTGGCAACCTGAGGGTGGATTTTCTTTTACTTTGAAACACACATGTTAAAGTTCACAATACGGGAAACCAACAACACCACCTGAAATAACTCCAGGAAAATGGTAATAAGGACACAGGTAAGTTCTGCTGGAAATGAGACGATATAGAAAATTGTACAAAACTTTATTAAACTCCAATAGGTTTAATTCAATAATAACCTGAACTTAAATGTTAAAACAGTGAATGCATTTGGAACCAAATTGAGTATAAAAATGTTTAAATTTCAAAGGAAACCAAGGCTTACCAATGGGGGAAAGTGGTGAGGAGAGGGGCAACATCTAGTGAAGAAAAGGGACCACCCTAGACACTACAAAAACACAGCAAACACAAGAAAAGGGTGCTCCAAAACACGCAAACGAAAACACCGCCACCAGGGGTCACCACTGCCACCACAGAAGCCTCAGTCCCTAAATGAAAGACAAAACTAGAACAATATGAGTAAAACAGTGATACAATGGCACTACAATATTGCACTGCATCCTATTAATTGTGCCACCAATGCTCCCGGCAGTAGGGGAAAGTTCAGCTAAGTCTTTTTAAAACATGTCTTTAAAGGCAAAACAGCAGCGAGTGTCAATCCACGTTGAATGCTGGATATTATACAGATTGGGTCAGATTATACAGATTGGTCAAAAATGTTCCTATATAAGGAAACCTGTTGATTGCATCAAAGTCCCGACAAGCAGCATTCACTCCTGGAGAAGCGTAGAGCCACAGGGAGAGTAGTCTGCATTGTACATGGCTTTGCTGCAATCCCTCATACTGAGGCTCGTCAGGTGGCTAAAACAAATAGATTATTAATATGTGACAGGTTAAAATTATTAAAATATTTTAAAAGTTGTCCATACACAAATTAAAATACACATGTTTAAAAGACTGATATTTCAGTTAAAAACGAGAGTTAAAAATAATTCATAATTATCATTTTGTTATGATTGTTTAAAAGTAATGGTAATACAGTACTGAAAGTATTAATACTATGTACACTATTTACAATTTCTTAAGAGTTCGATGGGTTGTAGATCGATTGCTTCTGACCAGCAGAGAACTGTGTTTTGTGCTTGCGCAGAAAAGTGTTGGTGTTCTTTTGAATAAAATGAAAGTGAGTGAAGACATCGGCAGCATCTCCATTATTCATTTTAACCCAAAAGCAACCACGTACCTCTCCCAAGTTATCGGAGCAGAGGGCGCAACAAATACACTTGCTGACAAAAACTATGACTTGCAATAGCTGCTTACCTGTGACTGGTAAATGACCACGCTGCTAGGTAAACACGTCCACAATTCCGCCTACGCAGTGTAGCTGTAACAAAATGCTAGATAAAGGCTTTGTTCAAATGGGGGTGGATAGTACCTAGCCACGTTAGCCCTTACCTTCCTGCCAGCAAACAACAGGACAGATCGGTCCAGAGGTCGGAGGAGCAAAAAAGAAGCCCAGCACAGTTTGACAAACAAAGAGAAGCAGCTAGGTTCAACTTCACAACGCACGCAGCCTTGTGGTTGGTGGAGACCTGCTTATATGCAGCAGCCAAAATTGACCTTACAGTGGCACCGTACCATTTATGCTGCTACACGTATGTTTTTCTGATCTATACATGGTCGAAATTTCAAAAAACACTCAAATGCATAAATAAATTAATCTAAGTCTTTCAAGAAGCGGCCCTTAAGATTATGATGTCTTAACATGACATGGCCGTGGTTCATTAGCTACTTTTTAGTGGTTATTATGATTGCCGTTGATGCTTTGTCCTTGCCACCCATTGTCTATAACCATATATGCTTGCATGGTTGCAATCTCCAGCGGCCATACGGCAAGAGTACACCCTGGACAGCAAAAAAGATTTAACATTTAAAATCTACACAATTTAAAAACGGAAAAATCCATTGTTGTTCACAGTTGTTCACAGTTTTATCTCTTTATGAGACTGAAAAGTTCTCAACCTAGAAAATAGTGTCACCTTCAAGCTCGACTAAACGTTGCAGCTATCCAAATAGAAAAGTCTAATATTTGGGATCAGAATGGCTTTCCAATCAAGCAAAACAAAGATTGGGCTATTTGGAAGAGTTGTGGGTTATTGCACATAGTCAATCTAAAAATAAAGGAGGACGGCTACCTGCGAGTCCTTCAACTCTACCTCTAACTAACAGATAGATGACTTAAGGTTGAACACAGCTGGCTGTTCCAGTGGAACAATCATCCAAAGGACAGATTAGAACTGCTTTTGGAATAAATAAATAAATAAATAAATAAAGCATCTTAAAATGACACTTCTGAAATGGCTTTCGCAAAAAAAATGTCGACTGTGTTTAAAAACCAGATGTGGGTCAGAAAACCAGTCTTTTTAAATGAAGACTATCTATTTTGATAAAGAGTGACCAAAATTCCAACCAGAATTCTGCTAAAAGCTTGCTGATTGCTACAAAAGGTGTGTGGTGCTGCTCATCTAGCCAAGGGAGTGTGGATTACAGATGATTGTATGTGGCAGCTGTGGACCTGAGTAAAAAGACGGGTTCACATGTGCTCTGGACAAAGAACAGTTCAACTAAATCCCTGAAAGCCCAAATACAGTATTAAACGCATGCCTATGATGAGTGCATGTAAACTTCTGAACAAAACTGAAGCAGATTTAGCAGTTCCACGAAAATATGACCGTTTATGTTTACTCGTGTCCATGTTGTTTCCCCTTGGTGGTTGCTGAGCTTTCTTTAGCTGTTTTCCCACATCCACTGCAGCTCTGACATTTTCCAGACATGCTCTGCAAGGTTAGCAGGTGTGACTGAACATATCAGAGGATGTGCCTGCCTTTTCATTCTTCAATAAGAGTAGTGCATAGTCCGCATATACCTGTCATTCCCTGTTCTAAAATATATCATCGGTACAGTTGATCCCACAGTGTAGGTCTTTAATGTCCTGGGAATTCTGCACTCTTTGGCTACGTCTCCACTAGTATTTCCAGCTGTAAGAACAGTATCTCCAAAACATGATTTGCTTCAATGAAGCGCATGTGAGAACAACATTTGCCAAGAAAAATGAAGACCACATTTTCTTTTGATTTTGCAGGAAATGTCTGGTCCAGGAGCCATTGTACCCTTCTTAATGCTTCATTTTCTCTAACCCATGTCATGAGAGCATTTAGAATTGATTTAAAATCAATCAAAAGACATTTGCTCTCCAACCTTATCACAAAAATTTGTCATCAGAAGCAAACACATTTTGTTTTTTCTAAGCCATACATAGTAATTAAACACTTTGAAAGCCACTTGGTACACAGGGTACGATGAAATACCTGGAGTCTGCACCATTGTTGGAACCGATAAAACAGATTTGCCTCAAAGAAAACCATTAATTTACGTCGTAGGTGGAAAAGACACACAGTAAACATGTCAGTAACATTCAACCAATGTTTAATCTTTTGTGTGCCAAAAATCTTGCCATGAATTTGTTTTTTTTCCCATGCTCTCTGCTTTGGGTTTTACACTATGAGCCTTGTAAACCAGTTGTCCCTTCACCAGATATAGGTAGGTGGAAAGCCGAGCTCTTTAGGGAAGCGTGTAAGCCGCTGAAGCTTTTCACATACCTTACAATTTGAGTCATAATGGAGGTAAACAGAAGGTAGTCCCCTGGAAACTGCAAGCGAAACAGGATCTATCTTCTTGTCACTCTGTTAGATCGCTTAATAGCTGTGGTCCTTTGCACATACTGGCTTCTTTGTGTGAGTGTGAGGCTAGGTTGTCATCTTAGCGGGTGCATGCCAAAGAAGTGGCAGCAATTTAAGACCGAGCTAAGTCTGTGAAATACAAAATAAAGCAGGGAGGGAGATATGTGATATGCAATCTGATGAGTTTAGTTTATTTGCTTTATTTCAAATAGATAAAAAAGATATATTAAAAAAATATATATCATGTTCATGGTACCTCTGTGTTGCTGTAAACTGTGGAAATCAGGAAGAAAGAAAAGGAGAAGAATTTTTATCATTTACGGCTATTATTAGAAACCAGCTGATGAAAAAGAGGAATTATATAGAGGGAGGGAATATGACCACAGGACAATTTATGCATGGTTACAATATGTTCATGTATGCTCAGATTACTTTATGTCAACTTAGTCTCTCTAACTTTAACTGCAATGTCTCCTAGAAGTCCTGTCTTTGTTGTCATGATTACATTTCCAGGCCCAGTGCATGGACCAGATAAATGTCTAAGCCTACAGATACCCACAATACGTCTGTGCAAAAGTTAGCTATGGACTGAAGGATAATACTGTTCATGACTAATGTGAACTGAGCCTGCCTCATGCGTTTTCATTAAAACTAAACTGATCAAGAATATTGTTTTAGCCCATGCACATGTATTTGCCAATAAATCTAGACAGCACCAATTTAGTTTTTTAAAGCAGGCTTGGTAGAGGAGAGTGGGGCAAACTAAGCTGTTTTTGTACCAGAGGTTTAGAACATTTTTATGAGAGGCCATGCTTTCTTAACAACAATGGCCACCCCAACATTACACTTGTGTGCACAAAGTGGTGCTGAAATGAAAACTTTGATTATTAATCATATTTTAACAGTAACATGTAACTTTTTTCCCGAACCTAACAGGTGCCCTCTTGTTTCATATTTTTGGTGAAAGGATCGCATATCCAGAGTTATATTAAAAATCCTATTGCAATTTGTTTTCTCCGATATCTGTTTTCTAGTTAATATCCCGCTAAAAAAAACCCAGCACATGATGAAGTCAAATTCTATTTGTTCCTTTTCACATTTTTCATATTATTTTTAATAAGTTGCAAACAGGGTTGACAATTGACATTGGCTTAGAACACACATTATATATGTTCATAAGAACTACACATTAATTTATGCACACTGTATATACTAAGATGGTTTATTCTTTTTTTTAAGGGAGGAGGAAGGAGTATAAAGTTTGTGCTCTTAACCCATATTTTCCCACTGTTTTCGTGGAAACAATTATAAGTAGGCAGATATACCTAGAATATCCACAGAGATATACACACAAACAATTTTTTGCCCATAATATGCATCTGCCCCACAGCTAAATTGGTAATGAAGTGATTGAGTGAATACATTTTTGACTTTATCCACAAAAATTAATAGTGTGTATATTTGAATTAAGAAGTTAGATTCCTTTATTTGTTCTTGCAAAAGCTGTCCGTGAAACATTACTACTGCAGGAAACCCAATGATTACCATCGGTACATTACATCCTAAATTTCTGCAGAGACCTTTTCTGTTTTACCTTCTGAGAACCGCAGTTAAAACTTTCTTTTGCTGACCTTCTTTTGCAGCGGTGCACAGATGACATATGGAGGAGGCATTTTGAAAGTGCAGGACTGATCCAACGCTGGGGGCTAAAGTGGGTCTCATCACGAAGCTCTGTGAACATACATGACACAACCTCTTCTCTGTGCTGCTTTTGTCTTGGCGGACGCGGACATAAGATCACTACAAGTCCTTTCTGGGAAAACAATGTCAGTCAAAAGCTGGGCAGATTTAATTCATGGTTAGAATTTTAACTTCCACTTGTATTTCAGTAAAGAGAAATCTTAGATTCAAGCTATTGATTATTCAGCTCACGGATCCGTAACCAGACAGAAAATAAAGCAAAAAAAAAAAAAAAGGAAGGCCTTGATGAACCCACAGATAAACATAATAAAACATTTAAACCATTTTCGGTCTGACTAATCAGCTCTACTGAAGGAAAGATGAGAGCTGTCAAACGGAAAAAAAATGTTTTGTATTTGACCGTCTACTGTTTTGTCACACAGAGGTGTGGACTTTAAGGGTTTCATCTTGTGGTATTGACCTTTTAACCTTTTCAACCAAATGTCAAAAACAACAGATGTGTACTTCATTCTGATGACAGCTGACAACAGAACAAGACAGCCCTTTGAATTTCTCACTACTTTGTTGAGTCTCTGCCACCATTGATGCATCAGTGAGTGCACAACACTGGTGTCATTTCAACTTGTCGCCAGAGGGGGGAAAACCTGTGCAAAAACTCTGGAAGTTGTTTGTTGGACTGATTGACTGATTCTTCTCCATTCCATATTCCACTCACCACGATCAGTTTCACCTGATGTTGCTCATTATCCAGAAGCCATTCCACCTGGGACTCCACCCACTTATACCTGCCTCACACAACCACTCCCTGTCAGAACGTCTCATCTCACTGCCAGCTTGTTGGTTTCTCAAGTGTCTGTGTAACGTAGCCTGCCCTCACTAGCTGTCTTAAGGGTGCTGGTGTGAACCACCTGCTTCCTGTGCTCCTGTGTGGATTAGTGCTTGCTCTGCACCTCTTTGGGAACTTATCAGCTGTACTCTGTTCATTTACTTGCTTCAGTCATCATCACCTGGTCAGCCTGTCTCTGCCTTCATCACCTGGTCAGCCATTGCCACCATCACCAGCTGGTCCTGCTATCATCTGCCTGTCTTGTCAACCACCATCATCAAACCCTTAAATAATTTTTTTAACTCTTTAACTGCCCCACCAAGAAAAACTTTTTTTCATTTCATATTCCCTTGGATGACTAATAACAATGATTTTTTTCTAAAACATACCGTTTAGATTAAAAAATGTTGACCTCTACCAAACGGTTGAGATATCACTTTATGGTTAAAGTACAAAACTGCAAACAAATAGCACCAACAACAGAGAAAGTAACATAAACATGCTCCTTTATAAATAAAAATAATCATAAAATATCCAGATTTCATCTAAAATGTGAAAACACAATAATAGAGTGCCAAACATATTAGACCATTACATGCCTTAAATTAACAACGCAAAAGGACAGCTGCTTTGTGATTATTACAAATATTTCACTTTTGGTGATATGCTTCAAAACATTTTATGGTTTGTGCTCAAACACAAGAAAACATTGTATCTTTGGTATTTCCACCATGATACACCATTAGGACATAGGTTGTTTCGTCCCTGCTTGCAACAATGAAGAGGCCGATGTCCCATAGTGCTCATCTGGTTGTGATTTTGGATGTGAGGGTCTTTGGGTGTATCTTTTCTTTTGTGAGAGGGAAGAAGTGTCATGGTCTGCCAACTTTGGGTACTGGCTTGTTGGCTTGGTTCAAGCTTTGGGCAACTGCCAGGTGGAACCCTTTTGCAACACAACCATTTCTGGTTGACAAGGTCACAGTCCATATGGTTGTCCAGCCAGAAATTAGAAACTCACAGCTCAAGGATGTGTCCAAATAGGGGAATATAACATCTCCTGAACTTCCTAGCAGGAGCTCCTAGCTCCTGCTCCTCTTCCTTGACCTTTCATGGGGTCAACAGTAAGACTCTATTGTGGGTAGGAAAGGAGCTTCGGACTGCAGATATCGGACAGTCTTGAACTTATACATCATTACACAACAAAAACACACATGGATGATTCTAGTCAAATCCGGGTATAGCCTTCCGAAAACGAACCACAAAGTGTACATTCTCTTCTCTCTGGCAATTTTTGTTAATTTCCGTAAGGTTCCTATGCTAAATTAGCTGCGAGAGGAAGCATACAGTCTCCTTTTCCTACCCCCTTCCTTATTGCACTATTTGGACAACAGTTATTATGGCGATCACTGACACACTTCCACTTTGGCTAAAGAGTCCATGTAGTCCTAAATTATTTTTTTTAGACCTATAGTAACTTAGATCAACTTATAAACCAACGGAAGGAACAGAAAAATGATTTTACCATATTCATAATGTAATAGCACTTGATTAGTCATTTACAGAAATGGATAAACTAGATGATTTGAATGAGTTGATTGTATAGAAACCTAGAAGTTTTATTACATTAGCCTGAATTTGCTACCATTAAGTGACAAATCAACTGTTTGGTCAAGCATGTTTTAAAAAAAAGTTAAACATGTTTTTTGAGTGTTCGTGTTACACCAAGGGTCATAATTCTGTTTAGTAAGATCTTTATTATCAAAATATGTGAAAAAAGTACCCAGACCTTTCAAACTTTACCAGTAAAGTAGTCATGAATACATACGGAATAAAAAATCGGATAGTACCATTTATATGGGCACACAATCAATTAAGAATCAATTAATTCTTCCCTTGAAAGAAACAATGAATGGTAAGTGTGTCAGTGAATATGGCATGTTATATATACACTCCTAAAATTAAAATCGCAAATGTTAGGGTATCCAACTGGTGACATTTTTAAGCCAAGTCATTATTAACTGTGCCATAGGACCAGTGAATGTATGTGTTCACCAAAATCAGTTGAAAGTCAAACGGGATGTATAGCATGAAGCTCTTAACTAAAACTTATCTTGGCATGCTAGCTTTCATGTTAAGCTTCCATCACTTATCATAAACTGAAAAGCAGCCCATAGCCTAATAAAAGAAACTAATAAACAGCATAATCTTCTTTTTATACTTTCCAACATTCTCTGTATGATGAAATGTTTCAGGAAAATGATTTTGTTATTATAATACATAACCAAGCCTTAATGTAACCACCCAATTTGGTTTAAACATTCCATTAGATGTGATGCTAGATGTTACTGATGACAAACAAACACCTGTGCATGCAGATATACACACTGTGTAGCAACACTGTAACATGTCTGAGCAGGTGTAAGTTGTGTGGGAGGTAATACAAGCTTTCCTGACATTACATAAGATCCATCAGGCTAGGCCAGAACATTCTTACATGTTGATTTACAAGTGTAAAAACATAATAAAAACATGGAAATGAGTAGTCTGCTGAATGCAATTGGACTTGGGATGAAAAAGCAATTCTGCCCTCGAAGCAATTCTTAACCTTTGGAGGGCTGGGACAGGTGTGAGCTTCCCAGGTGCACTTCCACAGGCCATGTAGTTCCAGTAATCAGCAATGAAGAGTGGTAATAACAGGGTGCTGCTGTCAGAAAACTGTACACACAGTCATTCACACTCATACAGAAACCTATGCAGTCATATCTCAAAGGCCCAGTATCGCACGCAAAAGAGCCAAACAAGACTTAGTCACACCATTTCGTCTTTCAATCGTTTATCATCCTCCACATCTGTGTGCCTGTCACTGTTGACCCCTCAGCTATGTCCTCACCTCTACTTGGATCTTTCAGCCACTTTGACTCACAGGTCAGCATGTTCACAAGGAGCTCAAAAAGCAGCTGTTACAACAGCACTTCACCTTCACCTGCCAGCAGATCCAGTGCACAATAAACAGTAAGCTTGAGATCAAGTTAAAGATCAGTCAGGTCTCCAGAACAAAATACAGAAAGCTAACTACAAACACACAGAGAAACATCTCTGCTATTATGTAAGTTGATAAACTATAACTTTAATGCCATATTTCCACTGAATTTCATTGATTGAAGTCACCTTTGCAGGTGGAACACTTTAATGCATAAAGGAGATACAAATAACATTTTAGTCATATAGATTTTAAGGAGTTAAAAGTAGAACAAAACAAAATGAAAATCCCAATTTTACCCACGTACTTTGCTAACCTGACCCTAGCCAGATGTATTTCGCTCCGCCTAGCTCCACTCACATCCATCTGGGACTGATCCATAGGAACGGCCTTTTTTGAAGGCTGGGCCTTATCAAAAATCCTTGCATATGATTGGATAAGCCACTTGTCTGTCATCTTTATCCACGTGCTATTTCAACCACTCACACCAAAGCCAACCCGTGACGCTGTGAGAGCGACGCAGGAAAAAACAAAACTTTTTTTTAAATGTGTTTGCGGCTCTAGTGGCACGCGTTTTATTGACAGTGAGCTGACAGGAAGAGGGGGGAAGACAGGCGGCAAAGCGCCACGGGTCGGAGTCGATCCCGGGCCGACCGCGTCGAGGACTAAAGGCCTCCTAACATAGTTAGCGCTAACCGCTCCGCCACGGGCGCACCCCGGAAAACAAAACTTGCCAAATCCGGTCGGGAGAAGGGCGAAAACATCGTTTCCACCAACAAAAGCCTTCAGAGCTGTTCTCTGATGTTCTTTTAATGAAACAATATTAGGTAGATTGGACAACACGGAAGAAATAGCAGCATCAATGTTAACGCTTGCTTCCTCGATGCGAGCCGCCATTGTCTGAATCAAAACAGTCTCACGGTCGCTTCTCCACTACGTCCATCTATGAAACTCCAGCCCTGCGTCCTGATTGGCTGGACAATAAAATTGGTTGGAGAAATCACTCTCTATGGGAGAGGTCCCAGATGGATGTGAGTGAAGCTAGGCGGAGCGATGTCAATCTGGCTAGGGTCAGGTTAGTACTTTGCCTCTTCCTTAAAGAAACCTGGATATCAAACAGGGATTACATAAAATGGATGGAGGAAAGATGAAACAACACAAAATACAATACCCTCATAAATCTTCTGTTATGATGAGTGGCTGTATGCGTACGTGAGAAAGTGCTGCTGGGTCAGCACTGCAACCGCTTTAAAGAATGCAAAAAGACACAAAGGGAACATTTTAAAACCTTCTTACGCAGATTTTTTTTTCTTCTGTTATTTCACATTGGGATGTATGGTGTGCTGTGAAAGTAACCGTGCATGGGCCCTAGGCCAAGATGTCATTCCAAAACACCTTCATCACTGGATTCTACTTTAAATGTTGTCTTTTCCCATTTAAACCAAAGTTTAAACCAGCTACCATTTCTATGTGATACGTCTGCGTGACCCCAGGTCAGAACAAGTACACATCAGGGGGGTCAGACTGTGTAGCTCCTGGTCTCACTCACATTTCACAAATGGCTTCTGATTATAGACCCTGTCAACATTTATTTAGCGGCATGGCAGTGAAAGGTTTGAGATGTTGAACTTGCAGAGGCCTTTGTGTGAGGGTGCGATTCTGGGATCTGTCCGTCTGCATTGCTGCCGCCCATCAGCACTCTCCTCCATGTTCTTACATGAAAAAGGAACCCTGATGTGAAAACTAGTGTGGAGAGGATTGTTGATCACAGCAGAAAAATTGTGTCACTTTAATTGTAAAGAACCACCTGAATCCAGCTAAATGAGTGGTCCACATTTTTTTTTATTTTTCATTTAACTACTTCAAGTAACACTTTTTATCTCCAATTGTCATTTTAGCACATTTTTAGACATTCCAGTCTTTCAAAAAATATATTGGGATGGAACTGGAGTAGGCAGTGATCTACAAAACGTAACAAAAATAACTTTAAAGAGTAAATACTGTATGAATGAGCTAATGAGTATCTGCATTTAAAATAAATCCTAATTTTATCGTCTTAGGAGCTAAAGCTATATAAAGCTATATGTGCTTGTCTAAGACAGGCAAATACCAAAGTGAACTTTTGCAATGTTAAAACGGCTGTAATCTCAAAAAAACTTTGTATTAACCATTGTGGAGCAAATTTTAGCTGTATTGCTACTCTAACACAGGAGGTAATGTATTCATCTTATTCAGACGTGTTAGAGCCAATGATTACTTACATGGAAAATGAAGGTCGGAGGCGGTGCACCACCAGCAATCTTCCTGTCTGAAATACTATATGTACTGGTTGGAGGTGTTGTGCCATTACACGTTATTTATTAAATAACTCTCAGTTTGTTAGGTATTGTCTGCTGAATATCAGCCCATTCAGCTGATATTAGAATAATAGTTGAAAGGGTGATTTGATCACTGCCCTTATTTTAACAGCAAACTCTGCACACATGTGGAATAAATGAGTGACAACTTATTTTCAAGTATAATAATTTCCTTTTTTTTCTTTTTTTTCCCCAGTGTCCTGTCTAGCAATGTGGCAATAGGAATTGATGTCTCAACGCCAGATAGAGCTCGACAGATTTTGCTTTCACAAGTGGAGCGAACAGCTTTCGCCATAGTGCTCCACTTGATTTATGCATGTAAATAGCTTTATTGTGATTCCTGCAGGGAGAATTTCAAATTATATGGACACTACAATGGGAGAGTAAAGGAAGAACAAGAAGAGAAAAAAAAGAAAGAAAGAGAAGAGGTGAAAGAAAGAAGAGATAAAAGGGAGAGAGTGATAAAACGTCCTCTGTCTGCTCCATCACCTGGAAAGAGACGCAAAAAGAACAGCACAACCAACAGACATAAAGCAACAGATATAATCGAATAACACCTAGATGCCATTGCTAAATCATATGTACTATTATTTAAGCTGACATGTGTAAAGTGAAATCTGAAAAAAGAAAGTGAAAGAACATAAATAAATAAATAAATTACAAGCTTTCTGTATATAAGTGAACCTTTAATACCTGGAACCCTGCACCTGTGGGAGTTTGTGCGAGTGCAGTAGTTTAGGTGAAAATTATCCAGAAGGAAAAAGCTCGATAGTGGTTGTGGAGAACCAAAGTATAATAATTTCTTAATAGAAATAAATGGACATCCAGAAAACACCATTATAAAATGTTGCTTATCTGAATTAACACTATATTTCAATTAACAAATCCTTTCTACTAGGCAAGTGAAACTCAACTACACTACAAAACAAAATTAAGATTAAAGAAACTAAGGAACTATGTACATATAAAAGATAAAAAAGCGGTAGTTGAAACCTATCATCATAAGAATCATTCAGTAAATCTTGGGTTCTTAAAGAATATGGAATCAGGTTAAATTAGCTTAACTATTTTAGAACATCTGATATGTCTTCAATCCATTCACAATGCAACTCCAGGTTAGATAAAACAGTATTTGAGGAAATAATATTTTAAAGAATTATCTGCTAAATAATAATCAATAACCCTTAAGACATTTGAGTTTTATTAATGTAATTATTTCTTCCAGAAATATCTTAAGCAGACAATTATCCGGAAACGACCATTAGCTTGATGGGACAATCTTAAAGTAACACAAATATCATTAAATCAACATTAATGTTCCCTATTAATGCTAATTAAGGCTAATAGCGGCCAATGCTTGCGGCAATTTGGCGCTCACTTAAAAAGACTTTTAAAGGAGAAGTCCGGTCAAAATCAGAATTCAAACTGCTGAAAGTACTTTAAATATAAAACTACTACATACTGTGCAAAAAATTATAAGTTTTTTTAATTAAGAATAATTCTCATTTAATCATGTTTATGTGGAGGAATCCATCTTGGTCAAGAATAGTACTGTCACCTCCCATTTTTTGTCACTCGGCGGACCCGCTGTTGAGCAAGTTTCAACGCTCTGTTTGTCACGGCGCACTATTTTCCAAGATGGCGACTGGTGCTCTGTACGAAGCAGAGAGTGATGAAGTATTTAGTGACAGTGATGAGAGTTCCGTGGAGTCATCATCATCTGATAGCGATATGGATGTTTTAGAAGAGTTTCTTGACAGAAACCGGACTTTTGATGGAATCCAGCGTACCTATTTCCATTGCAAACTCAGTCGGGTCCTACAGTATATATATATACACGCGCGTGTGTGTGTCTGTGTGCGCGCGCGCTCCGCGCAGCACGGCTTTGCCGGCGCTGCAGCGGAGCGCGCGCACACACACACACAGCGGAGGAGAGATCGCGCTGAAGTGACTTAAGTTATATATTTGCCCCCTAGTAAATAGAGCAGGTGGTCATTATTGTATAAATAATAAAATATAAAAGCATTCCAGCACATGCTGGGCGGAGCACGGCTTTGCCGGCGCTGCAGCAGAGCGCACGCACACACACACACACACACACAGCGGAGGAGAGATCGCGCTGAAGTGACTTAAGTTATATATTTGCCCCCTAGCAAATAGGGCAGGTGGTCATTATTGTATAAGTATTAAAATATAAAAGCATTCCAGCACATGCTGGGGCGGAGGGATACCATGTGGTATCCCTCCGCCCCTCTGGTCGGTAACCATCCCCGTAACTTCTAAATTAAAAATTTAAAAATAACTTACTGAAAATCCTCGCCCTCATGTCATGTTCAAAACATTCTTCTTCGAGATGGTCACTGCATATGACGTGTTTTCTCTCTGGCCAGAAGTTAGATGGCAAATCCGCTCTTCAAGTTGGCAATCCAGCGCCGAGCCCGGTGGCTCATGAATCGGGAAGTTGAAATAAGCTATGTTTTTTCCACTTTTACCAGTTGTGTTGGAACATCCGATGGCCATGCACGTGGGCATTGTTGCTTCAGCAATAGCTCTTGGGAATGTCAGCGGTGAAGTCCTCTGGAAATCCGAAATAATTATTGATGATCGCAGCTGTGTAGAACGGCTCCTATTGACTTTGCATGGAAAGCGGAGAGAAATGCTGTCACCGCTTCCGCTTTTCTACGTCGCAGGATGTGATGTCAAACGCCCCTTACTGCCCAAATATGGGCAGTAATGTCAGCCCCCATACACAGTGATTCAGACGACAATTTATATTTTTATTTTCTTATTGATTAAAGATAAGTTCATTAAATAACCACGAACGTATTAGTTTTAGTTATAGCTAATGATACCCTGATTTTTCCTTGTTGACCGGACTTCCCCTTTAAGCTATATTTTGCTGCAATAAGCGGACCGGAAAGCACAAACATTAATGTCCCATCGGTGTACAAAACCCTTATGGAAATAAAGTTTGTTATAACCGTAAAACATACCCAAAACAAATCAACATAACATTGTTTCAAAGGTCGCTAACGGGTAGCTTAGTCAACACACAATAAAACACATTCAAAATAAATAATTTTAAATGTCAGGATGATGCCATCCTGACTTTCCCTATCATTTCCATGCCAAACCTCTGCCTCTGCGTCCGTTCGGTCGACTTTGGGGCATCCAGTTGGGAGAAGTTGGACCAGGGTGAAGCTGGTTCGGGCCAGCTCGGGGGGGGGGAAGTGAGCAAGCGGTTCCCACTCCTTTATGCGGGTCTCTGATTGTAGCAAACTTGGCACTGCGGAGGCCACTGCGTGTGGATCTCTGCGTGGCAGAGATGTGGCCTTCGGCTTCCAGTGAGGGCCTCTGCACCGCTTGCAAAGGGTGACTATAAGATCAGCTTTTCTCCTGCAGAAGCCAAGGAAAGGTTACAAACAGACTGCTTCCTTGGCAGTCAGCTGCTTAGGTTTCGATGTTGAAAAGGCAGGCTGTACTAAGCTGGGTTCTAGTGCTGCGCGCATGTTCGTGGGTCTTCGAACTCCATTCGGACCCCGGTGGTTTGCCTCCAGTGTAGACGCCTTCACGGTTCACGGGAAAAGAGGAAGATGAAGGGGAAGAGCCTGGATTCATAGCGGTGGCTCCCTGCTGTGAGGGGCAGTCCCCTCATGCCTGCAGTCTCTTATAGCATGAGAAACAGTGATTTCCTGACAGAGAACAAACTGATTTTGTCATTCCTGTGTGATATCACAACAGAGGAAATGTATGATACGTCAGTAAAGCATTCTAGAAAAAATTAGTGCTTCAAATAAATTATATTTTGGTGATTTGTGCACTACAATAGTTTTAGTGATTTACGAGACCTCACGCCTGCATTTTCTGTGTAAATAATGACTGTTTACCAACTATGCAAACATGATGACATTTTAATGAAAGCATTATCCACTAAGATGTTTTTGAGATTGCAGTAGTTCTAAGATGGTAGAAGTCCACCTTGGTCTTAGCTCCTCTCAGGCTAGCCATGAGCTCCAGCTTCCAAGACTAAGTAAACCAGATTTATACTATTGTCATAATATTTCATATAGCATAAATCCTAACATAACCGTTCCTATTGCTTATTTGTTTTGAACATGCATCAATGCTTAAAAGCCTAAATGAAGTATAACACAAAATGTGAACAGGGACTGTGCTCTAAGGAAGTTATGGGCGGTTAAGGGAGGTGAAGGAAGCTGAAAGGATGTGGGGAGGACAGTGGTGGCTTGGCACAAAAACTGTGTGCGAGGGTTGATCAGTGCTGGCCGGATAATGTAGAACTTTGTGCCATTTAACAAAACACTGAGGGTTTTTATAGAGTGAAAGTGAAGAAGGGAGAGAGTGATCATTATAGCTCCTGGAATAGCATATTTAGAAAGAAAATTAGAGAGAAAGAGCCATTGTGTGTGTATGTGTGTATGTGTGCATGCGGATGGGCATGCTTACGAGTGTGTTAGAGAGGACAGCATTGAAAACCACATCATGGACAAGTTTTGTCACACGTTTATTGCTGTTTAATTTTACGCTCTTTGGGTAAACAGCAATGCTTTATATAGTAAACAGAATTTTGATTTCTTAATGTAATATAAACTGAGGACATGGCTTGTGTTGGTGAGACGTTTTTATATGTTCATCACAGACATCTCAGATGTATTTTGGGCTTTTAAAGACATGTTTGAACATTTTATTCTATTTTGAAGGAGATTGATTCTGTAAAAATTCAATCACTATAAAATGTAATTTGTTTAGTTTGATGTTATTGTGGATTTAATACATACAGGCTCCAATAAATACATTCACCTCGACTAATGTTTAGATAAAAGTCACTTACCAAGTTACAGCTGAACAACACTCTTTTTGCAGCCATAAATCTGGTTAAATCTTTAGCCACTGTTTGTATTACAGCATTCTGAGTTCATTAATAATTGTTGGTTTCCTGTTGAACCCTGTTAAAAACCCTGTGGTCTTTTCTTAAAAACCAGGAGACTAGACGATTTAGATCAAATCCCCTCAGCCAAGAATGGCGGGCAAATATCCAGTCAGAACTATGCCAAAGCTTGTCGAGAGCTACAGATATTGTGTTTTTTTATGAAACCTGCTGAAGACCTTATCACCAAATATTAGAGTGTATGTATGTATTTGAGACTGTATGTATAATCTGACCACTAATGAATCAAATACAAACTCACAGCTACTTCAGGCTTTTGCATTTAATCTATTTTTAAGCAACTTTAAGTAGTTTAATTATTTCACCCTGGCAAAACAACAGTTTAAATGCATAACTTCTAAAAAAAATATATGATATTCATGCTTATGAGTTTACAGTTGCTCCTAAAAGTATACACAAAGTTTTTGTGATCAGGTCAGGGTAAACTGTCAATGAATTCAAAACCTAGAATTGTGGTCCAACTTTAGCTGTAGTTTTCTCAGATCACAACACTTGATTCCAGAATGTTTTAGATGATTTTAACTCAGCCTAGATGTTGTCTTTGAAAGAAAAGGCCACTGTTCTGAAGCCCTAATCCTTTGTCCAGACGTACAGAGAAACAAGGATATTTTTGTCACATGGGACCACAACAAAAATCCTTGCGTTGCTTTCCCAATTTTCGTTTTACATTTTATGGATTTTTGGAGAGGTTTCCAGTTTTGAAATGTCACACATGTTCCCCATTTTGTGAAATTATTGGTTTTTGTAGTTTGTCATGGTATACATACATATAAAGCTGTAGATTTTCTCTACTGTTCTCCGGACTGATTCATTCGTACAACGGAACTCTTTGAAACCTTGTAACCTGAGCAAATTGTGGGTTTAGCCAAAGGGGGGAAAATTCTGCGAGGGCAGCTGAAATGTATTTTTGGTTCATTTAATTCACTACAACTGATATTAGATGTGTACCCGATAAGACTGAAATCTCAAAATATAAAATGTTTTTTCAATAAAACTTTAGTTTAAGGGTGTGCACTCTTTTGAAAGCTGGTTATAGCTCATTTTATATTTTTTGTATTTCTTCTCTGAACAGATCTGTTTGTTTATTTCAAGAGGATAAATGTCCCATTAAAGATGAAAAAAGTTTTGAAATGTTTCATGGTCTCATTTCTTTTTCTTTTTTTTGCATCAGACAAACAGCAGACCTTTGTGGACTACTGCATGAAAACACCTCTTGCACTGTCTCATGCCATCTCTCTTTCTGTTGTGTAGTGGCTGCTACTTGTGGAAATGAGAATTAAGAAAGAAAAATGTTTTTTTCTGACAACAAAATGGAAAACGCAACCTTTCCAATAAAGTCTAGTTTGTAAAGCTATGTTACTTTACTTTCTTAACTGAATAATTGCTGTGCATAATTTTTATTAGTCTGAGTAAAGGTATGTCAGTACAATTACTGGATATGGAGCCACAATTCTCTGCTTGAAGGCCTGATAAAGACATATTTGGAACTTTACTGTTGTTACTGTTTCTAATTCTGATTAAAGTTCATCCTTTAACTAAACACCAGGGTGGTGCAGTGGCTTATCATCACATCCTAAAATGAGAAAGTGGTTAAACACGCACACACGTATCAAGGCTGTGCTCAGGAAGCAGGAAGTGATCATTTACAATAATTGAGCTGTGAACAACATAATAATTTTCCACTCCAGGAGAAAAATATCATCACTTTGTTTCTTGATCTAGTGCTCCTCAACCTCTGTTAACGAAGAGCAGATTGAATGCATGCAGCTGAACATGCACATTTCGAAATCCATTTTTATACACTTTGAGCTATTTGGATGTGTGGATGTGTGCAAACCTACAGCATTGTTTTCATACATGTGTCTGGCTATCTGTTTGCGTGTAAAGCTGATGACAGAAAGGGAGTTGGTTCTGTCACTGGCGCATGGCTATTACAGGCACAGGGGTTTACAACAATGAAGCCCTAAAGCTGGCCTTCATTTCAAGGCTTAGAAGCCTAATGTAAAACAATGTGCAAGTCTCTCATTACAAACCCCAAACTGCCTCTCTTTAAAGGTCCTTTCCTTCCTACAGCTAGCATAACATCTCAGAGTACAAATGGCTCATATATAACCCCAAGGTATCCTCTCTCTCATTGACCCCTATCATAAGGTGAGGGTCTGTACAGAGAGAAGGATCCCATGTAACGGAGCAGCTGTGGAATCATTTATAGCAGGGTTAATTGCCGAAGGAAAAGAGAATTGTGCCCACAGGCTGCTTGCTCTGGGTGTGATTACAGGTTCACCTGCCATCAGATGTTGTATACAGTTAATCATCAGGTTAATGGGGTCCATGTCTCCTTCTGAGCCCTTTGAGGACAGTTAAGACAAGAAAACAATTGCTTGGAGTCCAGCAAAAATATTTCATATCAGGTTTTTAGTTTATTATAAATGTATGCTTGACAAATGGACACTAATCAGAAATCTAACTAAAGCAAAATCTGCATCTAAAGCCTGTTAGATGGTTGCAATTACAGAATATTAAAGTCTGCAACTTCAATATTCTGTAATTGCAATAATGTGGCTATAAATTTAGTTTCATTTTATTAGATGTATCCCTTTTATCCAGTGTAAGTAAATACACATTGGATGCAACACTTTTTATGCAACTGATTATTCTGTGATGTAATTTTGATAGATGGTTCATAATCATTTATTCTGTCTAATGTAGTTCTAACATAATTAGGAGGCAGTTATCACACATCATATGGTCTTTGGTAGTTTTCTTTTTCTTCTCTTTTTTTCACTATTTAGCATGGTTCTGTTTGGGTCTTACTTTAGTTTTGGTTTGTAGCACCTGTATTCTGTTTCCATGGTCTGTTCCCTGGTTTGTCTCAGTTTGTTTTGCTTTTTACTTCCCTGCACACCTTGTCCTTGGTTTAGAAGTCACACCTGCTTTGTGTCAGACATCATTTCCTCACTTTGCTATTTCTTCAAAGTTTTCAGTTGTGCTTGTCAAATCCGTTCAGGTGTATGTTGGTCTGGCATTACCTATTTTTCTCTTTATAGGTAAAAGTTTATTAAGGACTAAAGGGGAGTTCTGAAGATTTAATTAAACATTTGGGGTCTATAAACTGCAACAAACCTGAATTGCTTGGTTATGTATGTGGTCAATGAAAGCGAAGAAGAAAAAGAAAAAGAACAAAAAGCCAACCTTGCACATTTTTTATGCCTAGCTGACAATTGATGGCATCAGTGGCATGAAAATTAAGGTGGCGTCAGAAAATCAAGGAGATACATTAAACTATGATCCTGAAAACAGTGGTACCGTAGTTACCCTGTAGGTACCCAGTAAATACAGCAAAGGTATCAAGTAGGTGCTTGAAACAGACTCCACATGACTTTATCAGTTCCCCATAGATATGGGGAAATCACCTATAAGAGCCTACCACTTGAAAACAGCTGTTGATATATAGGTATCTGGTAAGTTTTTTTGTCTAAGTTTAAAGAAACACAAGCTTTAAAACTCCCGTACCCTGTAAATGTTAATTATTTAGATCTGATCCATTTACAAATTTAATTCACCTCTGTTGTTTTGAATTTGATGCAAAACCTTTAGATTGTGTTTCAAACCCCACCATCTAAAAAACTAAAATATGTTGACAATCTAAAAGGAAAATTAATACATATATATATATATATATATATATATATATATATATATATATATACACACATATATATATATATATATATATATATATATATATATATATATATATATATATATATATATTTTTTTTTTTTTTTTTTTTTTTTTTTTTTTCTTTGTGAACTCCCTGAACTGACATTCAAACCGAAAATAATCTGAACAGAATGTGACAGTTTTTGTAAAACCAAAATCAGGAGGGTGAAAAGAGTAATAGCGGGCAGGAATGGACGACAGTCAGATGAAAGAGTGATGGCATAACAATGGTGAGGGTCAAACCTAATAGAATTAAATCTTCAGTTTCCTGATATTAGCTGCAATCAGCAGTCGACCTACAGAGCAGTTTTGTGCCTTATGAAAACACATTTTAGAACAGAAACAGTTATTTGCTTCCCATTTTAAAACCTGCAATCTTTGATTTGCATTAAACTAGAATGTTGGTTTGTGGGTAAGAAAAAAAATTATTCCTACTATTACCCTTGAGTGAAATTGGAGGCAGACATAAATGCCAACCTTAATATCTGCTTTTAACACACAAAATCCTTGACCAGGCGATGGATTGTAAACGTGTGAGAAAAATGAAGGTGAGTGATGGAAAGCCTGCTGCCAAGGTTTTCAGTCTATGACTGACTGGATCTTGGCATGCCCACTTCTATACCTTTTTTATTATTTCCCATATTGTGGGTATTGGCGGAAGCACATAGAAAACGGTATCCCTCTGAAACTCTTAGCTGTGAAGTAATCCCCCAAAAACGTCCTTGTTAACACAGTGTCTAGTTGAAACTTTCTGGGCTTTCGTCCAGTGTAAAAATATGACTCCTTTTACTTTCATCTTTCCTCCCTCATTCTGCATGTCTGAGCTTTACTGGGTGCTGCTGGTCTGAGGCCCAACATGAGGCCTAAACTCACCCCTCCATTAAAATAGGGGGACGCCAAACATCCCCTGATTTACAGCTCGAAGCACACGCTATGCTCTCTCTCCTATGGTCTGTAAATGCCAAATGAGAGCGTGATGTCCAGATCCCACTTGCTATATTAACCTACATTCTTTCCAGTAGAGTAAAGTGGCTACATGAACCCAATATAACCACACGCTGAAAAGAGACAAACCTGCCAAACCCCAACAGAGCACTCACGTGAAGGCCAAATGAAGGGAAGGCGCTGATAAAATCAGCTGCTGACCTTCTCCTGCATACTATAGAGAGCAGCCAACAACGTGTCTGGTCTCATGCACCTCGCTGTGTCCCCATGTACTGTCTGGACGCAATTGTTCCTGCTCTTTCAATCATCCTGACCATAATAGTTTATTAGCTACTATCATATGATGTTGAGTACCTGTTCAGGATCAAATACAGTCATCTGTTTAACCCACATGCTGGGTTTATGTAGTAGGGATTGAAGCTGTGAAGTTTTAGCCAGACAGTCGGTTGGGTTAGAAGAGTCTAAAATGGAGTCTCCATCAGTGATCACAGAGCCCCATATTAGACAAAATGAGAGCACTGTTATGTATCTGAAAAATGGGGTACAAAATGATCAAGGCAGCAAAAGTTTAAAAGAAAAATTCATCGGGTGAAATGACCAGTACTGTATTGTGGAATTTTCTTTGTTTTTGTCATCCTTTAGTCTGGTTTGCACATTGCCTTGCGGGAATAAGGCAAAAAGTTCCAGGGTTTTGGTTCCAGCTGGGACCTTTCTTCGTGGAGTTTCAATCTGCATGTATGGTTTTCTAAGTGTACTACAGCTTACACCAACAGTTCAAAAGCAGGCGTGTTAGGTGAATTGACCACTCTAAATTGCATTTATGTGAGTGTGCATGACAGGTGTGCTGGTATAATGCGATGACCTACCTGCCCCATGACTCTTTTAATGATAAAGAAAATTATTTATTTATAGTGATTTATTTTAACTCAAATGTTTCTCGTTTAGTAATCTATGGGTTACTCTTTATAACCCACTCTTTGCCTTTATATAACACATTGGCAACGTTAATCCTTTTTGTTGTCAGCTTGTTCACCCTCATTTTGCTTCTTTTTTGGCCCACTTGAATCTGAGAAATGTAATGTCCGAGAAATGCGTTTAAAGTGTACACCCAAAATGTGCCAATTTTACTTGTGTATAAACTATGTAGCATATGTTTCTGTTTGGAAATTGGTAACACATGATCAAAACTCTAAATACATAAAAAATACATTGAAGCAGATCTAGTTTTTCCTGGGTATATTTGGCATTGTATTCATTTTTGTCCAAGACATAGAAGAAGAAACATAATACTGCTGCTGAACTGATAACTGTTTACAACAACGCATACAGGCACATTAAATCATGGCATTTGATGACGTATCGTTTCTTGAAAGAGTGTCCAAGTGTTTTAACCACTACCTTAATTAAGTGGCAGCAGATGGGGAACGGGGACAGAATCCCTAGAAGATGGGACTTGGACTTCTATGAATACTAGCAACTCACTAGAAATGATTCCCACAAAAGGCAGTTTTCCAGGCGAGCCATGTAATCGAGTGGTTAGGAAAGTTCAATGTAGACCAAAGTTATTCCCTTTCTAATAATGTCATCCAAAGTGCAGTTAGCGGTACTAAAAGTCTTAAGTGTGGAGGAGGATTGACGGCGGTGGAAGAAGTCGTCTAAAGTATTACAAAAGTTAAAAGGGAAGGTGATACTCCTATCAGCTTCGCAGGGTTTGCAGGCCCCTGCTGAGGAAGCCTCCAGGACCCTCGGCCGCCTTTTACCCTACCCGTTCTCCTCAGGATTAACTCTCACTGGCCCCTGGAATGCGACGGAAGATGGATCTACTTTCCTACATTGTTTCACCTGCTCTAAATGGAACCACATGTTGCACAGGACTGCATCTCCTTTGTCTGTAATTGGAAGAGCATGCACGGCTAAGGCGAAAGCAGAGTGAAGCCGGCACGAATGACAGGCTTCCCCTTTCCTCTAACCGCCACTGACTTGGGGTGCCACGTTCTGGTCCAGGCCAAGTCGAAGGCCACTGTGCAGATCCTGAGATCATTTATTGACCTGGCACAACATGTCAAATTCAGTTCAATAGGATGACTGTATCATGTGTCCTGCAAGTCTTTCAAGCGCTCACGGTTAAACGTGAGTGACAGTCTGGAGTTTGCTGAGGAAGGAGGCCTTGACAGTGAGTCTGACGTGCTTTGAGAACACAGGCTGTACAGTACTTTTCATTCTCTGCAGCGTGTGATGTCTGAGCACAGAGACAGGCCAGGGACAGGGGAGAGGGATCACCTGATCTCACCTCCCTGCTTTGTTATACACACAGGATTGCATAAGAAAAAGAGCACTTGGTATTAATTAGGTTCGTCGGTAATTTTAATTGACCATATCTCTCAGTTATGCAAGGAAGGAATCAGTGTGTTGTATATAAAATGTTACCATATCCAAAGAAAAGAAAATCCAAAGGCAATAGGTTTGGGAACTGAAAGCCAGATTAGACCTGTACAGTCTCGGTAAAAGGAAGATGAATTATTGCATCTTAAAAAATGGCATAAGGTATTAAAACTCCTCATTACATGATCTTAGAAGCACAAAAACACTTGAATCGGTAGATTGTAGAACCTGTGGGAACAACAAAAACCTCTGACAGCCTTTCAGTTACTTGACACCATTATTGGAGGATTATTTGTCAACTGCTTGAAAACACTGCAGGTTGGTTTTTTTTCTATGCGAGTTTCTCACGTTGTCACCACAGTATTTTGAAAGTCTACCAAGCCATCAAAGCGTGCTAATCCATTCCTCCATTGTGTTGCTGATTATCTACTGTGCCTGAGATCAATAAACATTTGTATGACAGTTTCAGTTTAGCTTAAACTGTTGGACCAGTGGCCTTACATTTTCCTCCAAGACTATTTTAGTAGACAGAGGCTTTATGGTTGAGACAATATTTCTTAACTGCTGAAAAAACATATCATTAACCGTCCACATACGTGCTTGTCTGTTAGTTTTTGATGTGTTTGTGGGGCTGAAGTGGTATGTTTGGTTTTAACTAAATGTGGTGTGATGCATAATGGCTCTTCTACATTTTGGGGTGGTTAATTAAACGTTGTTTTGTCACGGCTCTGGAGTCGTGGGTTTTCCTTTCTTCTCTCATCCCCGTCTTCTGTCCTTGTGCTGTTTAAAAGGCCCAGCAGAACTCTCACTCGATGCCAGATTGATTGGGGGAAAACAATTGTGTTCCCCAACAAATGTTCTGAGTGTGCTCGCCCGTCTTGGATCTCACGACTGCAGAACCGGGTAGACATCTCCAAGTCTTCGCAGTTCACTTTGCTCCTTTGACGAGAGTTACCTCAATCCACCTGTGCACCTTAGTCTACCTTCACCTTCCATTAATGGACCTAAACAAATAAACTCCAGAGCACAACTTACCTCCACTTAACAATCTCTCCATCGCCACCTCAACTTATGTCAGCTGCATTTAGTACCAGTAACCTCTACAATCCAAGCAAAATCAAATACAACTGCTTTCCACTCTTGCCTTTAAACTGCAGTAACTTGCATGTCTTTCCCCACCAATGCCTGCCACGTCTCCTTTTTGGAGCAACAGCCAAAAAACTGTGTGGCTTTAAACCTCCTCTTCATCAGGATTTTCCCTTCTCGTTGGTTCCGTGTATTTCAGTCAAGTCAAAGTCCCAAATTATGACCATCGTTAGTGCATTTTTCTCTTGATGTCAAAATAAGGTAAAGAAAATCGTTTTTTATGTATAATTTAATTTGATACATTAGACAATAAATAGAAAAAAAGGTGAGGTTTCTATCATTTTTGACTACACATATAAAAAAACAACCTTTTTTTCCATCTAGAAGGATTGTGCATAACTTGTGCATTTCTCTCAATAAATGTTATTAGAACACAATTTAATACTAAGATCCTCCATAAATAATATTAAAACCAGAATAAGATCAATGTCCAGTGTCTACCATGCCCTTTGTTTCAACTGTATGCTATAAGCTTCCTGTCTGAGGTGGAAAGAAAAGAAATAGAATATCCTGTCGACAGGAATCTCAGGGGTGAAGGTAAACATCAGTGGTTCACACTCTCTGGACCAGACACGAGACACATGAAATAAGATCTATGTACAAAATATGTTTCTAAGTTCAGAACATCTATCAAGAAACATGTTGCCTAGTTGTGTCTTTTTTTTTTTTTTTATCCAATCAAGATAGGCTCCTGTGTGTTTAGCTCTAAATATCATCCTCAGCAGTCTGACTTTCTTCATCATAGCTCCCCCTTGTGGCATTAGCTTGTTAACACATAGGTTTTAGGTTAAGCTCCGCTCATCGCAAACAAGTGTTGGAAGCTGCATCTCTGTTACCTAAACAGGAGTTTTGATTGGAGGATGTTTTGAAAGGGAAGGCAAATAATGAGCAATTTGCTTTTTAAGGGGTGGAATAGATAAAAAGCATAAATATCAGTGTTTTATTAACAATACATGTAGAAAGATTCATGTTTTTATCTTTGTATTTTTTTACTTTTTTAAAACGTTGAACATCAAATTATATCTAGGTGATCAAAATGTAGGAAAAAAAACTCCAGCCTCCTATTCAACTGACAACAGCATTAAGCCCTCTCTGACTCCGTCTTTGGAAAGAACACTGTGATCACGACAATAATTAAAAAAATTATTAAAACCTTTAGGGATTTATACTAACAATTTCCTTTTTATTACCCCCATGAAAAGCCATTTGTTCAATAGGTATTAGTGTTGTTGGGGTCATTGTCCTGTTCCAGAAAGAAGGTGAACCTCCATCCATCTTCCTAATGGCAAGCTGAATGTGACAACTACACGGACATCCTCCCAAACTGACAGGCTGGGCAAGGAGGGCACTAATCAGAGAAGCAGCCAAGAGGCATGGAAACTCTGGGGGAGCTGCAGAGATCCACAGCTCAGGAGGGAGAATCTTTTCTAGCAAGGAGAGTTGATGGGAAGATGGATGGAGTTAAATGAAGGGCGAGCTTTCAAATAAACTTGCAAATGACTTGAGACTGGACCGAAGGTTCACTTTCCAACAGGAGAAGGAGAACAACTCTAAACATGCAGTCATAGTTACAATGAAATGGTTTAAAGTAAAGCACAATTAGAATGCCCCAAGTCAAGAAGAGGCCAAATCCAAGAGAGAATCTGTGGAAACAGCTAAAAATGGATGTTCATAGATGCTACCGTTCAAATCAGACTGAGTTTGAGCTACGGTGCAAAGAAGAAATTCCAGTCTCTAGACGGTAGCCCTAATAAAGACACCTCAAAAGTCTTGCAGATGTACTTTCAGCAAAAGGTGTTTCTACAAAAAGTTGACTCAGTGGAGCATCCACACTTTACAGAGTTTTATTCATGAAAACTAGCCTTTTTCTTTGTGTTGTCTGATATATGAAACTCTAAAAGTAAAAATGCATTGAAACTTTTGGTTGTAACTTGAAAAATTGTGGAAGAGTTCGGGGATTGATAAGTATTTTGTAAGCAACCGTAAACTTTGCAACGTGTCAAGGGTTATGGTTTCTCTAAGAATGGGTTTATAGAAGTTTACAGGTTGGTAAGGAAACATTCTTATATTCATCTTAAATGGTTTCAAAGGAAATGTGAGGCAACGCATATACAATGATTTTGATCTCTGTAATCCTTTATAAAATAACTAGTGGTCCAAAGCAGCTTCAGGAAATGAAGATCTATATAATGAAAATATTTAAGTCTGTGATATTACTTTTTCTGACTTTTTAAATACAGGAAACATTTTTATAAACAATTCTCAATAGTTCTGATTGATTTGCCTCTAACTAAACACCAGGGTCATTTAGTAGCCCCCAAAATCAGAATGTGGTTAACCCTCCAAACACATCAAAGCTGTGTTCAGGAAGCAGGAAATTAACATTTACAATAATTAAGCAGTGAATGACAAAACCATTTTCCACTTGAAACAAAAGTCATTCTTTTTCCAGATTTGGTGCTTCACAGTTTGTTTGCTAAGAGCCGATTAACCACATGCAGCTGAACACGCACGCTTCCAAAGCCACTCTGGCACTCTGTGAGCTAATTGCATTCGTGAATGCGTGTTTGTAGACGCACCATGATTTTCCACCATCAGTTTGACTTGATTAACAAGTGTGTGTGTGACTGCTGCGCTGATGAAAGAAAGGGGGCTGGTTCCGTCACCGCCGCATGGGCATTAAAAGTACGAGGGTTTACATAAGAGCAGAACCCTAAAGGTGGCCTTCATTAGAGGGATTAGGAGCCTAATGTAAAACAATGTCCGGGTCTCTCAACACAAACCCCAAACAACGTCTAAAGAGAGTCTGTGAGCATTACCTCTCAGACTTCAAACACTCCATCTGTAGCCCCATGCTTTCATTCATCGACCCCTATCTCAGAGCGAGGGTCTGCAGAGGGTAATGGACCCCGCGTAATGGTGCAGCTGTGAAATGATTTATTGCTGGGTTAGTTGTTGGGTGGAAAGGGAATTGTACCTGCATATGTCCAGGCTGGCTCTGAGTTCGGGGAGGAAGTGCTGCTCTTTTGTAGTTACTGGAGGTCATTTGTTTCCTTCCGGCGATGATCAGCTGCATGCCACCGGCTTAGCTTGAGCCTGTGTGGAAAAGGAGGATGCGGAAAGGTTTCAAACAAAAAGGGCTTTAACAACAAGGGTTGAAATGATTTGCTTGTGGATAAAATCATGTGAACAGTTGAAACAGACATTTGGATGTGGCACTTAGATTTAGTGCACAGAGAAGAAAAAATTAAATGTCAACATAAGTTTCCAAATGTTTCTGCCTTTAGTCTTTAGATGACGCATTACATATTGAAAGTTCTGTATAATCTTTTTCCCTCATCTGTGTTTTACACACACGTGAACTTGGGTGACATCTCATTCTTTGTCTCATCTCTGTAGCAGCTTTAATTTTTCTGACCAGCATATTTATCTTTGCTGAAGAAAAGCCTCATTACAGCATGATGCTGCCGCCACCGTGTTTCATTGTAGGGATAGTGTGTTCAGGGTGATGAACAGTGGTGGTGGACATAACCTTCGCAAAATGCAGATTCAACCTCTTGCCCAGTCTATCACCTAAAATGAGCAGCCAAGTCTTTGCAGGTTTGCAGGCTGTCAAACTCGTTCAATTACAAGATGGTGGATTGAATGGCGATCTGTGTGATGTTTAAAGCTTGGGATGTTTTCGTATAACCTAATCCTCCTTTAAACGTCCTAACTTTATCCTTGACCTTTCTTGCGTTCCTTGGTCTTCATGAGGCTGAAACCACCAAGGCTTTCACATAATACATTTTAATTTATACTGCGATTACATGATGAACATGTGGACTCTATTTAAGTAGGTGACACATGAAGGCGATTTCTAATTAGGGTGTCAGAGTCAATTGGGCTCAAAACAAATGCAGGTCCCCCCTTTTACATTTTATATGAAAAAAGTAAATAAATAAAAAATCCAGTCCAAAGTGACACACTACATTGTGTTTGTCACCTAATTTCACAGTAAAATATATTAACGCTTGTATGAATCGTTTAACAAGGAACACTAACAATACTACAAATATTTTGGGGATTTCAGTTTGGAAGTAGGACATAAGAAGCTAAAAGAAGAAATTATTTGAATCCCGAATGCCATAACGGACATTTTTATTTTTAACACTTTGTGTTGTATCTGTCAATTTCATCAGATAACATTTTTTTATTAGTTATAAAAATTTATCCTTACTTGCAGTCGTAGGTAATTTAGCCATTTTGAAGATCATTTTAATCATCCATACAGCTTTAAATATGCATATTTCTTATGTTTTTAACTGTATTATGTCAGAACAAAACCAGGATTGACCTAGCAGTCAAAGTACCACTCCATTTTGCAGGTTTTCCCACTTGTAAAGCATGTAGAAGTCTTTCATTTTTGTCATAGACACTCTTCCACTGTGAGTGATTGAATTGCAGACAAAAATTCAGAAATATCACATTGTCTGATTTTTAAGTAATTAATTTGCGTTTGATTACATGACGTAAGTGTTTGATACATCAGAAAAACAAAGCTTAATATTTGGTTCAGAAACCTGTGTTTACAATTACAGATATCAGACGTTTGTAATTCTTGATGAGGTTTACACACAGTGCAGCAGGGATTTTGGGGCTGTCGCTGGGCTGGGCAATACAGACATTCAGCTCCCTCCAAACTTTTTTGATTGGGTTCAGGTTTGGAGACTGGCTAGGCCTCTCCTGGATCGCTTCTTACGGAGCCACTCCTTAGTTGCCCTGGCTGTGTGCTTCGGGTCGTTATCATGCTGGAAGACCCAGCCATGATCTTCAATGCCTTTAACTGAGGGAAGGATATGGTGCAGTCGTCCAGACGTCCTGTTCCCTTTGCAGAAAAACATCCCCAAAGAATGACCAAAAAGCAGCTATTATAATGAAAATAGCATTTGTACCAAATGTTGCACTTTAGTCAGGCTGTAGTAACCTGAGCCTAGCCAGATTGATATCGCTCCGCCTAGCTTCACTCACATCCATCTGGGACATCTCCCATAGAGAGTGATTTCTCCAACCAATTTTATTGTCCAGCCTATCAGGACGCAGGGCTGGAGTTTCATAGATGTGACGTAGTGGAGAAGCGACCGTCAGACTGTTTTGATAGCAATGGCGGCTCGCATCGAGGAAGCAAGCGTTAACATTGATGCTGCTATTTCTTCCGTGTTGTCCAATCTACCTAATATTGTTTCATTAAAAGAACATCAGAGAACGCCTCTGAAGGCTTTTGTTGGTGGAAACGATGTTTTCGCCCTTCTCCCGACCGGATTTGGCAAGTTTTGTTTTCCGGGACGCGCCCGTGGCGGAGCAGTTAGCGCAAACCATGTTAGGAGGCCTTTAGTCCTCGACGCGGTCGGCCCGGGATCGACTCCGACCCGTGGCGCTTTGCCGCCTGTCTTCCCCCCTCTTCCTGTCAGCTCACTGTCAATAAAACGCGTGCCACTAGAGCCGCAAACACATAAAAAAAAAAGGTTTGTTTTTTCCTGCGTTGCTCTCACAGCGTCACGGGTTAGCTTCGGTGTGAGTGGTTGAAATAACACGTCGATAACGATGACAGACAAGTGGCTTATCCAATCATATGCAAGGATTTTTGATAAGGCCCAGCCTTCAATAAAGGCAATTCCTATGGATCAGTCCCAGATGGATGTGAGTGGAGCTAGGCGGAGCGAAATACATCTGGCTAGGGTCAGGTTAAGGCTGTAGTAGACTAGGAAAAGAATAATCCAAAAAGCTTCCCTCAATGAAATGTTGAACAGTTTGACCATAATGAGCAGAAGAAGACCAGCAGAACTCTCAGCTGTATTTAACCCATCCGTTTCACACTGAATTAGGTTTCTATGCTTCTCGGTGACCCCTGGAATGCAACAGATGGCTCTACTTTCTGACATGGTTTCACCTGCTCTAAACGGAACCACATGTTTCACAGGACACCGCCTCACTGCGTTGTCTATAACTGGAGGGGCATGCACAGCAATGTCAGAAGTGAAGCAGAACAGGCGTTCGCTCCTCCTGCACTTTTCTACACCCCTGAGACTTAGAATGACACATTTTTGTCTAGGAAACAACGCAGAACCTCATGTCACATGACACAGCATGTCAGATTCAGTTCTGTAGGATGACAGTGTTGTGTTTCTGAGAGTCTTTCAGGTCCTCACAGTTAAATGTGAGTGACAGTCTAGAGTTAGCTGAGGTAGAAGGCCTTGACATGAAGCCTGGTATGTGTGGAAAACACAAACAGTCCTGTGCCTTTGATTCGCTGCGTTCTATGATATCTGAACACAGAGAGAGAAAAAGCAGACAGTTCACCAACTCCTACATCACTAAAACAATGTTTTGTTGCATAAACAGGATTACATAATGAAGGAATGCATGATATTTATTGAGCTGATTAGTCATTTTAAATGATCATGTCTCTTAAGGATGCAAGGAAATCTTTCTCTGACAAAAAAATCTCTGCAACACTCCTTACACCTCTTTTTTCTTTTCTTCATGACTGACAGACATCAGTTGCAAACTCCCTTTGATCTCTATTGATCACAAATATGGCTTTAGCTTCCATCCGCTAATCTCGATAAACATCAAATCAACTTCCTTCATAGGCCTGCTCAATTACGATGAACAACATTGCTATTGTTTCTACCTATATAGAGCAAGTTTATTTGCATATTGGCCAGGTGTTAAATCTGTGTTGTGTTATGTCACTTGGATTCATTGAAAGTGATGGGCACCACTTGGAGCATCACTGAAATAAGAATGATTTTACACTAAGTTCTCTTCAACTCAGATTGGAACATTTAGCTGCAGTTAAAGTTGTATTTATGGATGTGTTTACTTTCTCTATAAGTCCACCGTTTTCCCTTGGCAGGAGACTAAAAGCTGGGATAATCATTGTGAATTTTGTGCTTTAGAAACCATTGTAAGCCTTCAGACTGACTCTTGTAAAACTCGTTTTAAGCATTATTCTTGATTGTGTCTAACAAGCAGCTGCAAATTAATCAAGAACAACTCGCAGTGCCCTGTTGGCCAATCACCAAAAGATAATATCTTATTTCTCTCCCAAATTAAGGATGGAAAAGCAGTTGCAGTTGTTGAACTAGAAAACCATCCACAGCATCACAGATTAAGGCAACTCTCTGGTCTCAGAAATCAAAACTAGAAAACTCCTGGGATCTGTTTTTTGTTTGGCTGGTCTGTACCCTAAGGTCTTTGAAAGCATCATGCAGCCATTGAGGGCGTGGAGGTTATATGAGAGTTGGACTTTGGGCGTTATTACATCGACATCTGCTGGTGGGAAGTGGCACTACAGAGCAAACTGCACGACAGCAGCTGTATTAACTGTTTCCACAAACCACTGCATTGTCTTGAAAAATGCAGGACTTTTTAAATATTCTTGACTATATATGTATTATTCTTTATTTTGTGCTTTAATTATGCACTTCAGTGATGATATAGACCACAAAAATTATAAAAGTATTTGTTCTGGATGCCACAGTTCTTTGTACTGATGCCTTGCAGCAACAAAGATCCTGGTTTAAAATATCAACATCTTCCTGCATAGAGATTACATCTTCTTTCTGTATGCATGGTTTGGGAGCTCTGGCTTACTCCCACAGTCCAAACACATGACTGTTAATTAATTGTTCTGTGTGTATGCCCCCCTGTGATGGACCGAGAACCTGTCCAGTAGTACCGTACATCTCACCAAATGACCCAACGACTGAGATACTCACCAGCCCATACCCACCCCTCCACCCCTTAAAGGTTCAGCTGTTATAGATGGATGACTTGTTCATGGGACCATCAAGGCAATTGCTTTACAAACTTGGACATTACGTCAATCTCTAAGAAGCCAAGTAGACGTAAAAAAAATAATATATTGTTTGTTATAAAGTTGCCCCAGTTGTCCTCATATAGAGTAATGCCACAATTTTGTCAGTCCCTTTCATGCATTGCATGGAAGTGTTGTAATGAATGAAGCTGGTGAACCCGATATTCAGCCGTACACAGAGTTACGTTTTTGAAAGGTTTATTGTGAGGGATGACTAGTGGCAGGTGAGGCAGACAAGCAGGACTAGACTTGAAACAGATGAGTATGACAGACGACGCAGGCCGACGGATGAGCAGAAGAACAGTAGATGCAGGTAAAGACAGACCAGAACAGGCGATTCGGACCGGGGAACCACCAGAACGGGCAGAGCGAGCAACTGGAACTCACGGGGAAACAGGCCAAACTGCAGCATGCAGACACAGACAACGTCCGTCTGAAGAGTCCAGCTGGCTGAGAACACAGGAACAGGTAGAGGAAGGGCTCACCTGTTTGCCGGTGAACAGGTGAGCAGAGTTCACTAATTAGTGCAGCAGGTGGGTCTGATTAACAGCAAGGTGTTGGCTGGAAGGAGACTGAGCTGATTGGATAGTGGCTGAGAGGTGAAGGCTGATCCAAGAAAAGTCCAAAATAAACAAACAAAAACCTAAATCATGACAAGTGCGGGGTATTGTTTGTAAGGCATTTAGAAATTTAGAAAGATTTAGAAACCTTTAGAAAGGGCTGTCAAAGCTAATAGTGGAAGTGGATAAAGAGATCATAGAAATCCAGTATTTATACAGTTAAACATCTTGAAACTTAATGAAATAGTTCAATATTTTAAAATGTATGTATAAAGCACATAAGGTTCTACCAAACAATTTTCAAGATGGATTTGTAAAAAAGGGAAGTAATTATAATTAAAAAGGAAATGAGAATTTTTTAAAATCCAGATTCAAGAAGGGCACTGATGGAAAGATGTATTTTAGTTAAAGGTGTAAGTGAGATAAAACAGTCTGAAACGCTGTGCATTCAAAAGAAATGTAAAAATCATTTTTGAAGAAGCAATGTGGCATTGAATAAGCTGCTGCTTCGCTTTGTATTTTTTGAGTGTATTGGTGTTTCTTGTGTGTATTTTCTGCATATTTTAAAGATGGCTGTCATAGTCCTCTGAGTTGAATAGCTAACATTCCTTTTATATGTATAGGGGGCAGATATTATAAGTTTATACTTCATTCTGCTCCTTTTCATTTTCTTAGCTGTTATATAACTACTTATATTCATTATTGAGTGAATTAAATAAAAATAAAATGAAATGAAAAATTAAAGCCTTTCTTGATTTATACAAGACTGAAGGATGTAAAACTGTATTGTAAATATTTTGATTGTATATCTTATCATTCCTAAATGAAATTGGTGAAACAGCTGGTGTCATGAACTTCTGTCTGAACCAAATCGTTCATGGTCTCTTCCATTCGCATAAAAGAAAGACATGGATAATTGCTAATAAAGTTGTTGGCATTGTTTTCTTTGCATAGCACGATCTGGGTGGGCGGTTGGTTTGAAGTGAAGCAAGGACAGGGACAAGGACAGCGAGGAGCAGATCAGTGTTTACCAGATTTCAGCTGGAGACAGAACAGTCGCAACGGGCCAGATGAACAGATGATATGATTAAGGACATGTTCTCCGTCACGTAGCACAAACAGGTCACACACTCTGAGATCCCTATCTGATGTACAACATACGAGAGGAGGTACATGTTATGGAAACTTTACCCTGCATATTATGCTGGCGTCAGAAGCTTTGCATGGAGACAGGCTGCATACTGGCAAAGTGGGGCCCTCACTCAGCAAAGCGTTGCTGTCCATAACTTCTAATGCAAAGACATGGATCAGAACATGAAAAATTTGCACTGAATTATCAAACATACCTATTGTCCAGTGTAGCCTAACAATGTGGACATGGGTTGGAATTTCTATTATTCCTGAAATTTCATTTTCCAGGCAATTTCAATCAGGCTTTCGAAGAAAGAAAATATGCAATAAGACACAATCAGCCTCGCACGAGCTGCAGTTTCACAGAACGTGCTTAAACAGTGGAGTAAACTAGCAGCTGCTCATTTATAAACTACAACATAAATGCCTTATACAGTGCCTTTCATGAGTATCCATGCCTTGTGTACCTTCTTACGTTTCGTCTCATTTCAACTACACAGTTGAATGTTCTTTAATTTGAACCCATAGTTAATAGTGGTGATTATACCCCAAACATCCATCTTCATTTTCTTCTACTTCAGCTGTCCTCGGTTTCCACTTTGCTACATGCATGATGTGACTCATGCCTTCCTGGACTTTACTTTGCTCAATATGAAAATGTTTTCCCATGAGAGAAAGCGGACATCTTCATAGCGGTTGTGGATTGAAAGAAAAAGTGTTTTAACAGATGTGGGTAGGGATCTTTGTTGTATGTAATGACAATGAAAATGCGAGAAAATATACCTTATTTGCCTTAATATGTTCAGATGGCATGTGTAAAGCTGACTTTTCTTTGTGTCGATCTGTATCTGCATGCATACACCGGAAAGGTGAAGTAAACCTGATCTAAAGGTGGAGTTTCATTATTTATGCATTGAAGATGAAAACTTCGGATGATCCAGAGAGGGATTCCTGTAGCACACTTACTGTTTCTGTGCAATGAAAAAAGCCTTCCCTTCCCTCAATCCACAAACAACACAGTCAATTACAGAGATGGAGCTGTGATTGATCGCTCTGTGCGAGGACTGCACGAACGCTCTTGGTTCAATAATGACAAATGTTCCTTCTCTTCTGCAGTCCTCTCTTTGTTTCGTCAGGATGTTTGTCTAAAGAAACCCCTAAGAATTAGTTCAATCCCACGAGTCATATACTAGTGGATTTCAAATGGTAGATGCATTTCAGCAAAGACCACAATCAATACACACCCGCAACATCATAAATAACGCAGATAAGCTTGTTGGAATGGTTGAGCACCATGTGTGTGAATTTTAGGGGCAAAGGCCAGAGAGAATGGGAACAATCTAACAGCGGCTGGATAAGATGTCAATTTGTTTATGCATTTAGCAATAGAATCCAAACTGACCATGTTGTTCTTTTTTTTTTAAAACATTACACTATTTCAACACTACTCATGAACATTTTTATTTATTTATTTGTTCTGCCATGGCAGGATCTGTTTAACCTTTTCTTGCTTAGTTTTAACATTTAACTGTACTTATGAACGACAAAGGATTTAGCAATATGCACTCTACATGTTTAAGCAAGCTGGTCTATATTGTCATGAAGGGATGTGATATGTTTAAATCAGAGTTTTTAAAAGCTCTGTCTGCACGGTGGTTTCAGTTTCAATTGATCATTTTACTACACCAAACACTGACTGGTAATAAATAAATGAATATAATGTCTAAAAGAGACTGCAACCATTGTGTTATAGGAGCTAATTTTGGGTCTCTGTTCATTAACCAAACAGCGAAGCATCACTGTATCCTCTCCTTTGAGTTACACATCAAATCCATCACCAGATCTGCTTTCTTTAATCTTAACATCCTGAAATGGCAGAACCCTGATTTATGCTTTCATAACCTCCTGTAGATTTATGTTATTCCTATCATGACACCTTTGGTTGTCTGACCCTGGACTGCTCTCTGTTTTACACACTGAATTAACTGAAAATAATTCAAGACTTCTGCACACTGGAAGTCGTATTATCCCCATCATCCTGCTCTTTCTTTGTAAAGCCCCCAATAGAGTTGGGTCATCCAAGTGAGCTGTGACTAATTCATGGCTAGCTTTTGTGGAACTGGTATTTTCTAAGATAAAAACGACTTCAGGACCCTCTACATGACCACTCTTGGCTCAGTAATTGCTTGGCAAACGCAACTTGTTGAGGACTGGGAGAGAATAGTTCAGAATAATTACCGTGGGTTGACTACTGAGGGCCTTGTAATCTCTTGCTTGTCTGTTTTGTCCAATAAGTGAATGCTAACGGTAACATTTATCATTGACAGTTCCAATTGAATGCATTTTTTGGCTTGTAGCCATCTAGGAACCTTTAATATAATAAAGGTAGTAGATATTTTGCATTTGTTTTCAGTTGACATTTAGGCTTTTCTTACTCTAACAAAACAGTAAATGGCATTTGTGAAACACGCTTAATCAAAAGAGTGTTTAAAAAAGGTTTTAAAAAAGGTGTATTAATAGTTAATGGATAAGTATACTGCAACAATAACTGAGCGCTATGCTACAGATATTAGATCATCTGTGCAACCACTCAATAAGGTGAAGCACCGCATGGATCAGTTAATGAGAATTGTGTCTTCAATAATTGAACAGTAGTCATTAATGTTGCAGTAGGTGAAGGGCAGTTTTCAAAAGGTGTATTCATTACTAATGTATACCTTTAATAACCATTTACCAGTTTTTATAAATCCAGGGTATCGTTAAGATTTGTCAAAATATAAAATAGAAGGTCATGGTAATTGGTCACGGTTTTCCCTTAGGTCTTCTGTAGGATTTCGATCAAGTGATTGGCTGAGACATTCTAGCAGCTTCATTTTCTTTCTCTTAAGCAATTGAGAGTTTCCTTGAGTGTGTGTGAGATCACTGTCTCACAGATCACAGATTTTGCCGTCTAAAAAATGGTAGCATGTTTTTATCAATAATGTGTTGGTGTATTATTTCATTTATACTTCTGTTTTATGAAGTGTGCCAGTATCGTATGGCAAAAAGAATCCCTGGACCATGATTTTATGACCTCCAAGTTTTATTGTTGGTATGGTTGTGGTGCCTTTTGAGCTCTGAACACGCTGTGCATTGTAACTCACAGTTTTTTTTTTCATCTATTTTAGTCTCATCTGACCAAAACATATATACTCTCACTATTTCACAGGATTATCAAAATTGTTTTTTCTTTAAATAAATTGTTCTTGCTAATTTTTGGTGGCTCTAAAGCTCCCCACAAGTGGTTCTTGGCTCTCAGACAACTAATTTGAAAATGTGTTTCCCTCACCTGTTTTGTGGGGAGCACATGGTTGGGGCCAGTTTAGGGCATAATGATATCATTTCCACTTCTGGATTATTTGGTTTTGAATTTATGGATTTGTCATTATTGGTGTTACATATTCCATATTCAGTTAATTCTTTAGGTTGACAATTCCTGATACTCAAGTATTTCAAACACATTTATATTCTGACCTGAGCTGCAGTCTTCAGATATTGTTTTTCTCTGAAGAGCTTAGTTACCATTTTATTTTGAAACCCATCTTCCATGTGTTCTACTTGTTTCCTTTTTTCAATGTGTGCCTATCTCAATGTTTATCTTATTTTTGTTGGACTCACAATTCATTCTTGTGGTAGGTTGTGTTCTGTTACTGGTTTGTACAGTTTTTTGGTTTCCATGGTTCCTTGTGTTTTTAACTAATTTGGTCATTCAGTTCCTCCCCAACCCTCATATTCGTTTTTCTTAGGAGCTGCACTGCATTAGTTAATCATCCACCTTGTTCCCATTCATGCAATCACTCCTCCCTGTATATACTCTCTGGTCCATTTAACCCATTTAGGTTCTGGGCTCTATGGTGATGCAACCATTGGTACTGTTCCACTGAAAGCAAGAAGGTCCTGGGTTAAAATCCCAGGCTGAGATCTACAGTATCTTCATGTTAGGTTAATTGGTCTCTGTAAAGGGTCGTAAGGTATGACTGTTTTGTGCATGGTTGTTTGAGCTGTGATGGACTGGCCACCTGTTTAGGGTGCAGCCTACTTCTCGCACAGTGACTTTGGAGTCCCCCCCATCCAACCCTGTTAGGATAAGTGGGTAAAGACCAGTTGTTCTCAGCCCCTGTCCCGCATGATTTAGGTGTTTCCTTGCTGCTATATGCCTGACTTAAAATGAATGGGTGGTTAACAGGCTTCTGCAGCAATTGTTTTCTTTGCATGTGTGAACTGGATAGGTTTCTATGGAAGCCCATTTCCGCCACTCTGTTAAAAAAATAAGTAAAAATTATCTCATTATAATGAGATAGTATCTCAAAATAATGAGATAGTATCTCATTATAATGAGATAGTATCTCAAAATAATGAGATAGTATCTCATTATAATGAGATAGTATCTCAAAATAATGACATACTATCTCAAAATAATGAGATAGTATCTCATTATAATGAGATAGTATCTCCAAATAATGAGATACTATCTCATTATTTTGAGATAGTATCTCAAAATAATGACATACTATCTCAAAATAATAAGATAGTATCTCATTATAATGAGATAGTATCTCCAAATAATGAGATACTATCTCATTATTTTGAGATACAATCTCATTATAATGAGATAGTATCTCATTATTTTGAGATAGTATGTCATTATTTTGAGATACTATCTCATTATAATGAGATACTATCTCATTATTTTGAGATACTATCTCAAAATAATGAGATAGTATCTCATTATTTGGAGATACTATCTCATTATAATGAGATACTATCTCATTATTTTGAGATAGTATGTCATTATTTTGAGATACTATCTCATTATAATGAGATACTATCTCATTATTTTGCCACTGACATGAAACAATTCCTACTGCCAGAATACCTCTACTTAAGCTGATAAATGTTTGAATATTTATTAAGAGTTTACAAGTCCCTTTCTGGAGTTTTCAAGACGTAACACCAAGTAGACTAAACATTATTTTATGATTGAATGTTTCAGAGGAGTAAAGAAGAGTAATTCAAGGAAGGAACCTTGGCACATCTGTTTCCAGAACCTGGCTAAAACAAGAAGGAGTCCTTTACTTTTGGTCAAAAGATGTGTTTTATTCTCTCAGAGCAGCTCCAACATCAGTTCTGTCTGCCCTGGTGTTATCCAGAGAACAGGCAGGCTGCACTGGTCTTTAGCCCTGCCCTTTTGGATGCATTTATGGTTCTTAACTTTGGATTCTGAACCAATCAGGCAACAAAAGGAAACCTCCTAGTTAAGTTAAGCTTTGTACCTCTAGTTGGATGTGACGGAAAAAACTGTCTTGCAGTCGCAGACAACAGCAACCAAAAACATCGATCCCAAGCTAATTTTGTAGGTTGCCCAGGCTTGTTTTGGTTTCATCTCAGCTTCCCTCTTGGTTCTGTGTGTTGTTTGGACTCTCTATTTGTTTTTCAAGTCAGCACACACACAGCTCTAGGAAAGAGGAAACCATCATGAGCTGACCAACCAACTAAGAGCATTTAGGAAGATAATATATGCCACATTGCGCTAGACAAAAAAAGGGGGGGGGGGAATTCAAATAATCTTTCCCAGCACAGTCTTGAAACTTAAAGTGTTTAATGAAATGCAATCTAAATCTGAAAGTCTCACTTTCAGAGTTTAACACATTAAACATTATTTAAAGCAAACTTCAAACTTGTATGAATTTTTGAATAATAAAATAAACTAATAACTTAATAGTATTGACATACATCCAAATTGACAGGTTCTGCTAATAGCACATCACAATAGTAAAAAATAACTACAAAAATAATAATTACTACACTGAAATCAAAGGAAAATTGATGTCTCCGAATGTATTTTTTTAAACAAGAAAAATAATCAAAATATTATTAGTTTAACCTTTCTTTCTCCTGTCTGCCATACCCTTTTGATCAATAAATGAAACACCTGCCCTTAGCTTAATGAGACACTGGTAATTTTTAATGACCCCCCAGATCTTTCCCAGTGTGCAGAAAGTACAGTAAATAATTGAAGCAATCCCTTCCCACCTGACCTTTAATGCTTTTTTATTATTTTTAGCATCACTGTGCCAACAAATCCAGATGGTGTCGTATTCTAAATTATGAAAGAATGAACTACCTAAAAGAAAGCAAATAAGCACATCATCAGCAACAAATCTACATTACTCCTCATCAACATGTGTGACCTTTTAGCACACCCACGCTTCCTACATCAACACAGTGTGCTGTGGCATCTGGATAGAATTTCTACTGTAAACGATAGACAGTTTCAGTCCTCCATAGTCTAAACCTTACGGTCTGGTAAGACTAAATGAATTGGGAAGTGACATTCACCACGTACAAGAGGAGCAACCATAAAGGGCATCATGAGACTGATAAAAGAGGGACAGACAGGCGGCACAAACTGCTTTCATAAACAAAGCTGGGTCTCCGGTAGGTACTGATGGAGGGCAGCTAAAGCAGGATTGAAAAAAATGGAATGCAAATGAGCTAAACAGAGAAATGTCAAATATATTACCCATTTGCCTTACATATTCTACACATTTATATATGCGAACTCTTCTGAAACACATTCATAAAACCAGAGGGCTAAATGGTTTTACATCAGAGTGATTTATGTAAAGCAATGGTATCTAATTCTTGTCTTCAAATATGCCCATCCTCCAACATACCTGATATAAAAGGTGGAATTGGTTCCCCAACATGTCATCAGGTTCTGATGAGGCTTATTTGCAGAGAAAATTTTAAAATAATTAGAGGGTTAATCTGCATATCCACAACACATCCAGTACCAATGTTATGCTCAAACATAAGAAATGCATAAACATGAATACATTTCAACTATTCAACTATAAAAGCTTAGAGGAACTTATAAATCAGTTAAGCTGCTCCTCCTGCTGTCTTGATATCCTAAGTCCCACCTGTCATTGCATCTGACCTGGTTCAAATAGAAAATTTATTCCTTTCATCATGTGTTTTCACCCAGGCTTTAAAAACAGCAGTTATTAAACCACTGATAAAAAAAAAGAGCAAGCTGGACAAATCACAATTGAAAAATTACAGGCCAATCTCCAACTTGCCAATTATCAGTAAAATTATTGAAAAAGTTGTGTTTCAACAGTTAAATGGCTTCCTTGCAATGACCAACCGCTTTGATATTTTTCAGTCTGGGTTCCGTGCTCACCACAGTACTGAGACTGCCCTCGTCAAAGTGTTCAATGACAACCACATAAATACAGACTGTGGAAGAACCACATTGCTAGTTCTTTTGGACCTCAGTGCAGCATTTGACACTGTTGACCATGATATATTATTAAAGTGACTGGAGAGCTGGGTCGGACTCTCTGGTACAGCACTCAATTGGTTCAGATCCTACCTAAAAAACAGGGATTTCTTTGTGTCAATAGGTAACTTCTCATCAGAGTGGACAAAAGTCACATGTAGGGTACCCCAAGGTTCAATCCTGGTACCCCTTCTTTCAATATCTATAAGAAACAAGATTAGTTACCATAACTACACAGATGATACACAGCTCTACATTACAACGTCACCAGGTGACTCTTAACCCATTCATGAACTGAATGGATGCTTAGAACAAATCAATGCATGGATGTGCCAAAATCGTCTCCAGCTGAACAGAAACAAAACTGAAGCTATTATCTTTGGACCTAAAGAGGAACAAACTGGAGTCAGCACACAGCTTCAGTTATTACAACTATAAACTAGAGATCAGGCCCAAAATCTGGTTGTAGTGATGGACTCAGACCTGAACCTTCAAGGACACATAAAGACAGTTACAAAGTCAGCCTTCTATCACCCGAAGAACGTTTCCAGGATTAAAGGACTGATGTCCCGAGAAGATCTAGAGAAACTCATCCATGCGCTTATCTTTAGTCACGTTGATTAATGCAACAGTGTCTTCACAGATCTGCCCAAAAAATCAATCACCCAACTGCAGCTGATCCAGAATGCTGCTGCTCGTGTTCTCACTAAAACCAGGAAGATAGAGCACATCACCCCAGTTCTAAAGTCTGGCTCCCTGTAGCTCAGAGAATACTCTTTAAAATACTTCTGTTAGTTTATAAATCACTGAACGGCTTAGCAGAGCTGCCAGAGAAGCCAGCTATGCCAGCTATTTCTTCCTGCTTCTCAGTGAAGGCAGACCTCTCATCTCCTTTTCCTCCCCCCGTTTTCCTGCCTGCTTCTATTAATTTTTTTTGGAGCCTCTTTTTACATATCTTCCAAACTGTAAATTATTCATCTGGTCAGCTGGACTCTCAATGCAATTGATCAAATTTTCTCAACGAGAAGACTGGGTGAAGGAGAGCGCCTGTGCCAGCCGACGGGACATGTGCAGCTGGGCACACGGTGGGAGGAGGATTGTGTGTCTATCCATTTTGTCTGTCGAGGAGGTTTAAAATGTGTTAAAAATTGTGAAAACGACGGCAGCTGTTTTGGCCCATGTCAAGGCTGCCTGAACTATGTGAGGCATATGTCCGCTACCAGCACTCAGCTGCAATTTCTGAACTTGATGGCAGAATGAGAACGATCTTGGAAAAAGCTGGAAGATGGACTCTGGCAAAATCACCACAATTTTGGCTTTTTTGGAATCGCCATTCAGAAGAACCAGCGAGACTTCAAGGCAGACAGAAAAATAAGAGTCTGCCTGCCTAAAACAAATGCTGCTATCCAAACTGGCTCCCCTGCAATCTTAATTTCTCCTGGATGTTATGTAAACAAGACGCTCTGTGACATCTGTGACCTTGAACAGAGCACACTGAACTGCCTCATAACGTGATCATTATCAGACTTTGGCTGCGAGAACTATATTCCACAGTTCACAGACAAACACACACACGAGCTTTAGCTTTATGAATAAAAACAATTAAGCTTTGAATTTTTAGTGATGAAGCTCATTCCAGTCAAACAATGAAACAAAAGAAGTTATTCTATTTGTAGCTTTGGAAAGGTTGGACAAAATTACTTTAGATCAGAAATCCCCAAGAATATACTTAGCTTATTTCTAGGGCTGTCAGGTTTAACGCGTTATTAACGCGTTAACTTTGTTAGACCATAACGCCGACAATCTTTTTTGTCGCCGTTAATCGCGCGTAAAACACACACACTGTTCCCTAATGTTTTTCCCCCGCCGCGCTATCCGGACTGTGTTTCTTTTACCCTCGGCGCTTTCCGGAATTTCAAGAGTGCTAGAGAACTGTAGCAAAACAGACCCGTGCTCACTGTTGCCAAAGACTTTATTTCATGCGACTTTGGGCTTCTTTTTTCTAAAAGCGCTTCTAAATTTCATGAGTCACGGGTTTTTTTTTGGGCAGGTTTCTGAAAGTGAAATCGCTTATTTGGGCTCTAAAATAAGTGGCGAAATAGGGGTTATTATGAGACCTGCCTGCACTACCGCCACTTTGAGTGTATCCAGCTGAAATATCCCTCCGCCATAAGAGCCGATGGTAGTAAAGGCAGACAGAGCAACTCTGCTCGTATTTTCTGCAGTTTACGGTTGCAATAACCGGTGATAACTGCTGAAAGTAGATTAGGCGGTGCAGATCACCATTTTAAGCAGATATTGGTTCTGAAGATGAGTTTTACACGTTGTTAACATTGCGGAAACCCCAACCCATAAACCGTACTTTAATGCTAATTAATTTGTTGTCTCTGTATTTGACAAACCAAGGATGAATCACGTTGCCAAACGAAGTACCTGGAGTTACTAATCAGTTCCTAAACAGTCTCTTTCAAGGGTATTAAGCTCCTGGCCCAGTTGCAAGCAAAGTGTAAGACTGGAATGACCTGGAAATTTAAAACCTTTTTCCAGGCTTAAACTCTATGAATATGGATAGAAACAGCAAGCAAAAATATTCAAAGAAATTATTGTTGTTGGTGTGAAAGCTCAGAATTAGATGTGTGTGAGAGAGAGAGTGAAGAAATGAACAAAACTTATGACTTTATTAAAATGTACAATTTCTATTAATTTATATGTTTATGCATAATACCATGTCTATCTTTGTTTAAGAGGCAAAAAATATATATCGGCATGAAATCAGGTATTTATTTACACATTTGTTTACACACTGTGTAAACATCAGGGCGTCATGATTAGTCATTTAGCCATTATAGTCCAGAGTTTAACATTTGGCACCAGGATGTTTTCATTCCAATTCTGAAGAGTGCTTGAAAAATAAAATAAAAATATTTTTTGTACAAGCATGTATTTTATTAGTGTCATTTATTGCAAAATTGCATATTAAAATGCCCAAACAGGCTATTACACTTTCAGAAATAAAAGGATAAAATATGCAATTAATTTGGGATTAATCTCGAGTTAACTATCGACATTATGCGATTAATCGCGATTAAGATTTTTAATCGTTTGACAGCCCTACTTATTTCTTATTATTAATAGAAACAATTAAGTCTTTCTGTATGTTTGTTAATGTGCAAAAGAAGTCTAGTCAAGGATTTACTTAGCTTATTCCTTTGTTTTTCCTATGTCTGTAATATGTTTCTGTGCATCTACAGCACTTTGAAACGACTTGTTACTGAAAAGTGCTATATAAATAAACTTGCCTTGCCTTGCCTTGCCTTGCCTTGCCTTGCCTTGCCTTGCCTTGCTGCCAGCAGAGCCCGTGGGCTCATCATTGCAGCCCCCGGGGGCTTCTGCACTGTGGCTGCTGGGGGGTTCGCTGGGGCTTCCTCTGCTCTTCTCTGGAGTGGGGGATGCAGCTATGTGTTGGTCCTTATTGGGCTCCCGCGCTCTGGGGGCTCTTTAGGAGATCTAGCACTCTGGTCTCCCTTTCTTTCAAAAATAAACTCAATAGAATTGTTGATTAATCTGAATTTCACTTTGGTTAAAAGGTACATTTGTGGGGAATGGTTTCTTTGTTTCTCTGTTTGTCTGTTCGGATCATACATCCAAGACAGATGTGGGAGGGGCCCACCCAGTACATGATGTCATCAATTGCATCACTGTGTACAACCAAATAAAGGGGTTTCTATTTTGTAAAATATTTATTCATTTTAAAGTAACTTTTTGAACTGCACAGTTTTGTATTAGATGTATGACCTTATGGTAAATGGACTGAACTTATATAGCACTTTTCCAGTCATGCTGACCACCCAAAGCGCTGTACAATATAGCCACATTCACCCAATCACACTCACTAATGTACACACATTCATACAGTACACTGAGATGGAGCTCGGTAGGGAACTTGGGGTTAAGTGCCTTGCCCAGGGGCACATTGACATATGGCAAGGGGAAGCTGGAATTGAACCCACAACCTTCCGATTGCCAGACAACTACTCAACCCATCATGCCACAGTCACCTTTATAGCTGTTTTTCTGTCCAAATTGCATTGTTTGGTTAAACCTATTTTCTGATGGTGCAGACTGATGAGGTATAGTTCTATTCTGTATGAAATCAGTAAGATTTTAGCAACGGGGAGCTTTAGATGTAAAATTGTCAAATAAAAGAATGTTTCCTTTTCCTACTTTGCAAAATTGTCAGAAAATGAAGATAGTTGTAAAGGAAATCCACCAAGAAGAAAGACTGCAAAATGTCTGCTGATCCTTTCTACCAACCACCTTCATCTATACTGCCTCACAGTGAGATTGTAATCTTGAATTATACCATAAAATAATCCTGTTGATGATGTTTAGGTTCTTAATTATCTTAATTAGCTTTAGTTACTATAGATAGTCCTTGCACTGAGTAGTTTGTAGATCAGGTTTATGTTTCATTCTCTTTAGATTTTAGTTTCTTAGAAGCAACTAGACATAAGTGAATTCATATTAAATCAAATTATTGTTTTTTGGTTGATGTAAGACTTCATTTTTACTTTTATGACTGTTAAGGTCTAGATCCACTGTAAATTTGTTTTTAATACATTGTAATAGTTAATTATTTGATTTAATTTAACATAGTTTATCAGTGTTATCCTGTTCATAAGTAACTATTCTCTTCTGGTGCTTGTTTGAATAGATTTAGGGATTGAAACAGCAGAAAATACATCAGTGTTTATTTATTGGTTTGTAATTGTAAGGAGTTCATGCCTGTAGTTGTCTTGGTATAAAATTATTATACTGACTAAACTTTATTTATTAATTTGTAGCTTTTGTTTGGTTTAAGAAGATAATGTCTGCTGCAATAATTTTGCTTCAGCAAGCCAGAAAGAAATAGTATTTGTTCACTTAGTATTCAGTTATGGATCCTGCCCTAAAGCCACAGAGAAGTAAATACAATCCACTTATTCATTTTCAGTGTTTGCTTATTCCTACTCAGGGTTTGCAGAGTTGTTGGAGAATCCCATTAGGCAAAGAACAGGATACATAGAACATGTATAGACTATAACAACATGACAGAAGCCAAAATTTGATGGGATCCATTAAGTTCAGTTCTGTGCTGCTTTGCTGTGATCTTAACAAGTCAATAGATTTTCTTGACTCTTGAGTTCATTTCTGGACTATTTTTAACCTCAGTACTGGCCCAACATTATTGCAAAATTAGACATGATTCTCATCTGAACTAAACAGATGATTATGATAACCAAGCAGCTCGTGACTTGCAATTATGAAGGTTACAAAAAGATAAAAAGTGTTGAAAAATAACTTATACCTCTTGAACGTTTCCAAATGTTCCCATAATGTAAACACAAACTTTAATGTACACTAGATGGCTAAAAGTACTGGGGCACGTCACCAAATCCTTTCATTCTGGTATTCCAGTCACATCCATGGCTGCAGGTGTATAAAGGTTGGTGTAGAGAAACTTGACCGGCCTGCCCAGGGTCCTGACCTCAACCTTATAGAAGACCTTTGGGATGAACGACAGCGGAAGCTGTCATACCCCAAACGCCCCAAACGCTGAGGAAGATGTTTACAAAATAGTTAAAGTTGCCATTGTTGGGGCAGGGATTCATCAACAAATTTGACCCTACAGATTAAATATAGATGTCATCAAAGTTCATGTACATGTAAAAGCAGATGACCAACTACTTTCGGCAATATAATGTATTTTATTAGGATTGAATGGGATGGACAGACACTTTATTTGGAAACAAAAATTTAAAAACCATGCATAATTGGGCTTCCACTTGACATTTACACGTTACTTTGTGTTGGACTAACACACACACACACACACAAAATCTTAATTAAAATACCATGTCATTTCTGGTAATGTGATAAAATGTGAAAAAGTTAAAGGAGTGGGAAAATGTTTGCAAGGCACTGTAGATATCACAATTTAACCTGTCCATCAATATTCAGGATGTTTTTGTGGTGGTTGTTGACAGTAAGAAAATTGCACAATGTCACTCAACATTTTCTCCCAAAGATCACTCACTAACAAAACAACGTTCAGAGTTCGGTTATACACTATGTGAGGGGAAAAGGAGTGAAAACCAATTTATCCATCCTGTATTTCTTTTTAAGCTGCTTCCTTCGCTTGCAAATCAAACCATGGATATTTTTTGTGATCTAAATTAACGCAATGGGTGGAATAAAGTAGTTGACAGTTCTGCTCATGAACCCTTAAGAAAGACTCCGTTAGTGGCTTTAAAAGTGTTATATTCAGAGCTTTTTCAGAGGACAAAAAACAATGCTGCAGGGAGAGCAAACATGACAGACACAGATAAGCGTTGCCCAGGACAGGTCGGGTAACCACACCCAGAACATCATGTAGAACAACCTCAGTTTCAGTACTGAGAGCGATTATTGAGAATAAGATCCCACTTTCCTGATGTACCAACAGGTCTTTGATTGCAATAAATTCTATTTCCATCACCCATGACATGTTTAGTCTATTTTGCAATTAAGCATGTGTGCACTGTAGTGATATAATTAGCAGAAAGTGTTATTGCCAATGGGTTTGGGGAGGTTGTGTGATTCCCACACAGCCAGTTGTGAAGTTGGCTGTAACCTCCATCATTTCCTGAGAAAGAGAGGGGTCCACTTATGTGACTGTCTTGCCAAGAGGACTGTCAAAATACCCGCTGCTGCTGTCCACAGCTGCAATTCCCAGGTTGGGAGTCTGTGTGGGATTCCTCTTTCTTCGTATTTTGTTCTTGAGGACAAAGGCCGATGATTGATGCCATATGCATCCAAACATTACTCCACTTTCCTGTGCTCCATTAGGCAGTGTCCTCTGAGTCCTTCCAAACTGCCCCTTTCTTTGCTCAGCGTGAGTCTTAATCAAAGTCTTCATTTAGTCCATTTCCAACCAGAATCAGAGCACCAAGATGCTCTCTGCATAGATCGTGTCTGTCTCTGGGTGACTCAAAATGCAGGGTTCTGTTGAGGGGGGAAAAGGCAGCAATTTTAGTTGTTTTCTTTTTGTTGCAGATTTTCTTTTTAATCGAGAGCCAAATTGACCACATCCAAAAAATGAGTACATTGAATAAAGTAAAAATATCAATATAATATTGTGTCAGTATTGAATACATAATTATATAGTTAAATGTTCAAATTAGTAGTTAAAGTTTAAGTTCATTAAATATCAAATATAATTGTTCCAGTATTTATTTATTACTTAGACCTAACATCTGACTGGTTAAGCTGCACAACAAGTCAACTGCAGACCAGTCACATTAGCAACCTCACCCACCGACTTATTTTGGTAAGACTGACTCATCAAACAAATTCAAGATATACAGCAATACATGACTGTGATATAATTTAATAATATGAACTCTTAAATATGTACATATATGTTAACATATAATGAATAAAATGTTAATTAATGTTTTTCATACTTCAACACTTTATCAAAATATGTTATTCACACATTTCAATTATTGTAAAAAAACATTTTTTTATTGAGTGTATACATTTACAATTTCAATTTAAATGATCACATACTGGAAGAAAAACAAGTATTTATAGATAAATCATTTCTAATGGGGTCATTTGCATAATATTCCCAAAGATAACCCAAGTAATGCACACATACATAGAATATGAAGGAAATTAGTCCAACGGGAACAACACATAGAGTAAAGAACACATGAAGAAAAGGAGGTGCAAAAACGGCATAGAAAGACAAGAAACCTGCTGCACCTGCCAGTTTTTGAGACGCATCCCAGCTGCAACTGTATGAGTAAATGAGGATAATCTAGTTTAATATTAATTAATGGCTGATAAAAAAGGTTCAGCCATTATCAAAGTATTGCACAGATTGTAAAAAGCAAAGAGATCATCACAAACAAGTCTAACATTTTCAAAACAGACTAAAGGGAACGTCTATTGCTGTATTTTAAACCTCCAAATGTCACAGTGAACGCCACTGGAGCCTTAATGAAGAAGTGGAAAAACATAATTTGATAATAAACCAGACATGAATAAGTGCCTGTTGTAAGATGGGTCAAAAATAATGTTTAAAAGGTTTGTTCAAGAGCCAAAGAGCACCCAGTTGTTTCCCATGAGAACAATAGGTAATGCACTCACCCACAATAACCTCGATACACACTTACCGCACAAAACTCCACGACTGAAGAAAAAGCATGCTGGAGTCTGCTTGAATATTGGTTAATGTTTATTGCAGAAGATCTAGACAAGCCAGTGAAATACTGGGAGAATAAATTCTGGCCAGATTAGGCCAAAACTTAATTCTTTGGATGTCACTGCACACACCATGTTGGAGGAAGAGCTTTTCCACCAAGTATTCAACACATTTCTTAAGTGTATAATACTAATTACCTCTGTCATTCCAATGTGTCCTCCATAACTTAATTTGTTGACTAATTTGCATTGATTTCTTTGTATGTGTGGAGTACTTGAATTATTCAACATCTGGTAGGAAGTTTATTTCAATGGCCCTGTTAGAAATATTTAAACACAGAAAATGTCAAAATATTGAATAGTTATTTTAACAGTTGTTTATCGTGTTATGTCGCTTTTGGCTCTCAATAATTTTTGAAAACAAATAAAACAGCAACATAAGCTGCATTATTGTTTTGTATGTACCTGTGTTGAATCTCCTTCAGCAGCTGCTAGTCTGCAAGAAGCAGAAAAATAATGACTCAGCAACAGGATATTTATAGGAACATTGTTTGACATTTTGAATCTTTCCCCTTTCTGTGTCTCTGTCAAAACTGTGTTCAAAAGACACACGCACCACAGTTCAAACCAATAGATATCAGTGAAAAATAAAGACAATATTTCTCATAGCAGAAAAATTTTACTGATTTTGTTTAACTTCAGTAATTATGATAAGAAGGACACAAAAATACAGAAAAAGAGTAGCATGGTTTTATTTATTTTTTGACTTTATTAAATTATGCATTCTAATTCTTGAACTAAATAATTTTCATTGTAGATCTTGCAAACAGAGATAATGAATAACTTGAACATTCATAAGGTTTACATCTTTTTCTACTTTGGATCATGTCCAATGTTGTGGTAGCTCAGCTGCTGGAGAACATTCAGTGTCTATGTCCGGATGTGCCTCAAAATACTCTGCAGTGTAAAAGTTGTTCTAAATTAAAATATGCACTGCAAATGTTCACCTTTTCGTGTGGACTTGGACTGACTAGCAGCCACTGTGGTCAGGTCTGCAGGCAGACCCACATATACTCCCCCATAATTCCTGAGTGAAGATCAGAGGACAGGAGATTATGTTAGTGCGACAGTTTCTTGTCAGTGTTAGATCCTGTGTAGACATAGTAGTAGTAACAGTGTAGTAACATTACATGTGGCTAATAACAATGTGTTCATAGGCAAGGCAAGTTTATTTCAGTATTTCAGTAACCAGGCAATAAAACATACTGAGGAAAGTACATTGCAGTGAAATAGTAGCAACAGGTCCAGATGGGTTGGACTACAAACTTAATCTAATGAAGTTTCATTGCATTACAACAGTTTGAATTGAACATTAACATCTAAAGGCAACACTAAACAAATGGGTTTTTAATCTTGATTTAAAAGAACTCAGGCTTTCCGCACTTTTACAGTTTTCTGGGAGTTTGTTCCAGATCAGTGGAGCATAGGAACTAAATGCTGCTTCTCCGTGTTTGGTTCTGGTTCTGGGTATGCAGAGAAGGGTGGAGCCAGACGACCTTAGTGGTCCGGAGGGTTGATTGACTGATAACAAGTCTGTGATGTATTTAGGTGCTAAGCCATTCAGTGATTTACAGACAAACAGAAGTATTTTAAAGTCTATTCTCTGAGATAGAGGGAGCCAGTGTAAGGACTTTAGAACTGGGGTGATGTGCTCTACTTTCTTAGTCTTAGTGAGGACGCGGGCAGCAGCGTTCTGGATCAGCTGTAGCTGTCTGATCCACTTTTTTGGCAGATGGTGAAGACACCATGGCAGTAATCAATTCGACTAAAGACTAAAGAAAGTGCAGCTCGAAGTGCGGCTGTTCGTCAAGCTAATAACAGCTACCATTAGCTTATGTATTCCAGGAGGTTTACAACTTCGCAAGGTCAAGAGCTTTACTGACCTTTCTATGTTGCTCTCAAACATCAGTGTCGTACTGTTAGCTTAGCACTTAGCACTGTTACCCTCATTCTAATTTCAGCTTCATTTTGACAACTTTCAACATAACGTTCCGTTACGTTGAGATTGGCTGGCAAGAACCCTGCATTTCAAATATTTGGAGAATGCTTTCGTTTGCAGCCCTTTCTACTGTCAGGTTATAAAACAATATGCCAAGCTTTGAATAAACCTACCAATAAATGGCCATCCATTTAAAGTAAGAAGCCTTGTAAGGAAAGCATTTTATCCAACCTTTACTATGATCCCTTAAATTTAACACAACTGATTGACTTCAGGAGTCACCTCATTTGTAAATATTGTCTATCTTTGAGAAATGTAAGATCAGTTTAAATATAATAGAACAGAATAGAATAGAATTCAACTTTATTGTCTTTGCACTGTCACAAGTACAAAGCAACGAAATATGGTTTGCATCTATCCAGAAGTGCTATACAGGATATAAATATTATTTATAAGTGTATTTATAAGTAAAAAGTAATAGTAGGGGACTATAAAATGTTGTGAATAAATATAAATATGGGAGCTATATGCACAGATTATACAGAATATACAGGAATGTTAGGAGAAGGATTATATATGTATTAGCGGGTTTATAATACAAGATAAATAATGGCAGATAAGATTTACAGAATCTGTACAGATTGTATACAAACTGTGTATGTGTGTGAGGGGAACAGTCCATGCAGCTGTGAAGGGGTCAGATGTTTGTTAGAGAACATTAGTGAACAAACAACGCAAAGACCAAGAAACACGTCAAACAGTGATAAAGCAGTGGGGAGGTTTAAAGTAGGGAAACTGATATAATACTGTATGCTTTTAAAAATCTCATAGAGCACTGTTTAATCCCTCATCTCAAGCACGTCACAACTAGAACCCTACCAAGAGAGGGCTGTCCCCCTACAATGACAGGCCAGGCTAAGAGAGCATTATTCAGAGAAGCAGCCAAGAGACTCATGTTAACTCTAGAGGAGCTGCAGAGAACCACAGCTTTGGCGCGTGAATCTGTTGTCAGGAAAATGCACTCACGCACTCAACAAGTCGGGTTTTTAATAATAAAAATATACGTTAGTCTTGTTTGCGGTTTGCAAAAAGACATGCAGTGGACAAAGCAAACATTTGGAAGGTCATGCAATGGTCAGATGAGACCTAACTGTAACTTTCTGGCCTGCATGTTAACAAGGCTTCGAACAGAAAACTAACACCAGAAATCATGCTGAACAAACACCGCCCACTGTGAAACATGGTGGTGGCAAAACCATGCTGTGGGAAGGCTTTTTGAGCAAAGCCAATGGAACTGGTTGAAGTTAATAGGCTGTAATGTGACAAAATAAAACAAAGTCCAAGGGGTATTAATATGTCTGCAAGGCACTGTATCATTTAACAATAACTCCTTTCTTAGACGGTGTTGTTGATTGTCGTTCTTGCAAAAATACTGATTGCTTCAAAAAAGAACCCATAGCAACTTAAAAACCTCAGAAGCATTGATAATATACCTTCTTTTCTCATCTTCTGCCAAGGGATCTTCTGTCCTGAGTGAGAGAAGAAACACTGGTCAGGTCAGCTTCCGGAGCATAGCGCAGAAACATTCAAAGCCCCGAGAAGAGGCAGTTGTTTGTTTTAGCTGCAGAACATTTAAGGGGAGCTGCAGGGAATACTGATCCTTCCCCGGCAGCAGCGACTGATGATGAGGCATATGGAATAGACAATTATAATTTCAGCTGCGGATATTGAATAACCGACTTCCAGCTTGTTGCCGTAGAGCTGACGCGAAGCTGCCCCAGGCCAGACAATAAAACACATCTCAGTCTGCAAGCTGTGTTATTTGCATGATGTTTTCTTTTCAATGTAAAATCCGAGTGTATGCATGCGTGGTCATGTTTTAATGTTTGTTTCATCTCTGGAGGAGGGAAAACTCAAGTAGACTGTTGGGATTTGACCACCCTGTGGGTCCCTTAAGGCATGACACCGAATGCTTACTCTGCTTGATTGCCAAAGAAAAGGATATTAATCAGGATAAGAGATAACAGGTTTGGAAATCCTTTTGATGGGTATTGTTGTAGGCGGGGAAGGGTTTGTTTGGATGTAACAGAGTGTGTGTGCTACATTTATTGTGATATTTTGCTGCAGAGTTCAGCTTTAGGAAGCTCTGATTAGCTTCAGTGAGTCAGTGCTCTTCAGTCAGCTCTCAGGGGTCCTAAGCTGGCTACTGGGATGGCTACCAAGCAGCATAAAAGCTGACTGAGTATATACAGTACACACACACACACACACACACACACACATGCTTGTAAACATATCCTTATTACACTGAATAAACCTAGTTTTTACTGGAAATTGTTGTCCAACCAGATCAATTAATATGTCTTCCTTTACTGTGGCTGAGCCTTCGCATAAGCTTGATTCTCATTTTAACACCAAGAAGAAAATGGATTGATAAATAGCCTCATCGGTACCAGCAAGGCTTTGTATTCCGTGAACATTTTTTTCCAAAATGAAAAGCCCACTGAGGTTACAAAAATAATTCAAGTACACCCATCATCATTTTTTTCCCAGGGAAATGCTTTAGAAATGCTGCTCCTCTGCACTCTTTGGTGAAGTGAAAATGGCAAAAAAAAAATTATAATAATACTATATATATATATATATATATATATATATATATATATATATATATATATATATATATATATAAAACGCTGGAGATAGGCACCAGCACCCCCCGCGACCCCATGAGGGATTAAGCGGTTTGGAAAATGGATGGATGGATGGATATATATATATATATAACACACCTCAGAATAAAACCTAAAAAGCACCACTACATTCTCAAGGAGATATTTTTAAAGGTAGCAAAGTTTGTACCAAATGAGACGGGATTTTATCCGATAGACCAACACAAAGTAGTTTTCAGTAGTAGAGTGGAAGAAAATGGATAAATGGTTTTTAGAATGTAAATCTAGCATATTTTGGGGGGCATGTGTAACCAAACTCTACGTGCAAATGCGTTTATACATACAAACAGACATACATACATACATACATACATACATACATACATACATACATACATACATACATACATACATACATACATACATACATACATACATACATACATACATACATACATACATACATACATACATACATACATACATACATACATAAAACAGACTGGATAGAGAATATCATCAATTTGCCACAGACTCTCAGTTGGACTTAGGTCTGGATTTTGATTTGACCATTCTAACATATTTGAATATGCTTTGATCTAAAACGTTCCTTTGCAACTCTGACTGAGTGTTTAGAGTTTTTGTCCTGTTCAAAGGGTAAACTTCTACCTCTTGTGCATTATGGTCCAGGATCAGCCTGTTTTTAGCTCCACCCGGCTTTGCATAAACTATGACAATTTTCCCTGTTTCTCTGGAAGAAAACAAACCCCACATAATGCTGCTGCAGCCACCATGTTTCACTGGAGATGGTGTGTTCAGAGTGATGTGCAGTGTTAGTTCCTTCTGGATCTCATCAGACCACAACCCATCCTTATGTTTAATGTGTCATCTGCATGTGCAGGCTCATTTATTAGATTAAAATTGCCTTTTGAAAATAACAACCTATAAGCAGGTATTAAACATACCTTTCAGTAAGCCCACATTTCAGTATTAAAATTATTTTCTGTTGATCTGATTTAATGTTCTAATCTTAAAAATTGCATTTTCATTTGCTGTAAAAAAAGACTAGATAATGGTCTGTGTGTAATTACTGTTCGTAATACGTTTAACTTAATGAATTAAGTTACTGAAATAAAAGAACTTCTCAACAATTTTCTAATTTATTGAGATGTACTTTTATACACATTAGTCAGACTTTAAATTCCTTTTCTTGAACAGGGACTTTCTTCTGGGGATTCTTTCATAAATGCCAAATTTATGACAGCTAATCTCAGCAGCTCCTCCAGTGAAACCATGGGCCTGTGTCTCTTTGCCTCGCCATGCCTGGATGTGTCCATTTAGGTGGATGGCCATGTCTTGGTACGTTTGTAGCTGTGGCATACTTTTCCCATTTTCAGATGATAAACTGAATAATGTTCTGTGGGATGTATAAAGCTTGGTTTGTTGTTCTATAACCTAATGCTTTTTTAAATTTCCCCGTAACGTTATCGATTAGCAGGTTGTCATATTCCCTAGTCCTCGTGGTGCTTTTTGTCCTCTAATGTTTTCTGACAAACCGCTGAGGCTTTCTCAGGACAGTTAGATTTAAACCCCAAACAGTTGGAATTTATTTCCTAATTGGTTGCACTACAGTTAATTTAGGGCTATCAGATTAAAGGTTTATGAATACATACGCATGCCACACATTTCAGATTCTTTATATCAGGAGTTCCCAAAGGGCTGGTCGGAACTCCGCCCCCCTCCTCCTCCACCAGGGTCTGAGAATACCTCTTGGGAGACATGAGATAATATGACGCTGATGTGCTAAAAATACTTAGTATTTTGTTATTTGCAAAGCTAAAGATGTAAAAATACTACTTTATTCTCATAATATTATAAGTTTATAATTATAATCTATAATAACTTTATGACTACTTTGTGTTGATGTATCATTTGTAAACTCCATAAACCACCGTAAAGTTGATGTTTGTAATGAGACAAAATGTAAAACAGTTCAAGGGTTATGACAACGTTTGCATTGATAGAACAGATATCTTTTATTGTCCCTCAGTGGGCAAATGCAAGTGAACCAGCATTAAAGTGAAAGGCAAATGGAAGCATGCAGATACACACAAAGGTAAAAAGAATAGATAAAAATCAAAAATAAGAACAAGAGACTACACAAGTAGGGCAAATTCACAACATAAGAAAAATAATACTGTACAGTTATCAAATATAGAATATTCAGATTAAATAAATGTGCAACTGAATAGGGTGATTTAGAAAATGTACAAAATGTACACGTATATGTGAGCATCAAAAACATCAGACTATTTCCAGGAAATGAAATAACTGTGCAAAAACAGCAGGGATGTAAACACCTACTGGGTTTGTTAGGAGCAGTGATGATTATAAAATCTAATTGGTGTGAAGAAGTAGGACTTGCAAACTATTGTTCGATTTTGGCCTTGGTTTACATCCTAAACTGACTTTACAGGAGGCAACGCGTGACATACATGGATGAGGCGAAGGGCCACTCACAATATCTTAATACCTTATATATTACAAAAATGACTGATATACTTACACATCTTTGGAGGCTTCTGCTGGCCCTGAGAACAGAAAGAATGACAAAGATTTAATTTCATTTTATTTGATCAGGTGCATTGATACAAAGTATGTTTCATTACTAACTTTTCATTTCTTGGCTTAGGATCATTGAATCAAGGACGGCCAGTAATAGGATGCTTGAAAGAGACTCAAAAGAACTTGATTGAGGGTGATGGTAAATGTCTTTATTCCAACACCTCTAGGTTATGAAGGTTCATTGAAATACAGACTTTAACCACATGCAGACCTGGACAAGCCTTAATCATTGCTGGAGTTGTTATGATCTGGGGAAACCTGTCCCTCTCGTGAATAGAACAAGAAACTAAAATCATTAAAGCCATGTGATATCTCTATTAAGCATTTTCGCTGACCCTCTCCCGGTCTTGCCACAATACGGCATCACGTTACATCAAGAATGAGGATGCGCTGTCGCTAAACATAAGTCGCAGATTTTGTGGCCCGTCGGATAATTGTAGTGACACTACAATACTTAAAGGAGCATAGCGTAAGTTCCAGGATTTTTGCAGACGTCTGCCCCCTCTGGCGACGAGTTAGAATGACAGCAGTGTTGTGCACGTGCATGGGAGAAGAGGAAAAGAATCTGCAGCTGCGACTGGACAGGTCTTTTGTTTAGAGGCGTAATGTCTTCTGAGGTAACAAAGCTATAAATACTAGCCTCTGTTCTGTCTCTAATGCATCGATTACGGTGGAGACTCAACAAATTAACAGGGTAAACAAGAGCACACACCCGGAGGATTCGGTCCAAATCACTCTCTCATGAACTGACTAATTTAGCTTATAGAGGCAACTGCGGTAAATAAAAGATACCTAATCTTAAATAAAACTAATTTTACACATTGGACAATTATAAGGGCATGGGAAATAAATTAAATAATATTTAAATTCAAAACTTGCACTATGCACCTTCAAAAATTTAATCAGAGTGATAAAAGTGAAAGGGATGTCTCACAATTGGCAGTATTTTAAGGAGTGTTCACTTCAACCTCTCCTAAACACAATTTTCAAGTGGTTTTGGCAATTTAATAATGTAAATGAAACTATCATTGTTTTCATTTGAGGCAGCAAGTACAAAACATTCACCGGGGCTGCTAAAGTCCAAGCGGTGTTTGTGTGACTGATCAAATCTGACAGAAAACAGAATTATTGTTCTACTATAACAATGTACAAAATTTAATACAAATTGCTTCTCCCCAAAACAAGTGCAGAATACAACACTGACACATTATGGAACTTGTTTTACAGCAAATTGCCGCTGCATATTAGAACAAACACAGAGAGATGCTGTCATCCATTCGGAGACGCTGTTCTGGTTTCATTTTTACAGGATACATACTCTAGTGCCACAGCATTTATCATAAGTTTCAAAATGCACCAAAACTCAGCCTAGTATGTACACATGATAATTAGGGTAAAACACAGACAACTAAAGGAGTTATGGATGGGGGCACCAACTAAGGGTAATGCTACTATTGACAACATGTGGTCTCTTTGTTTTTTTTCTCACACAAAGTACTTCTGGCTCCAGTGCTTCTATTTAGCTGTGTCTCCTTCCTAGACAAAGTATTTGATGAAGAGCTTGTTATCATTAATTATGTGGTCTCTCTTTTATTTTATTTTGCATGAAAAATAAGTACTCCTGGCTTGATGCTTTGAGGCTTACCTGCATCTCGTTCCTGAATGGAGCCATTGGAGTAGATATTGCTGCCATTAACTATGCATACAATCATTGTTTTGGTTTACTTTTCTCCTTTTCTATTAAACGTTCTCCTCTTGCAGTGCTTTTGAGGTTTTCCGTGTCTCTTTATTGGGAAGGCCAACTTGCAAAGAATTAGTTTTCATCAAATGCTCATGCTCATGTTGTTATCTTTTTACATAAAAAATCTCTGGCACAATGCTTTCATGTTTGTCTGTAACTTTTTTTCTGGTAGTTGCATCTGTTACCTAGATGTTCTCTATTTTGTGTCTCCTTCCAGTCCTCTGGTCAGCAGAGAAAGCCACTAGAGATTTCTTCCTATTAAATGTGTGCTGTTCCTCTCCATTGTTTCCACATCCATGCCTGAATGCAGTTACCTGAACAATTTACCAATTATGATTACACGAGAAACTTAAGATGACTGTATTGTATCATAATTGGAACATTAATTGAACTGTATGTAATTATAGCTATACGATTGGATATGAACTGGACATCTTTGTCTCATAATGTGCCTTTTGATGATTATGCTGTTATTTGGCACACTATGAATAAACTTAATTGGATTAACCAGTTCAACACTTTTTATTTTTGACAGTATTTTGAAGTCACTTGACATTGTTCGGTTAGAGTCCTTGTGGTTTGTTTAAAGTTGAATTATACTTTGAAATGGCTTCAAAGAACATGAAAATTAAATACAAAGAAATTAAATACAAGGAATGAAATACAATACAAGAAGCATCAGAAAGAAGTGCCAAGAACTGTCCTTCAATAAATTTCCATGTGTATAAGGACAAAAGGGATCCTTGGAACATTAAATGGACACAAAACCGTAGAATGATGTCTACGTGAAAAGACAGAGAGAACTGTATTTTCACTGTGAAAGTTTCAAGTCTGCCAAAGTGACAAAGAGGCCTTTTCAGTGCCCTCGACAAAAGCTCATTCATATCCAAGGCCGTGCATCTGTGTGCATAAGACTTGGGCTGAACAATATGACGTATAGTGTGGTCATTTGAGTGAACTCGATAAGGCCTAGGCTTGAATTCAAGATGTTTAATTTGACTTCAAGGCCTCCTACATTATCTCAGCAATGGTTGGGGTGTGGTCTTTTGTTCTCCCCAAAAGAACAAATAGTAACATGTATCCCGTATGGGTAGCTCATAAGTGTTTAAGAAGCTGAAATGCTGATCTTCATTTTTTAAGATACTATCTATAGGTACATTTCTTTAACTTGCATATGTTTAATGAGAATAAAATCAGAGCTGGGCCATGCAACATGACTTTCCACAGCAGAATTTCACAAAATACAAAGTTTAGAAAAAGCCCATTGACGAAAACAGCTGATTCTGCTTAGTGAGTGTTCGGGTTAATGACGTCACACGAGGCACAGGGATGGAGCGGATAAGCTTGCATTAGTAAACATTATGGCACACAAGCATCTTTGAGAAACTGTTCTGTAAATTCTTAAGCATTTGAAGTCTAAATGAATTACAAGAGCTTTAGTTTCATATATTTGAGCCAGAGTTTGACTTTAATCACCCCCCAGGCCATGAGTGTTATTGCTGCTGATGGTGAAGCTGAGGCAAGTAGTAATAATGACAGTGACTCAGAAGTTTAACTCAGTCTTTCTATGTTCCCGTTTAAATCTTGTTTAAATCTTTCTATATGCCTCACAGGTGATTAAAAATGGGAATGTTACAGACATGACCAATAAAAAAGGAATATATTTGGATAGAAACATATATGTTGTGGTCTACACAATTGTAGGGAAAACTGCTGACTTGAGTTGCCCAATGTCAATGACACTGTCAACAACAAGGGTAAGCAACAAAACTTTATTGTTAAAGAAGCTGGTAATCAGAGTGGTGATGGCATAGGCCTTCCAAACATATAAAAACTGAAGCTCATAGGTCTAAAATCAGCAATACAGCAGTGGAAACAAGCCAAAACGCTCATCAGCAAGTAAAAGAAGGGTTTAACTGCTGTAATGACCATAAAGATTGAAGAGTAAGCAATGTTCAACTTTTACTTTTTTAATAAAATGAAAACCTTTTTTTTCCAAATTTGATATGCTTTTCACATGATTTTATTATCTTTTCAAAGCTCTCATTTTCTGTCAGATACACATTTCTTGTATATAGACTTTAAACCTGTCGGGTATGAATGAGTTTCACCTTTTGAATTAAATTCTTGAAATAAAAGCTCTATTTTTTAAGATATTCCAATTTGTTGAGATGCACCTGAGTGTTTTATAACAACTTGGCTCGAAATGATTGCTGACAATGAAATCTGGACATCCCAGTCTGTCCTGGTCCTCCTCACGACTACATCCATACGTCTTGTTGTTTCCTGAGATGCATGCAGTTTTGCAAACTTGCAAATCAAAAAAATAAATAAATAAACTACCGTACCTTATTTAATGCCATCAGAGGCACTGAAGTTATAAATTTTGGTTTTGGGAGGGTGTTTTCTATTATAACGATCTACAACAGTGCAGCGAAACCAAAATGAAAGCTGACCAAGGCAGATGTGAGAAATTATGTCAAGAGTGAGTTTGATTTATTTGCAGGACGATCAGGCGAGGTGCTTTAATTTTGTCACTTAAAACAGTGTCCTTTGACACAGGCCTGGCGTCAGGTGGCACAGACAAATGAGAACAGCTGCAAGTCCCAATTTATCAGAGTGACAGAATGACACACGCCCTTGACACTCTTCTGATTGCTGACCTCTGAGACTAAGCGAATGGAAAATGGATAAGGCCGACTGCACACCGACACAGAAAACGTCCGCCCATCGCAGGCAAACAAGGCACAATCTACAGGGAGCAACTTGGATGTTGTTTATGGGCTGTGGAACCTCAGAGTGGATCCCATTTAGACCAGTAGCTGTGATTGGCTGCGTTAACATGCCTGGTAAGCACTGATTAGGTACCTGCAAGCACACGCGCGTTTACACAGGCACAAACACACCCATTACGCTGCTTTAATGGGCTTTGGTGCTGGTGAGGTAATTCTGCAGATACTTCAAACTAATTATTACCTAGACAGGACGTGTGAGTGAGTGAGTGAGTGAGTGAGTGAGTGAGTGAGTGAGTGAGTGAGTGAGTGAGTGAGTGAGTGAGTGAGTGAGTGAGTGAGTGAGTGAGTGAGTGAGTGAGTGAATGAGTGAGTGAGAGAGAGAGAATCAGAATCAAGTTTAATCGCCAAGTAGGTTTGCACTTACAAGGAATTTGACTTGGTGTTGATGGTGCAGACAAAGAATAAGAATACAGTAAAATAAAAAGTAAAAAAGGATATATATACAGAAGCTATATACATAGTAAACTGTAAACTTAATGTAACGCAGAAGCTTGTAAGTTCTGAACGGGGGAGAGAGGCAGTGTCCAGTGTCACGGGCGGCTCTTGGCCTTGTTCATAAGGTTGGTAGCAGATGGGAAAAAACTGTTTTTGTGGCGTGAGGTTCTGGTCCTGATGGACCGCCGCCTCCTGCCAGAGGGAAGTGTCTGAAATAGTTTGTGACTGGGGTGCGAGGGATCAGCCACAAGAGAGAGAGAGAGAGAGAGAGAGATTTTCTCAGGTAGAATTTAAAATGTGCTTTGTATCAGTCTGAACCAAGTGAGTGAGATGTATTGGGTGGAGATAAGAAGGACGTCTGGGTGAGGGTTAGAAAAACAAGCTGATGGAGAATAGCCCCAGTCCGCATGTGTTCTTTGGCTTTTATGAATGAAAGTCTGCAGCTGATTTAGTATTTCAGTGATGCCTGCATTCAGGACACACTTGGCATCCATCACATGGGGAGACAAGGATGAGTGAATGTCAGTTTTGCCTTGGAAAGCAAAGCAGCAAGAGGAAAAACACACAGACGACAGAGAACGTGCAGATGTTGTAACTGTTTCAAAGTCCGTATTCGTCTCAGCCAAGTCAGATATCTTAGATTAGGGAGCTCTGTCAAACTGGTCTCGGCACCCGGGAATTATCCCTGTGGAACATGTGTACATAGCCATAAAATACAAGAAGGATTCTGAGAAATTCCTCCTGCCATTAATATAAAGCAAACAGATTAGGATATGTGGAAGTGGATGTTTTCATGTATGAAGTCAGTTGACCAAGACCCACCAGCATGCACCCATAAAGACGCGCTCCTGAGCGTAAGGGTAACCCTGGCATGCTTCATTTGCATTCAAGCTACCTTCTCCCCTTCCTGCAGATGAGTTGACATCCTATCACCCACCATAGCGCTGACTGACACATCCACACGGAGACTCCTCAAACACTCACCCTCTCCTGAGGTGCTGGTGGCTGAGGAATTGCCACAACCCATTTTGCATCGACGCAGCCACCGTCTAGGCAGAGCGGAGACGTTCAGTGAGAGGAAGGTTGAAGAGGAGAGGAGGGAAACCCGCGACACATTGAAGAAAGGAGAGGGGGGGGGGGTTTGGGGAACTGACAAAAAGTGGGAAGGTTAAAGAAATGGCTCAGAGGGATCCCCTTTGGTCTTGTGCTTGAGTCCTGCGCCGTTCTGTCCTGCAAAGCTACAGAGAGCTCAGATTAGAGCGAAAGCACTGAGACGCTTTTATACGTACTCACACGGAGACAGAGAGAATGACAGAGTGAGGGGGGGAGATGGAGAGAAAGATGCTTTGCCCTCACATGATTTGCTCTTTTTCTCCACCCTGACATGGTTGCCCGGGAAACCAGGGTAAAGAAGGCGGAGGGTGTAGTGTGACTTTAACCAATGGGGAGCTTCTGTTTTACGTGAAGGTGTAAACAAAATTGACTGTATTTAAGGCCATTAATATATCCGCCTGTGGGAGAGAAATGCCCACGGTAAAATTGCCAAATTGCTCTTGTGTGGTGAAAACAGAGAACCTTTGTGAGGTTTTCTGTGGCTGGGGCTTGCAGCTAAAGATGACTCTTCCTGGCTCCAACAGAAAAAGAAAACAGCCATAGACGAATACTAAACACTCTGTATAAGAAACTGCAAGGGCCACACAAGGGTCAGACTATGGCCCCCAGCTATTCTCGGTGCATCTTTTTTTTTCTTTCAGTCATGCTTTTGGGAACATGACACATGACACGACAGGCACGGTTTATTGCTCTTTCATTGTATGGTAAGCTTTGCATGCATTAGTGATGACGACCTCAGTGTTTTTCTCCTGTTAAATTGTTCAGCCTTTTTAAACATGAACATTTCAAGGCGATTTGTGACATGTCCGCTCAGATGGACAACATCCATTCAGACTATTAAATGTGTACAATTCAGTCCTGATATTTACATACAAAAGACACATACCTTCTGTCCTCACTGTGTGATATTAAATCAGACTAAACTTTTTCCATAGGTACTTTGGGATAACAAGAAATGTTGTATTTGTTAAAAGCCAAAACAGTGAGAGGGAGGATGATTTAAAATTTTGTCTTGTGACATTCTCCAAATTTAGAAGTTTACATACACTAAGATTAGTGCCTTTAAACAATTCAGAAGAGCTTAGACAAGTGGATACAAGCGGCCGAAACGAGCTTCCTCTGGAGGGTTGCCGGGCTCAGCCCTGGAGAAAGCTCAGCTTTCCACGGGGAGCTCAAAGAGAGTCACTGGTTCTCCGCATTGAAAGGAGTCAGTTAGAGTGGTTTGGACTTCTGATCAGGTTTCCCCCTGAGCACATCCCTTTGCAGTTTTTCTGGGCACATCCCACAGGGAGGAGACCCTGGGAAAACCCAGAACTCCCTGGAGGGACTATGTATCCTATCTCCCCTGTGATCAGCTTGGGTTCTCCCAGAGTGAGCTGGAGGATGTCGTCAGGGAGAGGGATGTCTGAGTTTCTTTTCTAGACCTGTTTCCCCCACGACCTGATCTTGGGTAAGCGGAAGACAATAGACGGATGGACAATGATGACATGGCATTGCAAGTTTCTTAATAAGAAATTTTTGAGTTAACTGGGGGCAACACTTATCTGGTAAACATTTTATGCTAGATTAAATGAAAAGTTCCTAACTCACACAGTGCAGGAAACAGACATGTTCTATGTCCCACAGATGCAATTGTTCAGTTATGTTATTGGCAAATGTACTTGTAAAAATGTAAAGATGAATCTTCATTGTTTGATTGTTGCATAGTTGCAATCTGATACAATGTGTATTTATTGTTGTTTTAACACAATTGATCTTTTCTTTGTGTTTGAGCTCAGTCTGTGTACAAATAATAATAACCAATTATCCGTGATTGCTTTTAAGCTCAGCCAACAAAATGGACCCTCGTCCAGATTCCACCGATTCCGTATTGAATCTCTGTTCGTTTTGTTGATGTTCTCAACCAGAAGAGGGGCCCCAAATCAAATTCTGCTAGAGGCCTCATACAAACTTGGGCCAGCCCTGGGTGTGAACTCAAGAACAAAAACCAAAGAACTTTGAAGATGTAGGCTGTGGCTAGTAAGGAAGTGTCGTCATCCACAGTATCCTCCAGGGTCCTGCACTGACAGGGCCCTCAAAAAGCCAGAAGCCAGTTCTCCAAAAGCTAGAATAAAAAGTCAGATTACAGTTTGCAAAAGCCATCAGGGGCAGACACCTTCATGTCTGGACACATGTACCTCTGCTTGATGAAAATTTTATTAAATGTTTTGCCATACAGACCATCGTTAAATTTGGATGAAAAAGGGGGGACCTCACAAGTCTAAGAACGCTGTCCCAACTGCAAGGTATGGAGGTGGAAGTATGATGTTGTATGGGTGTTTGCCGGAAAACATTGGTGATCATCACAAAATAGAAGGCATCATGAAGAATGAACATTGAACAAAAATACGGTAGCAGCGTCTCAGTACATCTGTCAGAACGTTTAACCTTGGTGATGAATGGTTCCTCCAGTAATAATGGCCATAAAAGGGACCATAAACATGCCTGAAATAAGGAAAGTAAAAGAAAAGAAAAAGAAAGGTGACAACAATTTCTCTCACTCATTAAAAAAACTGTTCAGTGTAATGAAAAAAATTTACCTTGGTTCTGTCTTCCAAGTCTGTGCTCTGCAAGCTCTTCTCCCATCCATTCCTCATTTAGCCCCTTGTTCTCTAGACTTCAGGCCTCTCCTTCTTCTTGCTGTGTTTTAGCAACAGAAACGATAAAAATGTTCCTAATTGCCCTAGACAAAAAGGAAATAAGAGTCAGCAGTGAACTTAAAGATGCACAAATCAGATTTCAACAATCTGCCATCACAAGACTCACACTTGGAAACTGGTTCTTTTTGAGCTTCCAGTTGTCTGATATTTAGCTTTCTTGTCAGTTAACAAACTCTCAGCTTTCTCAGTATCCTCATCTCCACTGTCACTAGACCTAATAAACATCTAATGTACCATTTTTACGAGGACTCTACCCTTCCTGCAGATCTTCCCATCATTCGCTTCAGGCTTAAAAATGAAGATGACATTATCTTAAACGTTAAGGATATTGATGGGCAAAAACATTTTTTGCTTTGGATACAAAAAAAACAAAGACATTTACGTTGTATGACAATAAAATCTGTTTTTTATGGCAGAAACGGTTACTGCTGTTGAACAGCAGCATGTCAACAGTAAAGTCAAATATAGCCAGTGATGCATGATGCCCACTTTAATTAACAGATAATTTGCAAATTCCTAAGAAAACTTTCAATAGTCCCATTGGTCCTTGGGTGTTTTTAGATACAACTAATGCTTAAAAACAAAATATTCAATAGCTGTTCCATATTTTTTCCTGACCGTGGGCCATGTGGGTGTGAAGACATTTTATTTAGTTAGCTATTTATCTTTGCATTGACTGATCAATAGGTGAAATGAAATGGAACAACCAAAACCCATATATCCAAGCAAATGGCGTTTGAATATCTGTCTGTGGTACTGAACAACTCTGGGATCTGATGTCAGATGGCATCAGGTGGAAAAGTTCATGGAGAGAATGTGAGGATCTGCTGGCAATGTTCAGAGCCCTGGTGCTGCAGCAACAGTAGGGACTCTCAAATGACCTTTGCTGCTCCCCTCACTATCCTCTGCAGGGCTCTCGTTTCTTCCTTACATGAATTACAGTAACGCTGTGATAGAGGATGATCGCGTAAAGTCAGTTAATGAAAGTTGTGATTTCTGAAATGTCAACATTTTAAGTGACAAAAGTTCCATGTCTGCATCAAGAAACGCCATTGATGAGATTCCAGGCTAGGGTTACACAACTGAAAAATGCTTCTCACTGATTATTACTGAACTTTTGTTCTGAACAAAAGTTTTCAGAAGGCCACATCCAGCCTGTCCTTTTCTATACACAAAGAGCATAATAGAAACAGTTATATAAAGTCCTTTGTGGTGTGAGGACAATTGTACTGTTTCTTGATAAAATGTGAATCCTGACAGGACTGATGCCCCTCTGATTTCTAATATTGCAGCACAGTCAGCAACTTAGTTCAGCAACAACTCTGGACACATATTTGTTGGCTCTTTAATTGGTGGGCAATAAGCTTAATCTTTCCTCTATTTAAGCAGGTAACTAAAACTGTGTGTCCTCACAATTCATTACCTTACCTTTTCATTGTCACTTGCCAATGAAAAGGTAATTTATCAGAGAATGGCATTCAGATATGTCGTTGTCCTTGTTCCAAAATAATGAAATGAACCTGTGCACAAAGTACTTTGCACACTAAATCTGCATGTATCTTTTATTAGGGACTTTAAATGTTAGGGCTCAGTTTGTTCAATGGGTCTCGTCTAATTGAAATACCATAATTTCTACAGTATGCTTTTACAGTTAAATATGACCAAAAAACATTACGGTCTCAAATCTGACACTGAAGCCTTTTGTTTTCAGATCATTTTATTAATTTGGTTAAACATACTTTGTTCTTGCATCTTAAACAAAGTTTCTCCAATAATGTGAATTTTGAAATCTAGACTATCATTTAAATTATTGAAGTGAGGTTCTGTTACAAGGCTAAAAGGGACCAAGACCAAAGCGGACTTCGGTTTGTTTTTGCCAACATAAATCTATGATCCTTTCAACCATTATCGTGTTTTTGATGAACAGTGATTTACACAGCAGTTAAGTTATTTCCATTTGAAATTGAGCTTGGTGTTTCAAAACCATTAATCTTCCCAAAAACACTACCTGAAAGTGAAACATGTCAAGCTTTTCCAGTCAAAGGAGCCATTTGAACTATCTTTATAATCCTGGCTGTTTGCATAAACTGCTGTGGTATTTTTCAGATGGGTTTTTACTTTAAAATGGTAGTAATCTGCTTTGATCTCGACTTCTGTTAGCTAGTAGTAATAAATGCTGCCTTTAAATGTGTAAGTTTGCTTTTAAAAGCCTCATGCATCTGTTTAAGACTCAGATTTAGTCCCATACCTCTAACCTTTACATGTAATTTGGTCTTTGACAAATTGATTAATTGCCCTCACACACCTCCTGAACGTTTACTCACTTCTTCATATGTGTGTCTTTGAACCCATTATATGTGGAAATTATTGTCAAGGAGTGTGATGAGAAGATAAAAACACAAGTTTATTAAAGCTTCTGCATAAGGTCAACTAACAGAACTATCTGTCTCTCTTTCATTGGACCTTGTCAGTGGACCTTGTGACAGCAAACTGTCGTCCAAGTTAACCCCGTGGCTAAATGTGATCAGCAAACTTATCAATGAAGACGGGAGCGGCAGTCAGCCCTGAGGTGAAGGGTCAGAGAGCTGACTGCATCATGTGACAGCACTATGTGACGGCTCACCTTGAACCAAAAAATAAAACAATTAAATGTGGTCTATTAAATATAAGGTCTCTCCCTCCAAAGACTTTGTTAGTTAAGGAATTGATTTCTGATAATCAGATTGATTTATTTTGTCTCACAGAAACCTGGCTACAAGAGGACTATGTTAGTATAACTGAGTCCCCTCCAATTATTCAAATTTCCACATTCCCAGATCTGTGGGAAGAGGAGGAGGAGTGGCAACCATCTTTCAGTCTGATTTATTAATTAGTCCCAGGCCAATTAATAACTACAGTTCTTTTGAACATTTAACCCTCAGTTTCTCTCATCCAAATTGCAAAGCAATAAAACCTCTTTTGTTTGTTGTTTTGTATTTTCCACCAGACCCTTACACTCAGTTTCTGGATCAGCTGTCAGACTTCTTATCTGATTTGGTGATAAACACTGACAAGGTTATTATAGTGGGTGATTTTAACATCCATGTTGACACAGAATGTGATAACCTTAGTGTAGCCTTTAAAACTATCCTAGATTCAATTGGTTTTGCTCAAAATGTGCATAAACCGACTCACTCTTGGCTCCATACTTTAGACCTTGTGCTGACATATGGGATTGATTGTGAAGAATTAACAGTATTTCCTCACAACCCTGTCCTATCTGATCATTTTTTAATAACATTTGAGTTTAATCTAACTGAGTTCTCCACTCCCAAAAGAGGGTTCCATTATAGTAGATCTTTATCGGACAATACTGCATCAAAGTTTAAAGAGTCTGTCCTCCTCTTAATATCGTCAGTATTGCAGAAATACCCTGCAGATAGCAGCAATGTTGTTTCTTCCCATTCACAAATGGATGTCTTTGTTAACGGTGTGACTTCCTCATTGCGTTCTGCATTAGACAATGTAGCTCCCTTGAAAAAGAAGGTGATTATTCACAGGAAGCTGGCTCCCTGGTTTAATTCAGAGCTGCGTTCCTTGAAGCACAATGTTAGGAAATTGGAGACAAAATGGCGCTCTACACACCAAGAGGAATCCTACCTAATCTGGAGGGACAGTCTATTGTTGTATAACAAGAACCTTCACAGAGTTAGAGCATCATATTTTTCATCATTAATTGAGGAGAATAAAAATAATCCTAGATTTCTCTTCAGTACAGTTGCCAAACTTACCCAGAGTCACAGCTCCATTGATCCATCCATTCCCTTAGCTCTTAGCAGTAATGACTTTATATCCTCCTGATCCCCAAAGAGGAAACATGTGTTGGCCCTAACTGTCATTCCCAAGATGTGCCCCATGTTTTCCTTTACATTATATCCCGTCTATTCAAGGTATATTGAGACTGAGCATCTTTATTAAAAAGCAGACTCAGTGGTGCCTTCAAGTTTAACAAATTAATATAGTGAAAGTGGAAATGCAGTCACCAATTGGCCGATTAAGCAACACAAGTCCACTGGGGAAGAAGAAAGGATGCCTTTTCCGCTCCGGCTGCCTGGGAGCATGTTGACATGCTTGTTTAGACTATCCACACGCAGCACAATGAATCACCCTATTCAGGCAGACTGTAATTCAGATCTTCAAAAAGGTTGGGGTTATTTTAATCTTTTTGTTTTCCTCACTCAATAGCTAAGAGCCAAAAGTACATGTTTTGAAGTTTTCTAATAAACAGCAACCACAATGACTGTGTATTTTGGTTCAGCTGCTGGATATCTGGGGCATCAGATAAAACAATTAAGGTTTCAGAAGCATCCAGATGAGTGCATTGAAGGGTCACCTTTTCGGTGGAGTCATCTGAAAAGATTTGTAAAGCTTTATAATTTATAAGATTCTGCATATACGTATATGGTAATGCTGAAATCTGATGGAGACCTATTGTACTGGACTTTGACTGGGCCATTCTAACCCCAGGCTCTGTTCTAAACCATCCTATTGTAGCGCTGACTGTATGTTTAGGGTGAATTCCTGCTGGAAGGCGAAATTCTGTCCTAGTTGCAAGGCTTCTGAAACCTCTAACAGGTTTTCTGCCAGGATTGGCCTGTACATACCTTTATCCATTGTCCCATCATTTCTAGCCGGCATCACCATCCCTGCTAACAAAAAGCATCTCCACAGCATGATGCTGCCACAACCATGTTTCATGGTGGGGATGGTGTGCTGTACAGTGTTAGTTTGTAGTGTGCATGTAGGTCAAAAAGTTACATTTTGCTGTCAACTGACCAGAGCACATCCTTGCTATTCTGAAGCCAGACATAAACCTTTAGGGGTGAGCTTTTGATTTGAAATTTAACTCTGGAAAACAAACATTTCTATCAATCAGCAGGTTTTCCTTTCCTTTCACAGTTTCCTTCTTCTGTAATGGAATTTCCTTTTTTTGTTGTTTTGTGCCAATCTGTAAAATGATTTTCAAAGAAATTTTAATGAGGGAAAACAAAATTGAAAACGTTGAAATTTAAAATGCAACATTAATTCTCAATGTTCTCTAAATTGGGTTTCTTGTATTTGGCAAACTGCTGTAATTCTGGTTGTGACCACAAGGGGTCACTGTTAATACCGGCAAGGCGTCTGTTGTTTTGTTAAGTAGCTAAGCTAATCAACAGTTATGTTATGAGCCTGCCGTGAGTTTTAAGTCGAAATAAATGTGACATTTTAAGAAAAGAAAATAAAAATCATACAAATATTCTTCTCAAAGGTTCAATGCAGGTGCCCCGTGCATTTATTTTGTAGGCGAAATCCGACCAGCGTACTGCCCGACGTAGCCACGCAGAGTGTTCTGGGAAACTGAGTTCTCGCTCGTCAGTATTTCCAGCCCCTCATTCTTGTCTCCCTGTACAGCTAACAAGATGCCGGCCGTACATCACAAACTTCTGCTGGAGGACGCCCTTCAGGACAGTCCTCAGGTAGGCCTGCGTGGGGTTTTTCGTTTTTTATTGGCGAGTGGACACACGGTTACCTCTTTTAGTGTGCTACGAGCGCAGAGATTAGCTTTACTTTAGCCTAGCCAGTATCCAGTTCCCATTGAAGGCTGTTTCCACTGGTCGATGATGAAAGCGTCCAGTTGACACATTATTAGAATCTAATCCCCTGTGATCAGGGGAAACGCCGGCCTTCTGCCAACAGTTTCCTCCGTAAACATCACTCATGTCATGTCTATGTGTGGTACAAATGTTGCCTCTCGTCACAGGGCTCTGCTCGTTTTGTGTACATCCCGAGGCTTCAGACAAATAGGCAGCAGCTCAGCCTGAATATTGCACCTGGTGCCGTTTTGTTTCCCCCCGTCATATTCAGAGTTTGAGTTGCAGCCTGCAGCAGAGCCCGTTTCGGCCCGACTGCCAGGGTGTGGGAAAGGTTTCCACACAGTCTGCAACAGGGCTGTGTCGCTGACTAAAATTGCTACGTTTGCAGGATTTTCGGTGCATAACACATGAGTTAAATCAGCTCTGGAGACCCTTCAGTGGCTCCGGGCTGTTTTCTCTCACTTCTTGCATCACTCTCTCTTCCAAACAGTGCTGTCCCTCTCTAATGGATCAAACTTTAAGTGCAGCTTGTGCAAGACGATGTTTTTTTTTTTTTTATCTCTCCTTTTCAGGAAGTTTCTCTTACTGGAAACAGGCCTAAATCTTAACGAAACCAAGACTTACAATGTTGCAAATAATATATATTAAATCTCCTTCTTATAGTGCCGAAAGTCAACTGCTGTGAAATGTAAACAGACCTCACCCAGATGGGCGTGTTCCTCTCTGCTCGGTCTGCACTTCCTTGCTGCACCTGTTTCTTAGAGTGGCTTCACTCATACTTGAGTTTTATTCGTTTTGCATAGGCAGCCTGTAGTAAAATCTTCATGCCTTTATTTTCACCTTGAATCGGCTTTTCCGCATCTCCCCACATGCTGAAATACCCTTGATTCAGTCCCTCGTCCATTCTTTCAGCTTTCAGCATCATCTCTATGCAGCACCTTGGAAGCACGTTAATGTGGCTTTGACTTTTCCACGCTTTTATGCATCAGATCTGAAAAGTGTGGCATGCATTTGTATGCAGCCCACCCTTTATCTCATACATATATCATATATCATTAGTATATATCAGAATCAGAATCATAGATACTTTAATATTCCCAGAGGGAAATTACTTTCGTTACACGCTCCAGATATGCAGATATACAAACATTTTTATATATATATATATATACAACACAAAAATAATATAACTATATACATATATAACTATATATATATAGATATATAGATAGATCCAAAATAAAGTGATAGTGACGTGCAAAAAATATATATATACAGGATATTCCAGTTTTGTGCAGTTTAACCTCTGCATTTACTGCTGTTCTGTGAAGAGACTATTTTTTTTAAAAGACAGCAGTAATGAATAACCAAGAACCAAGATGAAAGGCTAACAACGCACATCGTCACCTTGAGCACAGTGTAGAACATGGTGGTGGCAGCATCATGCTGTGGGAATGATAATCTTCAGCAGGTGGAGGGAAGCCAGTCAGAGATTATGGGCTGATGAATGGAATAAAATACGAGACAGTGTTGGAAGAAAACCTGTTAGAGGCTGAAAAGCAATCCCTGCTGCAGGTCAGTGAACCTAAACATACAGCCAGAGGTATAATTGGGTTGCTTAGATTGAAGCACATTTAAGTGCTAGAATGACCAGATAGGAAATCTGTGGCAAGGCTTGAAAATTGCTGTTCAAAGGGTGAAAAGGTTGCTTTTCAAATACTTTCTCTGTTTTTAAAATATGTTCCCTTAGGCTGAGATTATCAGTGCTTTAAACTGAAAAGGACAGATTGGACATGAAAGCGACACTTCACTTGTGTAGTTCAAAAGGGTCAGGTATTGTTATTGTGCATGTTCTTCATAATAAATCTGATGTGTGTTTAACAAGTTCCAAGTTATTGGAGCTATTCGTTGTGATTAATTTAGAAAATACAGCATGTCCTGGAATTTCTCTGTCTCCCCTTTAAGTCCAGATCTTGTCAATCATGTGTCCAAGAGATGTTAGGAACTGTCGCACAGCATAATAACGTTTGACCCCCCCCCCCCCCCCCCCCCCCCCTGTGTGTCGTCCCACAGACCCGCTCCTTGCTGAGCGTGTTCGAGGAAGATTCAGGGAATCTGACTGAGTACACCAACCAGCTGCTGCATACCATGCAACGGGTGTTTGGAGCTCAGGTACCAAAGCACATGGTCTCACGTTAACGCCCTGATCCGTTATGGCTGTCCAAATCGGCCACACAGGCAGGGGTTCACAACCAAGTACGATGTTGTTGAGAACGTCTTTTAATGAAACTACGTGTTGTAATTAGAAATCCACCCTCACTCGGGCAGTTTTTGTTAATCATAATCCTGAGGTGTGTTTCATTTAAAGAGTGTTTCAAAAGGAGCAGATATTGCACTTAGATAATTAACTTTACAGTTCTGCTAACAGTTTATATAAACAACACTGGATCTTTTTTTTTCTCCCATCGCCACCGTAGGATTTGGTTTAACCTGTCGCCCTTTTGCTTCTTCCAATAAAAAATCATGTGAACTCTCTTATCTCTTGATTTTGTTAATTCCTTCATGATGCACAAGGGAAGGCGCACACAGAGCTCTTGTAATTAACCTTTCATAATAAGTAATATGTGGTCCTCCTCCTTCTATCTTTTCAGAGTGAAATGGGACTGGCTACGGAGCAGCTTTCACAGCAGCTTCTTGACTATGAAAAGAAAGTAAGTTTGCAGACACCCAGATGTCATAAAGTTTCTAAACGAATTAACCTTTGTTGCCGGAGCATTAATTAGCTGACCGAGGCACCGCTGAGCAGAGACAGACGACTTTGCTCTAAATAAGAGTCTCTAAAGCTGGAGACGCGCTTACGCGACTTCGACGGTCGTTTAGATTGTAAAAAGACTATTTGTTCACACTAACAGACTGCTTTTTGTTTCTCGACTGAAAGACTGGGATTCACACACTTAACGTCGCCTGCTGCTGGATCACAGACTACCGCATTTATCGGGCCCACTAAAGCCAACTGAGCGCATCAAACTCGTGGAAACCCTCGCGAGGGCAAAAGGTTAAAAGTGCAAACAAACCAGTAGGTGGGGATAATAGGAGATATTCTCAGACTCTGAACAGGTTACATTTTCTGTTCTGTTACACCCTCTATAAAAGGTAAGAGCTGCAATATATTGCATTTAATGTACATGTGTTGACCGTGTTGTGAAATTGGGATTGGTTGATTATAAAATAGCAATCCTAATTGATCATTCATATTTATGGATGATAGGAGCACGAGGCTTCAGTCAGTAACACAAAATAAACACAAACTGTTGTTTAAATAGGCCTTTGTGTGAATTTATTAACTAAAGTTACACTTCATAGTAAACATTAATGAGCCAATTAAAATCTCCACCTACACTAAATGACTTAAAGAGTAAAATAATAACAAAATAAAATGCAAAGTTGATGATTTGAAACCTTATGATCAGATGGAGAAATTAAACTAAACACTCGTGGACAATTAGGCAAGGGTGATGAACTCACAGTGACCTGAGAGATAAGTCCCTAAAGAGTAATTCCTAAACTGGACAATGAGTAATGATGACAGCGACAGGTTCAGATGATAATCTGAGGCAAAATGAGAGACATCGAAGCAGCAGTGACAGAAATGTTTGTGTGTGAGCAGAGTGGCAGATAGTAAGGCGAAGCTAAATAGCTTAGCTGTTGGTTAGCTGGCCCATCTTCCACACCACAGATGCCAACTGAGCTCACGGTTTGGAAATGGTGCCAAATTGGAACAAAAAGTCAGAACATGAGGGATTGGGGGAGCAGAAGGTTAGCTGCTCTTTAGTCAACTATAAAAGAGAGGAAATGCAGTCTCCTTGGGGTATCTATGTTATATAGTTACAAATAAAGTTATATAAAGTCCGCTTGCATCTGTTGCCTCATCCCAGCCTCAGTTTTTCTAATGGCTGTCAGCAGCATGCGTTGGGGCGGTAATTAGTTCACAATACCCCACGACATCCAGATCCGCCTCAGAAGAATTCACCATGTTTGCTTCACTGTGACTGAGGTCAGATCGAGTCGGCACACCTCACACACTTGCCGACTCCAGTCTTCACACCATCTCACACTATTTAATAAAATGTTATTTATATAGCGGCAATTCACAACATACGTCACCTCAAAGCACTTTCCAAAGTCAAATTCAATCAAATCATACAGACATATTGGTCAAAAGTTTCCTATCTAACGAAACCCAGTAGATTGCATCAAGTCTTGACAAGCAGCATTCACTCCTGCTGAAAGAGCGTGGAGCCACAGTGGACAGTCGTCGGCGTTGTTGATGGCTTTGCAGCAATCCCTCATACTGAGCATGCATGAAGTGACAGTGGAGAGAAAAGCCCTATTCGCACGGGATTAGTACGTCAGCTTTTAAGTGGCGCATTCACACGGGATAACCGAAGCCTGAGATTAACAGACATCTCCTGAATATGATGTTAACGTGTATTGCAAAGTATCTCTGTATAACAGAAGGCTACAACCAGAAGAAACTGATTCTTTCTGCACAGTGCAATGCACAATGTGATCCACCATTTGCCCTTAAATCTTTTCTTCTCTTCAGCCTTTTTTTTTGTGTAATCCCATACGTTGCGGCGCGATACAGTTTTGGTGGTCTGGGACCCAAAAGATTTTCAAAACATTCTAATGCAGCCTTCATTCTTCACCAAAAGCAAATAAAAATGCACCCTGGAAACAAAAACTGCCTAATCATGTATTTGAATCCACCCAGTTCTGCCCAAATCACAGAGATGCCTATTCACATTGGATTAGTATTATCACGGGACCTTGGAGTTTAGCAAAATATAGTCGGTCATTTGCGGGGGAATTTTTACTTTACAAATGACTGACATTTAAGCCTAGTCTTAAAAGTAGACAGGGTGTCTGCCTCACGGACCAAAACTGGGAGTTGGTTCCACAGGAGAGGAGCCTGATAGCTAAAGGATCTGCCTCCCATTCTACTTTTAGAGACTCTAGACTCTGATTTGTTTTGTAACTCGCTCTGCCCGACTGACTGCAGCCACTGCAGACTCATGCAGACTTTCCCCTGAAAAAAAAACAGTAAGTAGATTAGGTAGTGTTACTCCTGCTTAACCCTGTAAACATCTAAAAAGAGCGTTTAGACGTATTTTCTACAACACAAAATGTTTAACGGGTAACTGAACTAGTCAGAAAAATGTGCAACTCACCTGTTCATGTCAGATTTATGCATAGAATATATTGGAATTTGTTTTTTTGCAAATTGTGCATTTGTGCAGTGTTTAAAGCATCTCCATGTTGTGGCACTCATTACGGATAGAAGCACAATATTGTGACCTGGGTGTCATCTAGTGTGGGCCTAATGATCGTCCAGATGTGCTTCTAAAACTGTGCATGTACTAGTGTACACGGACTCACTTTGTAGACTTGATGTGAAATCACACAGGAAGGATTTTTCAAAAGGGAAAAACTAACGATGCATCTACAGACAAGGCAACTTTACTTGTATAGCACATTTTTGTTCAAAGGGAACTCAAAGTGCTTGTACCTAGAATTTAATACAAACACACTTAAAAACATGAAATTAGACACTCAAAAAGAGTTTGGAAATAAAAAATATACTATGGGTAAGCAGTGGCAAAGAGAAAGAAAGAAAGAGGTTTTTAACCTTGTTTTAAAGGAGTTAAGTGGGGAGCAGTCTTAGAGTTCACATGAAGCTTATTCCGGATTTTTGAAGCATAAATACTGAAGGCTGCTTCTGCATGCTTTGTTCTGATTCTTGGAATGGTGAGTAGGTCTGATTCAGATGATCTTAAGAGTCGTAATAGTTTATAGTATTACAGAAGATCCGAGGCGGAGTTAGGGCTCTGACCAGTAAGTGCTTTGTAGACCATTAATGAGATTTTAGAGCCTACTCTCTGACCAATGGGTAGCCAATGTAAGGACCTCAGATATTATGGTGGTATTTTGTTTTTGTAAGGACTCTAGCAACAGCATTTTGTTTGCAGTTGTAGTTGTGTTATTAATTTTTTTTGAATGTCTTGTAAAAACAATAGTCGAGTCTGCTGAAAACAAATGCATAAACTAATTTCCCGCCAAGATTTCTGGCTTTGTCAGAGCTCTTTAAACCAATGGACTGAAGGTGGGCTCTGACTTGTAATCTCTGCTCTTTTGGCCCAAAAATTAAAACTTGAGTTTTGTCTTTATTTATCTGAAGGAAATTTGACACATCCATCTGTTAATCTGTTCAATACAATCAATAAGTGATTGTACCGGACTGTAATCACCTGGTAAAAGACTAATATACAGTTGCGTGTCATCAGCATAATTGTGAAAGTGTATTTTATTGTTCTGGAGAATCTGAAATAGAGGTATTTTGAGAAGAGCTAACGCTCAGCTTCTCAGCACCAGCGTGTTGGTTAGATTTATACCATGTTTCCAGAATCAAACAACTGAAACTCCTCCTCTCTCTGTCTAGAATTTTGCCCTCGGAAAAGGTGACGAAGAGGTCGTCACCACATTACAGACCTTTGCAAAAACTGTCGGAGAGGTGAGCCCCTTTTCTTCTCAGTCTGGTTTGGTGGCATTTTTGTGTTCATTCATAGACTCAGGGAGGGATGATGAGCTGCCCCCGAGTCATTAGTTGGGCTCTTTATTGCATTACGCAAGATTTTACACCTGTGCTCCCTCAGCATCCTGCAGGAAAAAAAAGGCTAATGAAAAGACCTGCAGACTGTGAGCCCGGTGAGACCGGAACTGAGTGGCTAAGTGGGGAGGCGAATGCGATGTGTGTCATGCTGGATGGATGAACACTGGGAAGCAGAGCAGCAGGTCGATGGATGGAGGGATGGGGACGCAGATGAAGCAGGAGTGTGTGTGTGTATGTGTGTTTGCAGTCAGAACAGATAGGGGTGTCCCTGTCAGCCATCGTCCTCACTGAGGAAACCTATTTAACTGAGAGAACAGTTCTGAATCTAATCCTGTTGATCCACTTCCATCAAATCAAACCAATCCACTTGCTTTTTGCTTCAGACTGAATAGACGTCGGTGTGGGGTCTTGTTGATAAGCGGAGAACATAAGAAAGATTTGCTCATCTTTGCGATCCTGTTTCCATTTTCCGGGCATGGAGAAAGCTTTGATTAGTTCCCTCATATGACCCTCTCTTCCACAGAGGGAGTTTATCCCAACCAGCACAGGGCTTTTGTCTGCGGGCGAAACCAAGTTTATAAATGAAAATGCTGTTTCCCCGCTTGAAAACGTAACTGATAAAAAAAAAAAAAAAAGCTGAAATCCCCCAAGATGTCTGCTGAGGGTTCACATCCTGTTTGTGTCCTTTTATATTTTTATGCATAATCAGTATTTTATTCTTTCTTTTTTTTTTTTTTCAGCTAAACTCGCTCCACTCTGAGCTGGCCAGCCAGATGGCGGACCACATGGTCTTCCCCCTGATCCAGTTCAGAGAGAAAGACCTCACAGGTAGCGCAATTTGACGAGGAAAAAATATCTCCCACATTTTTCTCTGGTTATTTAAATATATTTTAAAACGTTGCAGAAATAAGCACTCTGAAGGAAATATTTGGTATCGCCACTGATGGTAAGCGTCGGCCTTTGGTGCTTTCAGTAGCAAATTACAGACAGTATTTGTAGTTGCATCTCTCTCTCACATCCTCTCTCTTCCGCCGAGCAGAGCATGAGGCGGCTATGGTCAAGTACAGCCGATTGCCCAAGAAGAAGGAGAACGAAAAGGTAGAATAGCCGCTGAGTGCTGATTTAACAAGCTGTAAAAAAAAAAAAGGCTTACTGTGCAGTAATGCTGCCGTTAATGCAGCGTAAGTGTTTGACAACCATTTGCAACTATATGATGATTTTAACAAAAAGTGACCTGCCGCAGAGCTAAATGGGCTCTAAAACGGCAACACTTCATAGTGAAGTGCAGGCTCTGCAGCCATTAAACTCGAGAGCGCGTCGTTTTCAGTCTACAGGCAAATACAAGCTTGCTGATTTGCATGTTTAAGAGCACGACAGGTGTTTGCATACAATATGTCGGAGCTGGTTAATACATGAATTTGCGTGCTCAACCCTCCTCTGTTTGGACAGCTGAAGGCCGACATGGTGAAGGAGGTGGCGTACACCAGGAGGAAGCAGCACCAGGCCTCACTGCAGTATTACTGCGCCCTCAACGCCCTGCAGTACCGCAAGAGAGTAGCAATGCTGGAGCCCATGCTAGGCTACACTCAGGCGCAGGTACTGACCCCAGGATGACCTTTGAAGAGTGATCATATCTGTATTCAAGTTTTCTAAATGGGCCAGAAATCCTGCCTTACAGACAGACTTGCTATATAAATTTACACTTGTCTGCGTGTCGAGTAACGTGTCACAGTTTCAGAGCGATTGTTCTGAGTGTAGATCTGGCCTAGTTTAGGTGTGTGTTTCTCTTTGACTAAATCATTAGGACCAAGAAAGCTGAGGTGGGGAATCCGGCTTCAGGAAAATAAAAACCCTGCCTGGTTTTCCTTCCTCCTGTTCACCTAACCAGCTGGTTTTAGTCTCTGCTGTGGAGCTGGAAATGCAAATGGTTGGAACTAATCTCTGGACCGGCTTTTTTACTTTCTGAACCTGGATTCCCACCTCTGCAGCACAGTATCTTATTATTTAAAAGGCATGTTCTCATGTCTTTCCCATTTGGAAGAGTGAGAAATAAATTGGCTTGTGTATCAGATCATATTTAAGCCCCAGCGAAGCAGGAAGTCGGTTCCTCCACACTTTGATCAACCTGAAAAGTAAAGTATTAAATTTACCATTTAATATTGGGTGAGTTTGGGGAAAAAAACATATTTCCTAATTAGGCCCTTTTTCCGCCACACTGAGCAGATTGACTTAAATTAAAGGGATGATTTTATATCGTTTTTAAAGTATAATATTAACGGTATTACTGCAATAAATTGTTTATTTTGAGGTTTCTTGCACAGATTCATTAGGATGTGCCAATAAATGTCAAGGAAGCCACAGCTAGAAGCTGTGCTTTATTTGCATTGCTGACAAACTCTAAGGATGAAAAATAAGCATAAAAAAGATTTTATATGTACACCCAACCACGGTCGACTGTTGGGGAGAAATTGAGGCCCAATAACTAACTACGAGTCTCTGTTTTCTGTTCACGCACAGATCAGCTTTTTCAAGAAGGGCCTTGAGCTGGTGTCAAAGAAGATGGAAAATTTTCTCTCCTCGGTGTCCAACATGACCCAAAAGTAATTACGCTTTAGATTCAGTGTGTACTGGACAGCTGATGAGCCACTACTTTGGTTTAAAAGATTTCAAATGTTTTAAAGCCCCTGAAACCTTTCCACATGTTGTCACAAACCTCGGTGTCTTTTATGATTTTATGCGAGGGATGAGCTCTGTTTAGATGAGATGAAAAAGAAGTGTTTGGCCTTCATGCATACCGTCGTGTGTGAAGGAAAGCTACCTGAAACACACATCCACAGTGAAACATGGTGTTGGCAGCATCATGCTGTGGGGACACGTTTGTACCAGGAAGCTGCTCGGTGCTGCTGAATACTAATGGTTTCCACACCTTTCAGAGTTTTATTTGTAAAACATTTTGAAAACCTTGCATCTCTCATTTCCTCACGATGAGAGACTGCTTGTTTTTTATTAGTAAACCCCATTAAATAAAAAGAAAAGCAAAAAATACAATGACGCATGTAGTTGTAACGTGACAAGATGTGGAAAAACTCGAGGGGTATGAATATCTTTGCAAGGCACTGGTGGATTTCCAATTAAATACTGACAGAGGAGAAAATCTGTAAACTCAGATGGTTTTTCTTTAAAGACATTTTTCTGTCCAGTATCCAGAAGCAGCTGGACGCTGAGGCCGAGGCCATGCGCGTCTCCCAGAAGGAGCTGCTGTCCGTGGAAGACACCGTGTATATGCCAGATAAGGAAACCGAGACCGTCAGTCGCACGCTTATCCAGAAGGCTGGCTACCTCAACATCAGGAAGTAAGATTCATTGCAGTAGTTCAGACCCTCCCTACTCGTTTCTGCCTGTTGGTCTTCTAAGGGTTTGCCTTGGAACAGAAAAACAACAGCCAGACAGAATTGAGTTATGACGGTAACTTTGTCTAAAACTATGCAGAAAACATGAATGAGAGAAACAATCGGTCTGTCAAAGAAGACAAGGTGGGTCAGGTAGCATGGCGACAGCGTGCTCCGTCAGCTTATTGTGGAGCAGATGTATGAGAAGCGGAGCCTCCTTAATGGCCGGAGGGGATAAAACTGCAGCGCGCCGTGCGTAGTGATTTAGTGAAATGCCAGCGCTGTCAAACCCCGTCGCTCCCTCATATACATCAAACCGTGTGACAAATGTCTGTGACTCCTAAGGAAAAAGGTTTCCCAGCGCACCCCTCTGCACGCCAAATACAAACCTCAGCTTCTTTGTAGAGGGAGCTGAGGGGAAAACGGCATTTGCAGTTTTAAATGGTTTCTTAGTATTAAGGATGTGAGTCACCGAACGCACCGTGAGCCACCCACTTACAGCATTTATCAACTATAAAGCATTTCTGGTTATTTTGCAAACAGGATGTGGAAGAAAAACGAGCACAGATGACTAATTCATACCTGTAGTTTAGAGATTTATGGATTCACCGCCTTCCTAAACATCGAGGCCGTATAGAGTAAATACATCTGTCCAGTGGAGAGGAGGCAGCGTGGATGCTGTAAGGCGAGATGCTGACTCTAAAAAGGAAGCAGAAGACTCAAGAAGCTGAAATGAACCTGTCACGTTTAAATTGGTTGGTCTGCTGGAGAATCAGAGGACCAACATGAGAAGCCTTAACGTTTCGACTCATGAGCGCCTTATTCTGTTGTGAAATTAGAGACTAGCTCCCCGTAACCCTTTGGGTCAAAACGGGGGCGTAGAAACACAAGCGTGCACCTCCACTTTTAAAGCTGAGGGAGCAGCTACTGTTAAAGGTGTGGCATCGGGAGGGATGTCTTTGCACGGCTTGTGGCTTGTAAAAAAATGATTTTCTCAAACTGTCTTTGACCAAAGATGTGGAACAAGATGGGACATTCCTGTTAACAGGATAACGCATATTAATCTGTCAAAATGCAGGCTAAAAGGAGCGGCCTTTTGATACAAAACTCTGACTTTTGTAAAGGCGGCATTTGTAAATATCCATTTAATTATACTGTATAGCTGTAATGTCAGATAACGTTTTTCAGAAAAACATGAAGAACATTTTTTAGGTCCTCTGTTATAAGCGCACCATGACAAAGAATAGCACTGAGCTGGGTGTGTGTTGAAGTCTGACTGATATCGTTGAGATCTGTCAGGCACTTGCTGTGATTTATGTCCCAGTTTCCGTGTGGAAATGGCTGACAGCTAAATGATCAGGACAAATGACTTTCGGATCCACAGTGTCTCAAACTTAGTTTGAGGAAAAAGCTAAACAGGTGTTATCGTCCTGTGAGGCTGGCCTTAACGACTTCCTGTTTGCCATGGCTGAAGCGCCGCGCCTTAACGCTCCATTCCCGTCTAATAAGGCTCTTTAAAAGTGATGAAACTGCATCTGATATGTCCGTGGTGACGCTGCACAAGTACTAGCCAGCTTGAGAGAGTCGCTGATGGAAACGTGAGCCGCTGGGAAACGTAGTTGTAGTGTTAGCCTTTATGCAAATGTGAATTAGGATATTTTTCTATAGGTGCTTTTTGAGAATATTATTTTCCACTTCAAAATGTACAGCTCCAGCTTTCTGCCGGGTTCCTACGCCTGTTCAAAGTCAAGGTTCTTTAGCTTTCCAGAATCTAAAAGATTTTAGTCAGTAAATGAGCCGTTGTTGACGTATAAATAAAATAAGCTTATTACAAAGTTTTGATATTTCTGCAGTAATGGATGGATTGACTAATTGTAGCCTTTTTTTAGAACTGTGGTCCTCATTTTACAATTTAAAAATGTGGTAATAATTAGGACTGGACGCTATAGATAAAAAAAGCATATCGATAAAATAGAAATCATATTGATATATATCAATAATTATCAACAAATTCAAAACATTTATTTTAAGTGCAGCCCTGGCCATTTTATGCTGTTGCTTAGCAACCTATTTTTAGATACAGAACACAAACACCGAATTCAAACTCAACCCCTTTATTCAACCAACCTTTTTACCAAAACTGCAAGTTTTTAAAGAAGAAAAAAAGAACGCGTGCTCTCTGAACTCTTTGAAGGGGGCGGAGCTTGGTTCCTGGGTCTGCGTTGTGATTGGTTGGGAGGATGTAATGACTAACCTACATGGCTAGAATGCAAGAGGTTCTTTTATTTACTTTTATTGACCCTTTTTTCTATCATTGATAAACGCCTATCGATCGATAAATATCGTTATTGAATTATCGTCCAGCCCTAGGAATAATAGTAAAATAAGGAGCCTTCTGATTTTATAGACAATGTTCCAATAATCTCTGTTGCTATAACACCAAATTCTTTCTTGTTAATCTATTCTGCAGCAGACTCACTCTGCTGTCGTCGTTCTTCCTGTTTTGTTTCGTTTTTCCAGTAAAACAGGCCTGGTGACCACAGCCTGGGATCGGCTCTTCTTCTTCACCCAGGGAGGAAACCTCATGTGCCAGCCTCGGGGGGCCGTGGCGGGGGGCATGGTGCTGGACCTGGACAACAGCTCCGTTATGGCGGTGGAGTGCGAGGACAGGCGTTACTGCTTTCAGATAACCTCGCCTTCAGGAAAGACGTACGCACGCGCTTCCCCGCTGACAATGATTGTTAATCACGCACACACAAAAAATAGGCTGAACATACTTTATTCAGTTTGCCTCCGTTGTCGTTCACACCTCCAGGTTGATGATTCTGCAAGCCGAGAGCAAAAAGGAATACGAAGAGGTTAGTGTGAGAGAGGAGGCCGCTGAATCCGGCCGTGGGCTTGATCTTCATCACATCACATCTGTCACGGGACAATGGAGATGCTGTCCGGCCTCATTTAGGGGTTTTCACCTTTGTTTATGCTCGGACTCGTCTGAGTGGTCCGTGACAGCTGGTATCAGTCCACTTCTTTTAGGGGAAGCGGCGACGGAGCCAGAGGGAGGCCTAATGTGGGTTTCTGTGTTTCCTTCTCAGTGGATTTGCACCGTGAACAACATCTCCAGGCAGATCTACCTTACCGACAACCCAGAGGTGAAGCACAGACGCAGTTTGACATTGCAAACATTGCAGATAAGAGCCGCAGTTATGTTTCTAGGTTTCTTGAGGCGGTTGAGGGACACAGCAAAATATGTGGGCTTAGGTGTCCGGGCTGGATGAGACCAAAGCTGAACGTTTTGGTCGTCTTGTAACGACCAAAGCGCACTGTGAAGGCACCATCCCCCATGGTAGTACACGGTGGTGTCGGTATCCTGCTTTACCCCCAAAGACCCACAGCTGAATGCAAACGCATGCCACACTTTCCAGATTTGTATTTTTAAACTTCAAATATAAGCAGCATGCAAGTAAGGCGTCCTGCTGCTTTGTGTTGGCCTACCACATAAAATATCTGTAAAATTACAACAGACTAAACTGTTCTAGAGCTACAGTCCTTTTATAATTTACTGATGCAGATGAAGTTTCCCAGCTTCGGCCGGTTTTGTCTTATTTATCTTCTGTATTCTGTTAATTATTGAACTCGTTTGCCCCTCGTTAGGCCGTGGCCATCCGATTGAACCAAACGGCCATACAGGCGGTCACTCCCATCACCAGCTTCGAGAAGAGACAAGAAGGTTCTCCCAACCCCGACAGGTCAGCATCAGACGTTGAGACACTGCTAGATTTTGGACAGCTGTCTAGTACAGCTTGTTGTTTGTGTAAGATCTTTGCAAACTGAACTAGTTCTCCTATGAGGAGATTTTCTGTGCAATAGGGTAAACCAGTTACTACTTAAAAGCCCGTTTTGCATCTTTCTGGGTTTCTTTTTTTATTATTTTCTTGGCAAATCTGGAGTCTGTGTGTTTCAGTTCTGTCTTAACGAAGCCATAACAAAAATATCCATGTACAACGGTGAGAACCTGGTTCTATTCCCAGTATGCAAACAACTTAATGAGGGAAAAAAAACTCTCAAAAGAAAAGTCTAGAATTGATAAGAGATGCAACGCAAAACATTTGCAGATCGGCATTAGAATCCTTCTAGGTGGATCTGCCTGGTCGAAACCCGAGTAAAAATAACTCTTGTCGATGCCAACGCTGCTACTGAGAGAGGGAGACGCAATATTCTGTGTCATTAAACGTAACTGAGAGCAAGTAGAGAGATGCACGGCACTGTTTCACAGGGAAACTCATTTCTGTGGCGTGCCAGTGGTCCATACAGGCAGGAAAGGGTGAGACTTGCAGCAGATAACAGGAAGGCTGAACTGAGTAGAGAAACGTAGGTCTGTTTTATGCTTTTGAGCTTTCAGCCACCGTCTGTCAGGGAAGCGTTAAAGCGAGGTTCTATGTTTTCAAGGATATCCCTCTCAGACAGACTCCTGTTTTAGCTAGGCTATCCACGCTAATTTAGATAAGCTAAAGACAGTTTTGAATGTAATTCTGTTTTTGTTTTGAAATAGTAAAACCAGCTTTACAGCGACCGGTGTCACTCTCTGACACAGTGTGGCGTCGCCTCTGATTCTTTTATAAGGAATTACTGAGCACTCAGCGCAGAAATGGTAAAAATAAATATATCTTATGTATAAAATTGGACGTGACTAAAATAAGTATCGGCAGACTAAGCCTCTCCAAAAATTGGAGATCCGAAATTGGCCACAAAACTCTGATGGATGCATCTCTGGTGTTAAGCTGGAATCTTCCACGGTTCCTGGTGTGAGGGATGGAAGAACCCAGGGGCTTTGATTATTAAACACTGAATTGTTAACATTAGATATTTATTTTAGGGCTGTCAAAATAACGCGTTAATTTCGATTAATTAATTTTAAAAAAATTAACGGATTAAAAAAAATAACGCAGATTAATCGATGTCGTATAGGGGTTTTCAATAGGTGAGGCGCGCCTCCCCTGGGGGGCGCCAAAGAGTCACAGGGGAGGCGCATGAAGACAGAGAAGAAGACAGCGCTGCCGCTCAACTCTGTCAAACAGTGTAGCGATATTCGTGTCTTCTGTTTGAGCGCGCAGGAACCAATCCAAGCGCGCAGTGAAACAACCCAACGCTTAAAACCGGTCTGGCACGGTCTGAAAAACTCTTCTCAACCCACTGTCCTCGCGGTGAGTTCCATCTCTGCTCGCGCGCTACTTTGCTCGCGCACACCTCCTCGTTTCACACTCAACACCAGCTGTGCACTCGCTCGGCTGTTAAAGCCAATCACAGACAGTTTTTTTTCCCATTCAATCAGAGTATGGCTTGCAAATACTGCATTCAGATGAATTAAATCAAAATGCCGCAGCCTTTGGCAGAAATTACTAAACATCACCGAGGGATTGAAGAAAAACAAATAAAAAGTGTAATACTTTAGCCTAAAATATTTAGGCTAAAGTATTTAGACTAAAATATTAGAGTTACTAAGTGAGCTGTGAAAAATATTTTTGTCTCTTTTCTTTCCAGCTTCTGGGAGGTTATGCAAAAGTTTATTCTGATCATAATCATCATGAATGTCATTATTATTTAAAGAGCACTTTAACACGAGGTAAAACAAAGTGCCAAACATCAGAAATACATCAGATAAGAGATAACAACTAATAAAATGCTTGTTTGTTAAAATAGCACTAGGTCTAAATTATGTATAATTAGCCTAAAAAGTAGATTGGAATATGGAATATGTTGACGTCTGTTAAATTCAGGTTATCTTTTTTATTATCATTTCAGTTGACGTTTCCTGTTGACGTGAGTTCAGTTTGACATTGGCATCTGTTTAGTTCAGTTTGACTGCTGTTGAAAACAGCACTTTAATGTATCTAATGCTGATTATTCATTGAAACATTTGAATTTAAATATTTTAAATACTTTCACAGCAAAAATTATATGCGATTAATTTAGATTAATTAATTACAGAGTATGTAATTAATTAGATTAATTTTTTTAATCGATTGACAGCCCTAATTTATTTTCTAAAAGCTTGCATAATGCCTACACTGCAAAAAGAGAACTAAAAGTAAGATAGATATACTTGAAATTAGTGTATGTGTCCTTGATTTGAGCAGGTAAATAGGATTACCTGCCAATTAAATTAGTATTTGGATCCCTATAATAAGATAATTAGATTTCCTGTACTTGAAATAAGATGATGGAGATGAGTTGTTCCTATTTTAAGTGCAAAAATCTAATTCCACTGGCAGATCATTTAAACTTGCCTACTCAAATCAAGAGGAAATACACTCATTTCAAGAAAAATGGACTTACTTTTAGTTCTATTTTGCAATCTGCACCCAAGTTGAAAATGAGATGGTTCGTAATGTTTTTTAGGTTTGGAGTTATTTAGGTGATGTTGGAGATGAAGCCTTTTATTTCTAAAGTATGTGAATATTGATGTGTAACTCGGATGAAGAATAGCGTAGCATGAAACAGAGAATTATGTCTTCAGCACCAACTTAATGACTATATTCAATATCTTCACATTTACAAAAAAAAAAAGTTCTCTAATCTTGAAACACTGAACACCTTCTTAGCGCTGATCGTTTTAAGGCCTCTTATTAAGCTCTCTGTTTGACAGATTGCACTACACGCTGTAGGAAAGTTTCAACATTTATTTAAACTTGTAGATTTTGACATTTTGCTCACATCGGCGGTAAATAAGGAGTCAACAATTTCCATGGGCAGCTTTAAGAAAGTCCTGGAAATGAAAGAGAGCTAATCTTTGATAGAAGTTTGAATGTTTTTGGGTTTAATGAGTTTATTCCCTGAAGCTCTGAGCCGTCCTGTGCCCCTTCCCTTCAGAGCCAAGCCAGGGGGTGTGCAACCTGCTGGAAGCGATTCCCAGAAAACGGGGGCTGCTCCAGAGCCGGAGGACCTGATCGCTCCTGGGACGCCTATTCAGTTCGACATCATGCTGCCGGCCTCAGAGTTCCAGGACCAGAACAGAGCTGGGGGGAGGTGAGGCGACGCAGGAAGTCGGCGTGGTCGCGCATGTTTATCCAAGAGCAAGACACAGGCAGTGAGGAGGCACAGCTAATTATCCCAAACGCTGGCCTCACTGAGTTTATTACCTCATTTCCAGGAAGCTGAGATCTTCATAATGACCATTGCGGGGGGCTAACTGCGTTTTTGTTTTGCTGATGCACGCTCTTTGCCTCATTACAGGCGGACCAATCCGTTTGGAGAAACAGACGAGTGTACAGCAGACAGCGATGGTGACCTTCATCTGCTCCACATGCACCATTAAAAATAGGTTCATGCTCCGCGTCTCTAACCGCTGCTGCTTTGCCTCTGCAGACTCCCTCCTGCAGCAGGTGTTCGACGTGCGCTTCCTGGGCTCCATGGCCGTTCGCTGCGGAAACAACCAGGAGGTGATCTACGAGGCCATGAGGCAGGTGCTGGCTGCCCGCGCCATCCACAACATCTTCAGGACCACCGAGGCCCACCTCATGGTCACCAGCAGCAGCCTCAGGTAGAGGGAGGATCTGGGAATGAATGTCAGGGGTGACCAAATGTGAAGCGTTTCCTCTCAGGTCTAGTTAAAAGAGAAAAAAGAAAAACGCTAAACTAAGTGGTTCTATGGTGGGAATTATCAGTTTCTCCAATGTCATAAGAAGTCTCAAACTTCATCATCCTCACCTGAGATTCTAGTTGGTTGTTGTGTATTTGTGAGTTCATTCATCACTTTTTATTTTATTTTTATTTATTTAATACATGCACCTGTAGAGTTCTATTGCCCTGTGATCTGTAGTTCTGACTGAAGAATTGAATACGTGCAAAAACTACAAGCCCCATGATCTAAGGGGGCAATCCAGTCTTTGTTGTAGTCGTCGCTAGACAGGGTTGTTATTACTGCACGCGTGAAAGTGTAGATCGTCAGTAGTGGAGCTTCTGGTGGAGCTAAACCTCTCTCTTTACAATCCTGTGAAATTCAAAATCCAAAAATGAAATGCAACCTCCTTCAGGGCGCAACTGACCGATGAGATTTTCAGTCGATTTTCTAAGCGCTTTTGCCACCCTCGGTCTTATCCTTCCCTGGGTGGGGAGCCATAATCACCCATGCCATGGCTTTCCACCAACAATCAAAACATTGTGCGACACTTTTGCCAAAATGATTAGCTTTCCTGCAGAGGCTTAGGTGGATGAGGCTGGGTTTGAACGGCCTTAAGGAAGCATATTAACCTACCAAGTCATGCATATCATCTATTTCTTGAGATGTTAATGTATTATGTTTTTGGTGCAACAAGTGATTTTGTAAACCGTTGACTTGGCAAGCTGTGGATCTGGTGTAGCCTCTACAAGGTATTTTGTGTTTGCACCGTTTTTGAAACGGCAGCTGAAATATGGTGACAAATGAAAGTGGACTTAAAGTAAAAAACAAACACCTAACAGAGAAAATTACAAATGTTCTTTCTCACAGGTTGATTGACCCCCAAACTCAAGTAACAAGAATAAGCGTAAGTATGACGTAAAAATCGAGTCATTGCTTTTAACCAAAGGCTCCCGGCGGGTTTTCTGCACCACCTTAACGATTCCCCCCCCCCTTCAGTTCCAGCTTGAAGAGGTGTGCCAGTTCGCGGCTCACCAGGAGAACGGGAGGCTGATGGGCTTTGTGGTCGAGGGGAGAGACTGGAGCGACGGAAACGAGGAGGGTGAACCTTCGTTCAGCGCCTTTGTCTTCGAGAGCAACACGGAGGGCGAAAAGGTTGGTTCCCCCAACGCCGGTGTTTTTGTTTTCCTGCTTCCTGTTTGAGTTGAGAAACATGTTCCCTGATGCTGAAAGTGTGTAAGTAGTTCTGCCCTTTTCCTTTCATTCACAGATATGTTACACCATAAATTTGGCAAAGGAGATTACAGAAGCAAAGAAGGTAATACGTTATTATAGAAACACTTAAAACACACACTAGCTGGAATTAAGTTTAAACCCAGAATGTCACATTTGGATTATATTTTTAGTGTAAAAGCGTAAATAATGAGCAAATAGCCGCATTGACTTTAAACACTCATTTGAAACGTGATCTTTTTCGTGACATAATGAGCAGAGAAGGTTGCAGTATTATTTCCAGTCAAACATGACATGGATATAAGACTAATAACGCACAACATGACTGCCGGCTATGGTTTTCAGCACTAAAACACGTTTTAGTGTGAACTGAACGACGTGATTTGATTGAAGTCAAGTTGGACCTTGTCCACCAGAGGGAGCACTAGGAGTGGGATGAGAAAATGTTAAAAGGCATATTACTTTCACGCTCATGTTTCAGGAACAAACGTGTGGCTCATTAGGATATCCTTTGATACAACAACACAATGTAGTGCTGATGAGAAATGAAAGGTAAACAGCTCTTCTGAGTCAACACGTGTACTGGGGTAACACAGCTAGACTAAAATGTCTATCCACTGCTCTTTCCAAAAAAACAAAAACAAAATCTGACTCACTGCAAAAAGAGAACTAAAAAGTAAAAAAAAATTGAAATAAGTGCATTTGTCCTTGATTTGGGCAGGTAAATAAGATTATCTGCTAATGGAATGAGTATTTTGACCCATAAAATAACATAATTAGATATACTGCACTTTAAATAAGATGATGGAGATGAGTTGTTCAGTGAAAAGTGCAAAAATCGTATTTCATTGGCAGATCATTTAGACTTGCCTGCTCAAATCGAGGACAAATACACATTTCAATTAAATTTTAGTTACCTTTTTGCAGTGCATCAGATTCCGTAGTTTTTGGAAATTGTGCATAAGACCAGCTCCAGCTGCACGTTTAAGGTTGTTTCTTTGCTGGAAGGTGAAGCTCGGCTCCACTCTAAAGTCATTAGCAGCGTCTAACAGTTTTTCTTCCAGGATTGTTCAGTATTTAGCTCCATCCATCACCTCTGAACAGCTTCCCTCTTCCTGTCGAACAAAGAGGTCGGCCGGTCATGGTAATGTGCAGCTTAATAATTAGGCGACGTCCGGTTACAGTTGGCTGCACTAGAGTTTATTTAGGGGGTTAAGAGAGTAAAGGAGGCTAAATACTAACACACACCTTTCAGATATTTCCTTCCAAAATCAAATAACCACCAAGTATCCCTCTCCCTTCACCGCTATGCTCGTCTGTGTTGGTCTATCACTTAAAGTCATTGATGTCTGTGGTTGCATCGTGACAAAAAGTGAAAAGGTTAAAGACACAAGCAGTTTTAATGCAGTTTGGGCAAAGTGCATTCTCACTGAGCTGTGGGTGTGTTGCTTCTGTTGTAGGACCCAGAGGCTCTGGCCGAGCTGATGAAGAACATGCCTCTGACCAATGACGGCAAGTTTCTGCTTCTGGAGCCTGAGACGGGCGACTCCAACAGCGGAGAGGGCAAGGAGGACCTGGAGTCTGAGGCCTAGTTATCCTGAGAACGTTCCAGAAAAAAATATAACAAAGACCAGGTTTCATTATGACCTCCACCCTAGGTCTAGTACTGTAACACCGTCCCAAGAGAGTAGGGTTCATCTCCACACCGTCGCTGCGCTAGACGCAGAGATCGGGACGTGGGTTTGACCAGAAACATCCTAAAAACCCATCTCTCCGAGGTCGTTGAATATCATCTGTTCCATGCTTACAACCTTAAGGGTCTTTGAAGTCACTGCTTTCCTTGTGCATCACTTTACATGGCATGCACATCCCAATGTCCTCCCCTGATCGGTATCGGTGTGCGTACCTTCAGAGAGGTGGTTCAGTTTAGGTTTACATTTGTTTCAGCTTCTCTTTTCATAGTGTGAGGGTGCTCGTGTGTGAAAACCTTGTAAACTTGTATGTAAATTAATCTATTTTGGCATTTTATCATATACAAAACAATGATTGCACTTTTAAGGTGAAGCACTAATTGCTACAGCTGAAGAAGCTAAAACTGTCGAAATGAGGAAGAAAGTTTGGAGAACGTCCGTTGTTTTTGCTCGCAGTGACTATAGCTGTTTATTATAACTACCCATTAAACGCGGGGCATGAGGAAAACATTTTTTTTTTTGTTGCTCTCGCTGCAGACTGCACATTTTTATCTCAACCATTCCCACTAAACCGAATTTAACATCATGCTTGAAATAGTTTCCGCACTACCTGTATAAAACAAATCTGAGGATAATCTGTCTGCAACGTCCTCATTGAGAAACCCCCCCAAAAACGACTCTGCGCTCCATTTCTTTGAGCCGTGCGTAAATATGATTTGTGAGAGTGTCTATTTGCCGTTTAATCTGCGTCTGTGTACAGGGACTGCTGCGGTGCGTGATTAAACGGCGCCGTTCGCTCCTGCTCCATTTGTAGAAGATTAAAGCCTTCTGAGTACGGAGCTGTAATACAAGAGGAAACCCAACGCAGATCTTCTCCAGTAATGCATGAAACAATCCCCCCAGCCAGGTACCGTGATCTTAGGGAGGAAAAAAAAAGCCCGTTTCGCATGTTTATTAACGATAATCAAAGGCGAAGAGCTGAAAGTTGAGTTATCTCCAGGAATTATTGGCTCGATGAGAATGTTGAGCATTTCTGCTGTTTGAGCCCATTCCAGCAGTTACCCTGTAAACGGGGGATATTTTGCACAGATAAAAGCTGACCTTGAATCATAAAATACGTGGCTTTGCTTGACACACCAACAGTGTCAAAGGCTTAGAGGCAGAAACTCCCTAAACCCAAAGCAGCATTTCATTTTTGACTGGCTTTCCTACTGCATTGCCAGTGAAAAAGGCAACACAGATTAGGGCTTGACGATAATTCATTAACAATATGTATCGATCGATAGACGTATATCAATGATTGGAAAAAGGTCAATAAAAAGTTCAATAGAATAACAGTTTTCCTTCCTTTTGCATTCCTTTCATGTAGGTAAATATTACAGTCATTACATCCTCCCAACCAATCACAAACGCAGACCCGGCTGCGCTCCGTCAACAAGCTCCGCCCCCTTCAAAGAGTTCAGAGAACACGCGTTATTTTTCCTTTTTTAAAAACTTGTAGCTCTGGAAAAAGGTTGTTTGAATTCTGTGTTTGTGTGTTTTGTATCTAAACGTAAGGTCGCTAAGCAACAGCATAAAATGGCCAGGACTGATCTTAAAAATATATGTTTTGAATTTGTTGAGAATTAGCGATATTGATCAACATGATTTCTATTTTATGGATATGCATTTTTTCTATATCATCCAGCCCTAAAACAAACTCACTACAGATGTCAGAGTCATTTTGGCCTTAAATGATGCATATGAGCCATTTTTATCCAGGGTGGACGGGTTATACGTCCTCAGTGAATGTTAAAAACCAGAACTGCTCATTTAGCTCGTCCAGACATCGATTCTGGACAAGGTGCTCCTTTCTTTTCCCTCTCAGTTCATCTGACTTGTTCAGTGTGGGAGAGTGACGTCGACGCTCCAGCATTTTCCCGTTTATCACAACATGGTGACCAAGTGGTTCCTTGGTTGTTTGAAACCAACTTCCCTTTAGGTGGAACACCCTTGATCCCAAACACGAGCCATGGGAAGGTTTTACACCGTCTTCCCAAAGCTGTTAATCTGTGTCGTACGCTTAAAAGCTGGACTTGTGCCAGAAAAGCAACTTTAACTCAACTCTTCCAGTTCTGATTAGTGCTTGAAGCTTGATGGCTACATGTGGTCCAGGTTTTACTCCCCAAGCGACATCCATCCAACGTCCGCATGTATAGCTTGGACCTTTGTGGATTACAGAAATATAAACTCCTGCACTCAGTTTATTAAACTTTGTGTAAAACGTTCCCACCCTGAAAGAAAGAACCACTTACATGCATCCTTAAAGGCCCAAAGGAAATCTGACATTCGTGTCCACCGTGAGTGTGTGAACTTTTCACCAGCCCTCTATACGGTCCAGTCTGGGAAATGTGCATATCAGCTTTCACTTGGCTCGCCATGGTACACAGACATCTACCCACTCCACCTCTTCATGGGCAGAGGAAAACAGCCAACTTGAGCGACAGAAAATAAAACCCATGCAGACTTTTGGAAACGGACACATTGGCGAAGCTGGTGGAAAATATACTTTATAACTGCAAATATCTGTCATTTCTGTTCTAGGTGTAGGTTGTGGCAATGGTAGCCCGATTATCTCCTAATCATGGGGGTCGTCATAACTCACAGACACCTAAAAAACTGTTAACCGGCTGCTGGAGGAAATAAAAGCAATGTTGAGACAAACCCAGCAGTTCAACCAGAACATACGGTCGACTAAGGAGCAGGGCTTTGTCGACTCGGGTGTGAACACATCATCCCACCTATCAGTAGGATGTGGGAAATAAGAGAAAACTCTGACACATTCAAGCCAACAGGAGCAGAGGTGAGATGCAGACACTATGGAGACGGCTTCCTTAAAAAGCTTCTCAGACTCTTGCCCTCCAGAAAGCAGAATCCTCCAACTAAACATCAGACGCTCTTTTCTGTTCTCTGGTAGAAACGTTTATTTGCAGTTAGTCTTATTTTGTAAAGCAGGCGTCGCTCCTCCAGAGTCCTGAGTAATGCTAGGAAAGTGTCTCCCATGAAGAGAGGGTGGTTGTGTTTGTTTTTCAGTTTAATGATCAAGCTGCTGTTGACGTTTTCTCTTCATCCAATGAGACGGCCTGAAGCAACTTGTTGCTTGTCCCGTCTGGAAACTGCAGCCTCCTTGTGTATGTGACCTGCTCAGGCTCTACTCCTTTCTTCACAATCGAGCTACATCCTTGATATGTTTTTGCTCTGGAAGTAATTTCTCATTAGGAAAAATCTTTGTACTCACGGTGAAGGACGTACGTTACCATAATATAGCAAGAATGTGTTTCCTCCTTCTGTCTTTTTTTCTTTTTTTTTTTTTTTTTTTATTATATAAACGGCTACATTTATTACCTGAAAAGCTTTGCACTTAATTAAACCTGGTTTTGTAAAACCACTAATGTTAACATTCAGTCTTTAATAAATATGTAATTTCTTTACAGAATAAGTGTTTGGCTTCTTCTTTTAAACATTTAAATCAAACAATATCAATAGAGATTTTATTAAAGAAAACATTTCAATCTGGAAGTCACACATGAACAGTTCATTTATATTTGTTTCACATGTACAGCACTGAAATGGAGATTACGTCCATGTTGGCAGTGTCTTGATTATTTAAGTGCACAGAAATGATTAAGGACTTAACATTGATTACCACTGGGTCCTTCATTGAGTGCAGCAGAGGTGGGATCTCAAGGACCTTTGAACCCATCATAAAGCCCAACACATCATCTAAAAGCAGTGAATTTTACAGCAGACCCGCATGCAGCTTAAGAGTCCTTGTAGTAGTTGTTGAAGTTGATGCGAAGCAGGAAATCCTCTAAATGAGGCTGATAGCCTCTGTTCACTAGTTTAGTCACCACTGGGAAAAAGAGAGGACAGGGTTTAGTTCTTCAATCTCACATTTGAAGTCACAAGTTTACATACATTCGTCTGCATGAATATCATGTTTAGATCATTTTTTTCTAAAATAGTCAGATAAACATTTTGTTGCATTCCCCCACCAGGAAACTGAATATTATAAAATACGAGTTTGTATTTAATGTAGATTTTCTCTATTCCTCACTGGGTCAGAATTAGACATACAGGCTCAAATAAATATACTTGTGATATTTTTGATAAATACAAGCCATAGAAGTTCATCAAATTTCCAGTAAGGTTGAGGTCAGGTGATTTAAAGGCAGGCCTCCAACTTCATTCTTTCATCCAATTTGTGCAACACGGAGTATCTCTGGCACCGAAACGGGCCCTCAGCATGATGCTGCCACCACCGTGCTTGACAGATGGTGCAGTGGTACAGCTTTAAGAAGCCACGCCTTAAATCTAATCACTGAAGCTAAATATCTTAACCTAGTCTTGCTTGACCATAAAACTCTCAAAGGGTTTTGACTTGAAGGTGCCCATTTTGCAGCAGAGGCGTCTTTCTGTCTTTCTTTCTTTCTCAAAGTTGGGTTGTGTGTTAATATCCCAGCCTGGATTCAATAACTGGGTGCAGTTTGCATGTACTCCCTATTCACATGCAAGGATAAAGTGGATATAGAATATGGATGGATGGATTTTCAGTCAATGACCATATAAATCTGGCTTCAACTGTCAACAGTGACACCGGTGTTCAAGCAACTTCTAGTCTGTGAGGGACTGGATTGTTGCTGATCATTACTGACTGAATTTGGGTGGGATAATTTGAATTTAGGCACAATTTGGTGTTCCAACAGTAAACGATCTAAAAACACATCAAAAATAGTTTTGATAATAGCTAAAATGAAGCTTCCTTAATGACCTCTCCAAGCTCCAATCTCAGCCTGACAAAAATGTGAGCACCAAACTCAATTATTCTGAGCCTGGAAACCAACCAATTACAAATGAGCTTTACTAGTTCTATATAAAATTCATACCCTATGTGGATTAGAGAGAATCTACGTTAAATTAAAACTTTCATTGTAATATGTGCATGAAGACGATAGCGGACGACTGCTTGCATGCAGCAGTTGATTGGCATTCAATCTCTGCGCGCCAATAAAACAGGACCGTTGGGCGGATCTCACTGTAACTGATGTTGATCTCAGGGGACAAGATGCTAGAGCTCAGGGAGAGTGGTGCAGCCGTAATGATTTACTAATTGCAGCTGTTGGGTAAAATGCAATGGCATCACATTGTGATACAGGTACTAATTAGCACATTAAGTAAAGCACACTTTACACACTAAACTGGCTACAACGCTGCTTAAAATCTATTAGGACGATTCCAGACTGTAAGAGCTTTTCCAGGATTTGTGACAGTCCACTGGTGGAATTAAGTGGATTCCCTTTCGGCATTAAAAAACTTGTTTTTCTTTTAATAAAACACTGACTCTATATTTCCTGTTCTGTAGGCGACTGCCAGCAAAGGGGCCAAGCTTTCCTTCAGCCAGAGGTGAAGCGATATTCCCTGCTCTTACCTTTGAAAAGGAAGTGAGAGTAATACTTAAAAGTGTTGTACGACTGCTGCATGGCAATGAAGCTTGGGTGCACTGCCTCCCCCTGCTGGCTGTCCCAGGGCTGCGCGATGAGCTGAGCACGAAATTTGAGGATCAGGCTGAAAATGCTGTGGATGATGTTCATGACCGGAGCCGCTTTCTCCGTCAGCAGGCCCCTGGAGAGGTCGGAGGAGGCGAGGAAGGTCACCGAAAGATTAAAGTTAACTTTTTAATGACCTTCCAGACAAGACAAAACTGTGAAACACCCCGGTGTGATAGTAACAACCTCCACTGAATTATTCATCCACAGATTAAATCATTCATTGGCTTCACAAAATAGACTCGGCATTTAACTGGAATGAGAATGAGTGTCATAAGGAGGATAAATTGGTGTAATATGAGATGATGGGACCAAAATGTGGCCCTTAACTTATTGTGCCTATACATGGGCCTGGTATAGCTACAAATACTGGCTAATAAATAATTAAGCGAGCCGAGACACGAATGGTGGCCTTCTGACTTCTTGAAAAATATCAAATATAACCTCATTCCTGCACAGAGACAACACACCTGTGCTGTGGGTTATGGATCTGCAGCTGCAGTTCTCACCTGAAGATGGCTCTGTTGAGGTAGTCGGCGTGTGTGCGGTGGATGGCGTCCAGGTCACTGGCCGTGGCCAGCTTGGCCGTGAACTCGGTCCAGGACACCTGCAGGATCTGGTTGGCGATGTAACCCTGGATGACTTTGACAAAATGCTGCATCTCGTGCCTGTAGAGCTGCAGCTGATGGAACTGCACCGAGCGTCCCGCGCCTTTCACCAGCGCTGCGAGACACGAGCATGGGAACGAGTGAGAGGCCGCGCCGAAGGGGCGAGGAAGCACGCCGGTCACAGACATGAGGGTCATAGGTAGGAAAACACTGAGCGGAGTCCAACATGAGAGGCAGGGGTTTTAAAGAATCTGAAAAGTGTGGCAGGCATGTGCACTCAGACATCTTTACTCAGATGGACCTAAATAATTTGTGGTGAAACTAAGTAGGAATTTAATCTCAGTGTAAATCCAGCTGTTCTGTTCCTCAGAGCTCTGTCAGAGACGTCACAGAACAAACGGCACCGTGAAGGCCGAGCAACACAGCCGACAGGCCGGGGAGGAGAAGTTTAAAAACATGGTTAGGTTATTAACCCAACACACCAAGCTGGCTCCGACGCCTCCTCGCCCTCACCTGTCCTCTTGAGGTGGAACCAGACGTCCCTGAGGCTCCACACCATGTGTTTGAGCTGCAGCAGGAAGGAAAACAAGCGGTTGTACTTGTTCATGCAGCTGTCGGTGATGATGATGTTCAACGGCCAGTCCACCTGGGGGGGATGAGAGAGAGAGGGAAGAAAAGAAATCTATGTCAGACGGAAAGGAAGGAAATCACAGGAAGGGGGAACGAGAGTCGAGGAAGGGGGGAAAAATTGTAAAAGGCAGAGTGATGGATGACACGAGACGAGCAGAGAGAGAGAGAGAGAGAGAGAGAGAGAGAGAGAGAGAGGGGTGTGAATATGCAGACGCTGATAAAGTAGGTGAGAAGATTGAGAAGGGGGTGAGAGGAACAGGATGAAGAAATATGGTGACATAAGGAGGCAGAACATGTGAAGCAAGAGGTAAAGATAAGCAGGCGGCGGGGCTCGGGGAAGGAACAAGATGGAGACTCGGCAGCGGCAGGAAACGCGGGCGGAGGAGAGCTAAGGCCAATGAGTGCACCATTAGTCTCCGAGCGTGTCACCACAAAGACATGAATCTAATTAATCTGTGACGCTCGGCCGTTTCACTGAGAGAGAGGCTCGTTTGCCACACGCAGAGCAGTTTGTCAGAGCCCGACAGGCCGCCACATCCACGCGGGGACAAACACACACCCACGTCAGGGTCCTCGCTCCATCAAAGCGCCTCACCTTGTAGCGCAGCTCCAGACAGTTGAGGGAGTCCGGGGCGAGGGGGTGGAAGGTCTCAGGCAGGAAGCGCAGGGCGAAGGTGAAACTGGAAGCCAGGGGCGTGTCTCCGTGCAGGCTGTACTGCAGAGCCTTGCTGAGGATGGAGTTCAGGACCAGGGGGGTGAGCAGCTCGCCTGGAGTCTGGCCACTGGCCATCTGGAAGGCGGGGCGACACGCATCAGTTGACCACGTAAACATTCTTATTCTGTGAATACATATACTTTGAAGACTAAAGCTCTCGCTTTCCATACATCTGGTGGTTATTAAAGGCTTGGCTTCCTGTGTGGCTGAAGGTGTGCCAATCAGCAGAATTAGAGCTCTGGCTGCATCAACAACACCTTCTGTCTGAGGGGCCCCAGGAGACAGATGTACATGAATGTTCCTGCAGAAGAGCGCTGAGGTGTGAGCGACAGCTTTGCTTGTTATTCATGACAGGAAGCCTAAAGACAGCAGTGAAATTAGATAAGACAGGGTCTCTACACGGCTTTGGTGGAGGAATTCCTGACTTTCCCAGACTTCACCGCTGTTACGGCCCTTTTAAAATACAGAATGCGCCACTAAGGATTGGCCAGACATTGCTGCAGAGGTGAATATGGAGCCTGCAAACGCCACAGACAAGGAAGGAAGGATTAATTAAAGGAATGAAGGAACGATTGTAGGAAGGAAGGAAGCAATGATTGAAGAAAGGAACGATTGAAGGAAAAAACGAAGGGAGGAAGGAGCAGTTGAGGAAAGAAATGAAGTAGGATTGAGGAACGAAACAAGGAAGGTTTGAAAATAGGAAGGAAATGGAATAAGGAAGGAAGGGAGGAATCTACTTTCTTTTTAATCTAAACCTAGTGATATATATATATATATATATATATATATATATATATATATACACTCAACAAAATTATAAACGCAACACTTTTGGTTTTGCTCCCATTTTTTATGAGATGAACTCAAAGATCTAAAACTTTTTCCACATACACAATATCCCCATTTCCCTCAAATATTAAATAATATAACCAGTCTAAATCTGTGATAGTGAGCACTTCTCTTTTGCTGAGACAATCCATCCCACCTCACAGATGTGCCATATCAAGATGCTGGGACGTTTTCAGCTTCCAAGAATTGTGTACAGATCCTTGCAACATGGGGCCGTGCATTATCCTGCTGCAACATGAGGAGATGTTCATGGATGTATGTATGGCACAACAATGGGCCTCAGGATCTCGTCACATCTCTGTGCATTCAAAATTCCATCAATAAAAGGCACCCGTGTTCTTCGTCCATAACAGACGCCTGCCCATACCATAACCCCACCGCCACCATGGGCCCCTCGATCCACAACATTGACATCAGAAAACCGCTCACCCACACGACGCCACACACGCTGTCTGCCATCTGCCCTGAACAGCGTAAACCGGGATTCATCCGTGAAGAGAACACCTCTCCAACGTGCCATGGGCCAGCGAACGTGAGCATTTGCCCACTCAAGTCGGTTACGACGACGAACTGGAGTCAGCTGGAGACCCCGATGAGGACGACGAGCATGCAGATGAGCTTCCCTGAGACGGTTTCTGACTGTTTGTGCAGAAACTCTTTGGCTATGTAAACCTCAGCAGCTGTCTGAGTGGCTGGTCTCAGGCGATCTTGGAGGTGAACATGCTGGATGTGGAAGTTCGGGGCTGGTGTGGTTACACGTGGTCTGCGGTTGTGAGGCTGGTTGGATGTACTGCCAAATTCTCTGAAACGCCTTTGGAGACGGCTTATGGTAGAGAAATGAACATTCAATACAGGAGCAACAGCTCTGGCTGACATTCCTGCTGTCAGCATGCCAACTGCACGCTCCCTCAAATCTTGCGACATCTGTGGCATTGTGCTGTGTGATAAAACTGCACCTTTCAGAGTGGCCTTCTATTGTGGGCAGTCTAAGGCACACCTGTGCACTAACCATGGTGTCTAATCAGCATCTTCATATGGCACACCTGTGAGGTGGGATGGATTGTCTCAGCAAAGGAGAAGTGCTCACCATCACAGATTTAGACTGATATTTGAGTTCATCTCATAAAAAATGGGAGCAAAACCAAAAGTGTTGCATTTATATTTGTGTGTGTGTGTGTGTGTGTGTGTGTGTGTGTGTGTGTGTGTGTGTGTGTAGGTATGCATGTATGTATGTATAAAGCACACCAGATTGGGCATCAGAAGGTACCCGTTTTAAAAGTGTAGTCCATCTGATAACATAGACTACATCTATTTTAAATGCTAAGGATTTCTAGGACATACCAGAATAATAACCCGTTTAACTAGTTTAACCACATCTAATTATATTTTGGAGGAGAAAAGTAAAACTATTATAGAAAGTGTTCCCTGGGGATCTCAACTTGATGTCCACATTTTTAAACGTTGCTAATGGATCCTGTAAATCTACTCTCCCACATCACCAAGACGAGCTAAAAGCAGAAAACGTCTCGGGGTGGGGGGCTCTTTCCAACCCCACCACAGAGAAGCTGGAAAAAAAAAAAAAAGATCTCACAGCACAGACACAATTACTGGGCCTCACCTTCTCAAAGATCAGATCGCTGAGAGACTGTGCAAACTCGCCATCCTCCATCAGCAGGAAGTGGCGCAGCGCCTCAAAGTGTCTTTCCACCCCCAGCTCCACAAAGAAGTAGTCCACCACAGCCTTATTGACCAACGACACGCTGGGAACAGGAGGCAAGGGGGACAACAGGCCAAATGAGGAGAGAAACATTTGCATCGCAGAAAAAGTCCCACCCTAATGACCGAACACCAGACAGGCTGATCCCACAACAAATGGATCACTTGAATTACACTGACATCTCGTCTTTCTCATTACTCTCAATGCTTCTGAAGCCAACTGCCTTTTGATGCTGCGTTCTTCTGGAAAGAAAAGCCTTCCTGTGACTCTGAAAGAACGCTTCTCGGTCATTACCGCCGTGTAAATTACGGTCTTAACTGCAACTTAAGTGGTCCAAATGAAGTGAGTGAGACTGCTCGGCGCTAAACCCATCATCTGAAGCAGAAATCTGCTTCCAAATATGCCGTTTATTCTTGTCCAACACCAACCGAGCCTCTCCCCGCGCCGCCCTCCTCCAGACGGGGGAACTTACTGTGTGATGAGCGGTGTGGTGACGGAGTGCTTTATCAGCACCGGCAGGGAAACCATCTCGCTGAGCTGGACAGCTGTGGTGTCTGTGGCTCTGCGAAGCGTTGGGTCCATGGGAAGGCCCCAGGGCCCCCGCGTTACCTGCCTCAGCAGCTGGGACTCGGGGGACGAAGCTGTGAGAGGGAGACGACAGGCACCGGTGGTGAGGAAAGCGTCTCTGTCACAGCTGCAGATTACATAACTAAAACAAGATGTCTATTTTTTTTTTTTTTGTTTTTTTTCTCCTTCTTGGGCTCCAGTTAGAAAACGTTCAGACTGATTACAGCAGTAATCACCCAGAAGCGGGTCGCTTCACTCGCTCAGCCGATCGGATCCCTGCATTTAGGGAAACCCAGCCTAAATAATTACGGCTGCCGGCCTTGATCGGCAATGCGGAAGAGGAATCTGCTCGAGAACATGCCGACTGATTTAGGCATGAACGCCTGCAGGCTGGATAAACAACAAATTGAGAGCGAAAACGAGATGACAAGAAATGATCCTCCCCCACGAAGCATGAAGCTGTTTTTTTTTTTAAATAAATTAGCATCATTTACGTGATGTTTAACTGAAAGAGGAGATGTGACGCTTTCTCTAACAAAAAGCCAATCCAAGCACAAACTTAACATGCAGTTGTATGTAAGGTTTTAATATATTTCTAAGTGATGCGAGTGAGAAACTTGGACTGGATTACGCACATTTGTCTCCAATCAGAATCTAAATGTACGACCGGGTCATCGGGTTCTCATTTGCTTGCAGACCGTTTTCCTCGCAGGGCTAATGGTTGAATATACAAGCCCCTAAGCTCGCCCCTGAACACATCATTTCCTCCCAGCAGACGTGAAACTACAAAGAAATCCTAAGGTCAAACTGTTCCTGTTTGGCCACTCTGTCTGAAAAGATGTATGTATATTAAAAAAAACGCAAACAGTGCAGCTTTCGCAAGCTTTAAACTCCTCGGCTTCATCAGGTAAGCGCCGTTCCCTGCCGCAGCATCGCCTAACATGCAAAAAGTATTCACACGAGCAAACCCTTTCCCATTTTAATAACATCACGGCGACATTTCACTGCGATGGAGAAGGAGCAACGCAGAGCAGCACAAACCTGAGCGGAACTGGACATGATTTGATCATTTGAGCCGTTCCTGATCTGCCCGAACGTTCGGGGCCTTTGTTCCGCTGGAGGGTGACGCTCTCTCTGTTTCATAGAACAGCGCGATTTATACCGGGATTAAATTATACACAAGTGGACTCCGATTACCAATTAGACAGTGGATAAAGATAAAAAACAAGGAGTCCTTTACCTTCGGCTTCATAACTATGCACCACTTTGCGCTGGTCCATCACATACGATATACATAAACGTTTGAGGTTGTAAGGTGAGGAAGTGTAAACGCGTTTTACGAAGTAAGGTGTCGTAGATCAGGCCATAAGGGAGCGTTTGTGTTGACCCTGCTGCACGTTGTGCCCTAACCTAGTAGGTTGTAGCAGTCCTCGTAGTGCTCCACCTGGTACTGGGCGCATAGGGCCATCAGGTATTCCTGCTGGGACTTCTCTCCGGGGGACAACCACAAAGCAGAGGTCCAGGACCCCGTCCCGTCAACAAGGGGCTCGGTGGGGCTGCCTGAACGACAAACAGAGGAGAAATTCACAGGTATCGTTTCTTTTTATGAAGGACAATTAAACAATGGTGGAAAAAAGTGTTTTCGTTTGGCCTGAGGGAACAAGGCAGCAGCACTTTGAGATCTGATTTGACCAAACTTTGTATGGAAGTGGTAGACCGGGAAAAAAAGCCCCGTTTTATGACATCCAAACAACCATTTGGATTCAAGAAATGAAAAATCATACCTGCATGGGAGGGAATTTGATTGGAGCCAGTTTCAAACAGGAAAATTACAACTTTAAAGGGGCCATACGGCAGATAAGGCTTTAAAGGGGTATCACTTCTTTCTATTTTTTCATGTGAATAAAGAGGTCTCCTTTGATACACAGGCAATCTTCAAAAAAAGATAAGTGCTCAATTTAACCGCAATCAAAAATGAACGTTTTAAGTGGAAAACTGCACAGTGATTATCTTCAGTTTGATCAATTCATTTTCTCCATTTTCACCTGCAGTAACCATGCCTGAGCAGACTGAGACATGAACAGTGTGTGCTAAAAGTGATGAAGGGCAAAAAAGGAATTTGTTACACCACCTGGAGCTGCCATTAGTATGTTTATTTTAAGGTTTTAATAGTTTTCTATACTAAACTATTCTCATTTTAATGCATAGATTTATATATGTAGAATAAACACTCGCTAAACAGCTGAATTTGTTTTTGGTGTAAACGACAGAAATGTGTAGGAGCCTCCTTTCAGCCAGCTGACGGCTGTGTGCAGCAACACGTGGGGTAGGGGGAACGCCGCCAGAGAAAACTCCGCCCACCCAGACATTTTCTTTGGTCGTCCTATCAAAAACAAGAGTAAAGCATAGAAACAGTCTAGTGTGACTCTTTCTGCAGTTTTGCAATGCCACCACAAACCACTCTCTGCCTACATGCGGCCCCAGTCTCCGCCCTTCTGTGGTTTGGTACCTTTATCGTCCTTCGTCTTTTCCTGGCTTCGATCTTCTTTTCCTCTCACCACGCATCCAACCCCCAGCGAAGAGTCTGATGAGTGACCGTAGGCGCTGCCTGGGAGCGCAGCAAGCGGCGGATCTGATCCCAGCACCGTGCAACCAACTCCCAGTGCCGAATCAGACGAGTGACCGTAGGCGCTGCCTGGGAGCGGCGATGGGAGTGGATCGGCTTTTGAGACGAGACATCCAACCCCCAGCGAAGAGTCTGACGAGTGACCGTAGGCGCTGCCTGGGAGCATAGCAAGCGGCGGATCTGATCCCAGCACCGTGCAACCAACTCCCAGTGCCGAATCAGATGAGTGACCGTAGGCGCTGCCTGGGAGCAGCGATGGGAGTGGATCGGCTTTTGAGACGAGACATCCAACGCCCAAAGCAGAGTCTGATGAGTGACCGTAGGCGCTGCCTGGGAGCGGCGATGGGAGCGGATCGGCTTTTGAGACGAGACATCCGACGCCCAAAGCGGAGTCTGACGAATGACCGTAGGCGCTGCTGGGTAAGGCAGGTCGTTTGGGCTCATCTCCCTGGACCACACACCCGGTGACTATGGTTGAATCCGAGGAGTGACCGTAAGGGCTCCCGGCCAGAAATGCTGAGGCGAGCGTTGATCCAGAGACCGCACAGCCTGGCTGAAGGACACAGTCAGAGGCATGCCCATGCTTACTCCAACGGGGTCTCGCGTCAGCGACGTTGGACACAAACTCGCCAACTTTTATGTTAGCGTCAGAGGAGTGGCCATGAATACTGGGGGCGGGCTGCAGAGCAGCAATGTTGGAAACATTTTCTCCGACTTTTATATGCGCATCAGAACTGTGGCCGTGCACGTTTTGTGACGGTAAGGACACCTCTATGTCAGAGACGTGTTCTCCAACCTTGATGTGGCCGTCTGAGACGTGACCGTGGACGTTAGGGACACGGCGAAGAGAGGAAAACTCAGAAACATAATCCCCAATTCTGATGTGAGCATCAGAGGAGTGACCGTGGACACTGGAGAACGGCGCAGGAGCGCTGACCTCGGACATGTGTTCACCGATCTTGATGTGAGAGTCTGAAGCATGGCCGTGAACGTTAGGGAAGAGAAGCTGGGCAGTTACCTCGGAGACGTACTGTCCAACCTTCATATGAGCATCAGACGAATGGCCATGGGTGCTGAGAGAAGGCTGGGAGGAGCTTCCGTCTGAAACACGCTCTCCAACCTTTACTTGCACGATGGGGACAGAACCCTGAATGTCTAGAAGAGAAACACCTCCATCACGTTTATCTCGACTCCCTGAGCTTTGGTCTTTAGGGTCTTCCACGTCTCCTGGTACAGGCTCAGGTTCATTCTGACTCTGCTCTGTACCCGAGCCAGACGCTTGTGAGTGCTGCTTATGAACGCTCGTATTTGGATCCACCTCCTGTGTCCCCTGACCTAGAGGAAAACTATCAATATTCTGAACTTCAGACACATTTTCTTCTGCGAGAACAGGGTTGTGCGTGAGCTCAGGCTGGACTGCAGGCCCCCACCGAGGCCTGGACAGAGCAGACGCTTGGCCAGCGATACCCTCGAGCGGACTAAAGGGGGCACTAAAGTCATAGTCAACGAGTGGTGGAGCAGGACGGGCGTTAGGTAGGTCAGAGCCAATCTCCTCCAGGGTTTCATCCACTTGCTGACTGCCAGGCTTGGGAGATTTAGGGAGAAGGTCACAGATGTCAGAGTCCTCAGAGATGAGAGGACGGTCTGCTGCAGACGGATTAAGTGGCGGGGACACAGCTTCTGATCCTTGAATGTCTGCCTGCTGCTCCTCCTGAGTGGGAAAATCCTGTAAACACGGATGTTAAGTGAGTTTCTAAGCAAGCAGAAACTAAGGAAAAAATTATAGTCATTAAAAGAATGAGGGAGTTCATACAAGGGTTTGTTGAGGTGTAAGTGAGGGACCAGAGAGCAGTGCGTCCATCGGAGGGCTCTCCTGGCCTAAGGGGTATTGATCCAGCAACGCCTGAAAGGTCGGCACAACAGCTTTGATTAACAAAAAATAAGCAAACTATAACAAACAATAAAAAAATGTGATTACTTTCTTTAGAAATCCTAGAATATGACCGTGGCACAAAATCAGCAGTCCGTGTTTTTCGTTCTTCTGGGTGAGTTTGTCACCAACCTGTATTTTTTGCCCATCAAGCTTTAAGAACTGCTCCCTGGCTTCGTCAAGTCTCATTCTCTGTGCTCGCCACATGGCCCGTCTCTCTCTGCGAGCCGCTTCCTCCGACAAACGGCTGTACTGAGCAATCAGCTCCTTCCTATAACACGGGGCGGAGGAAGAGAATGTAGGCGGACATTCCTGTCAGATGCAAGGTTTATCCAGAGGAGCATGCAGCAAGGGCGAGGTCAGGAAACTGTCTTCAGCTTGGTTTTAAACCTGGATTCACACCTGAGAATGAATCTAGGTTCATAATCTGATTTTTTCATGGCTCTGCTCTAATATCTCCATTGTGGGACAAAAAAAGGTTTTATCTTATCCTGCATGCATGTTTGTAGACTGGAGACTATACATGGTCAGGGATGAGATTCTCACAGTATAACCTCGAGTAAAGAGCTCATGTTTCATGGCATCAGGGGATTTACAGGAAAAAAAAATTAAAACAAGTAGGTATAACATCTCATTTGTTTTATTTAAAGCAGTAATCCTACCTACAGCTGTTTAACATAATAGCATGGACAAAAGTAATTGGTAATTGGAATAAAGGGCCGATTGGAATAAAAGTGTCTCATGTAAACACGGCACATTATGATCAGATTAAGCTCAATCTGAATTAAATTATATATATATATATATATATATATATATATATATATATATATATATATATTTATATATATATATATATATATATATATATATATATATATAAATATATATCGGAATATATTTATTCCGATTGCCAATGCGATCAACGTGCGCATAAACACTTGTCAGTTTCAAGTTATTCCAAATGTAGCAAACTGATCCAAGTGCGCCCGATGTAAATGTGACATATTTCCGCATTGTGAGTGGCGGAAATACATCGGGAAGCAAAACTGTCAGGCCTCCCGATACACCTCTGTTCGATACTTTAAAAGAGCTGAAAATTGTTATTTATTCAGTAACATTTCAACTGTGATTACAACCTGCGTTGTTTACTATTTATTGTTGTTCAGCAAAGAAGGAAGTTCTTCTTCTTCTGTGTTTTTTTTTTTAGGGAATAAAGCCAGGTGCATATAGACGCACATTATGATCGGATTAATTGATTGTGTGTCCATATAAATGGTACAATCCAATTAGTTTTTGTTTTTTAATCCGAATACATTTCAATCCGATGGCGATATTTTGTGTATGTAAACATAGCTAGTGATTATTACAGCTTTGACAATGTTATAACGCTTATTTTTCATGCAGACTAAACCAAAACTGCAGAATATTAAACTTTTTATCCATTCTGCTCTTTGTAGTCACATAAAGTGTAACAAGCTGATAATAGCTAGTGAGTATTTAGCATTCTGATCAGTCTGGCACATCTCTGAATCTCATTAGACCTTGGTATATTGCACAACTAATAGCCAACCTAGGCTTACTGAGGACTAAAATATATTTCCTTAAAGGAGCAATAAGCGATTTTTCACCTCTACGCGGGGCTAGAGCACTGTCTGTAGACCAAAACAAGATGTGCATCAAGCCACGCCTCTCTCTACCTCTACTCCAGCTGGAACCTGGCACCCATTTCCCCTCCCCTTCTCACCCTTGTCACCCGTCGCCTCCTATGCACATTTTTGTAAAGGATAAAAACACAGCAAAACAGCATCACCTTACGGAGGAACGTGTCTAGTGAAGAAGTAAGTAACTCATAACTTTATAATGCATAGAAGAGAAGGTTTGAATCTGCTGGGCGTGCCCTCTCTGCCGTTTTGTGCCTACGCAACATTACTCTGGCGGTGGCATTTTAGGGCAGGGAGGGGCTAAGCCTCTCTTTACCTTTCTAAAAACTATAACTTTATTATTTCTCTGTCCATGTCCTAATTGTTTAAATCTTAATTTTTACAACGCGTGTTTCTTAAAGGGGAGAGGAGCTGAAAGACCCAAACTGGCTGCTCAAACAGGCTGCAGATGGCAGGTGTTTCCTTCCTTCAGCTTTGGCACGCTCTGATCTCCAACATGTCGTCGGGCTGAATGACAGCTCGCTGCGTGCTTCCCAGGCTCTCATAGCATTTGCTCACGTCGTGGCATTAGACAGTTATCCCAGCTGAACAGCAAAGCCGCATAGCTGTAGCCGCTAACATATGCAATACTTGTGGAAGTGATGCTTCGGGGCGTGTTGCACACGCACTGTATATATGAAGAGGAATGTCAACATGTGCTGATCGGTTAGCTGGAATAGGCAGAGCAGTTGTGAGTGCGGAAGCTGTCAAACCTGGCTCTCTGCTCCAGCTGCTCCTCCAGGGCTTGCAGTCTCTTTTCTCTGTCTCTCAGCTCTCTGGCGAAGCTGAAGTCGTTCTCCTCCTGCTTCTTCTTGGCCGCGCTTCGCCACTGGTCCCAGAGACACAAACAAACACGTGCACACTTCTTTAAGCTGGAAACAAACAATCGTACGTTTGTCATCTTTTTGTGAACGTGTTTTAATCACTCACGCCGCCCTCTTTAAAGGCTTATCTTAGATATTTCAGACACTGGGTTGCATGTCAAGGAGCCGTAGCCAGTGTCACACCTGCAGTGCGCGGCTGTCAGCATGCTGTCAGTTTGGGGGGGATATGTGACAGAGATGAGACAAGGCTACTGATCCCAGACCGGGCCCACCAGAACAGCAATGTTTTGGCAACTAAATGAGCTCACGACTCCTAAAAAAACATCATTATTGTTCCAGTGACTGCAATGTAGATTTTTCTTTACAACACCAAAGACTTTCCCAGGATTTTTTTATCCACCAGGAGAAAGAAAATATATTTATGGCAAACCGATCTTGTTAAACTGCCCGAGCTGACGGAAGTCCTTAAAAGAGGTTTCAGGTTTGAGTAGTTTATCCTTTCTCTCAAAATAGTTTCTCAATTTAACTTTAATGTTTGAAGGAAAATACAGAAGCATTTTAAATAGCTTATATTGACTTGTGAAACCATCCCCTCAATTTAAACCTTTTTGCGTACCGTCTTTGTTACTGTTGGACAAAACAGTGTTGGATGGTGCTGGAAGTTTGGTTCTGAGTATGAAGTATGAAGAAAAATACTTCAGGAAAAGGTCTGGACACCTCGTGCAACTTTTCCCTGGAGTTGCTAACCGAGGCCGAGATCTTTTCTGGGCTTAACCCGGGCCACTGAGCGTGGGTGAACGGGGTCGCGTCCCTCCATTTTAGCAGAACCGTGCGTTGCCAGAAGAGAAGTGAAAGATAATGCGTGGCATTTTATGGAGGGTCAGGGGAGTGTCAATCTTTCAGACGGTAACAGAGAGGGCAACCAGAGGGTTAGATTCTATGTGGTGTTTGAGAAATAAAAATGGGGTTCGAAAATTGTCACTGCAGCCTTTTTTTTTCTCTAGAGGAGCAAATATCCAGCTAATGTGGACACGGGAAGCCAGCACCATATTTATCACAGCAGGGCATCTGGATAACCAACAGAATTAACTGATTTGTGTATTTTATTTTTTTCATCTCCACCCCAACCAACAGAGCAACAATTTATTGCAGTTCATCAGGGGTAATGAATATTAAGTAAGTAAAATGTTATTTCTGTAGCCCCTTTCACAGACATTGAAATCACAAAGTGCTTCACAGGAGCAAAAATAAATTAAAATGTCTATAGATGTTTTTTTAAAAAGAGACTGTGGATTCTGTGCAGCGAAGAGACAGTGGGACATCGTTACAAAGTCTCGCATTACCTGAAAAGCACGATTGCTGCGATTTTTGAAACGGGTCAGAGGTACCACCAACAACATTTGAGTCGATGACCTTAAGGTTCTAGGTGGACAAAGAGGTTTCCAAAGATCCTGTATATATTCAGGAGTCTGGCCGTGGATTGCTCTGAAAGTTAAAACCTGCATTTTAAAATGTATCCTAACGTGTGCAGAGAGGGCAGAACAGGAGTAATATGTGCCCTTCTGTTTGTTTTAGTCAGCAGCATTTTGCACCGACTGCAGACGGGCCAAGGAGGATTTATTTAAACAGTTAAAAAAAACTATTGCAATAGTTTAAACGAGAAGAAATAAAAGCATGAACAATAATTTCTAGTTCAGTCTGTGACACGAATAATGCTCTTCATTTTGAAATATTCCTTAATAAGGCAAGCAGTTACGAACCAGAGATTTAAAATGGCACCCAGGGTTTCGGAGAGGCTGCCTGATTATAGGAATTTTAGCAACAGGGGAGAAAGTAAAGGTTTCAGTTTTGTTTTCATTTAACTGGAGGTAGTTGTTATATAACCATTTTGATTTCTGACAAAAACATACTTGTGCATCTCAGATGGTTCAAAAGAGCAATACAGCTGGATATCATCAGCATATAGATGGTAAGAAACCTTTTTATGGCTTTTTAGGATCTTCCCCAAAGGATACAAATATGACAAAAAGAGAATCGGACCCAAAACTGAACCCTGAGGTACTCCACAAGACAGTGGTGCACTATCTGAGTAAACTTGGTTCACAAAAACGGTAAAAGACCTGTCTGATAAGTACGAAGTGAACCTGTTTAACACAGTGCCAGAAATGCCAAACAAGTCTTTTAGTCTGAATAAGAATGATCCAATAAAACCAGCACAGAGGAGTGTCCAGAGTCTGCTGCCATCAGCATGTCACTGATCATTTTCAACAATGCCCACTCTGTAGAATGAAATTCTTTAAAACCAGATTGTAAAGTATCCATAATGTCCTTTTTATCCAAATAGCAGTTTAGTTGTTCTGCTACAGCCTTTTCAGGGATCTCTGATAAAAATGGTAGCTTGGAGATTGGCCCGTAGAGCTATCAGGGAGAGAAGGATCCAAGAGCGGCTTTTTGAGCAGTGGGCAGACAACAGCTTTTTTTTTTTTTTAAAGACTAGGCACAGACCCAGAAGAAAGAGAAGAGTTCATCAGTTTCACAACAATAGGGCCAATGAAGTCAAATAATAAAAAATGATGCTGGGAGGACATCCAGTGGGCTAGAAGACAGTTTCATTCGCTCCCAGCAGAGCTGCTATGCCTTGCAGTAAAACTGGGGTAAAAGAGGACCATGACATATCAGAGTGAGAGGAGGAGCATCCAGACACGGCAATGATACAGCAGATATACAGGCCCTGATGGTGACGACTTTATCAATAAAGTCATTTAAAAAGAGATTGCAGTCTGTATGTGACAGAGCACTTGTAGAAGGTAAAAGTGGTGAAACCATGTTCTAGATTTTTCACGAAACAAAAAGGTTTTATACAGCAAAAGTATTTATAGTTGTGAAGTGAAAGGAAAGCATGCCTGGTTTTCTAATGTGTTCACAAAGTAAAATATAAAAACAGTCGCATGCATTTGTGTTTGGGGATGCTGTTTCCATTATGATGTGCAGTAGCAGAGTTCCACCACACATAACAACCATAGACTGCATGTAGGCCAAAAAGGTCATTTTTCAATCCATCTTGGCTTGTGTAAAATGGCAAACAGGGCCCTTTTGCAGTTTTTTTCTTGCTACTCTTTCATAAAAGGCAAGTTTTGTGGACTAGTAGCTGTCAAAACAAAAGATTCAACAAGTTGAGCTGTGGATTTTAGCAGCTCCTCCAGAGTTACCATGGGCCTCTTGGCTGCTTGCCTGATTACTGGTCTCTCTGCTCGTCTGTTTAGTCTTGCAGTCGGGTAGACTTGTAGTTGTGTCACAGTATTTAAAATTTTTGGGGATGTTTTGCTCTTTGTTTACTACGGTTTTCTTAAAAAATTAAATAAATAAAACAACACAAACCCTGAGGCCTTCATGCATAAGCTGCACTTATTCTGAGATGAAATCTCAAACAGGTAAACAGTCTTCTCCTGAAGGCTCCTTGTCGCACAGAATTTCATTATGTAGAGGGACAAAATGTGAAATTAAGTTTAAGCGGCAGAAATACTTCATAAAAATATAGTTTTTATATATATATATACAATCCTAGAAACCGACTGATTGCTGCGTTTCTGTAGTTTCAAACAGAAATGTTTTTGTTTTCATGTTCATTCTCTGGACAGAATCTATCTCTGACAGAAGGTCAAACTAACAACATCCTGAGCCCAGAGGAGTGCAGGTAAAACACTGTCCCACAATAAATAATCCATGCATAGCATATTTCATCGTAACACAACTTATAACTGGCAAACAGTTTAAATATGTTGCTACTTTATATATATTAAAAACATACAAGAAAAATATGCTTTTTCCACTTCTACTACCTCCTGCTCCTGTTCCAGGTGCTGCTTCAGCTCCTCAAAGCGCTCCCTTTTCTTGGCCTCCTCAGCCAGACGCTGTGACACCTGGCGCCCTGCAGGAGGTGGGGGAGATAAGAGTGGGCTGTTTACCCCTCCTCGTCGAAAAGCAACTCAACATCCGCATCCCTCTAACGCACGCGCCGCAGCACAAACACCACCGCCATCTGCCTCACTCTCAAATAAGCCGAGACATGCACAAAGCAACTGTGCAGGCATTCCCCAGGCCAATCATCCCCCTTTGCCAAGCTTCCTTTACATCTTCTGCAAGGGGGGGGGGGATGATGGGAGGACTTTGGTGAACTCTGTGACTGATAGTTAAATCTCACACCCTAGGGTAATGGAAGACAAGTCATCATAAAGCTGCAAAGTGTAATAAATGTAATTTTACCTGAAGTGTAATTAATGTCATGTGTTGCAGGCGTATTCGGCTGCTTCATGAACTACATAATCTGAGTGTTTAAGTGTGACGCTAACCTCGGATGCTCTCCAGGGTTTTGGCTGCGGACTCCCTGACCTGATTGATCAGCTCCTGGCGCGCTCGCTCTGCTCGCAGGGCCTAACAACGGACAGGCAAGAAATCATCATTAACAAAGATTTATCCCCTTGCTCCAGTGCTCACCCCCCCCGCCTGTCACAGCTGCCAGCTGCGCACACGGTGCAGGCCATACAAACTACCTTGACGCCTTAAAAGCAAACACGAGCATCAGATCATGCAGAGAGACGCTAAAGCTTGAAAAACAAAGCAAGAGCTCCCGGGTAGCCTTACCTGCTCCTCCCTGCTGGTGGCGCTGTGCTTCGCAATCCTCTCCATGCGTCCGCGATACACCGCGCACTCTCGCTCGATCTCCTCCACCTCCTGCAGGGAGAAGGTGACAGCGATGCGAGGCACCGGCAGCTCCGACCAGCAGATGTAGTGCTGGGGAAGAGCACATTTGGTGAGAAGTCGGTGCTACAAAAGGAGGCTCGCTGCTTCAAGTGTTAATTTGGAAGACTCGTCGTGTTGACATCCTGTTTTATAACCTCAAAGTTCGTCTCATAAACAAAATATGCTCCACCAGCTGTCGGAAAGCACAACTCCTTTTCCCTGCTAGACCCGAAAGTAAACTAGCAAAGAATCTGGGATGACATATGGGAGAGATTTGGACACAAACAGGATGCAGAAGCTAAAGAACAACCTGCAGATGTTTGAAAGGACAAAGTTTTACAAAAATGTTCCCTCCCCCTGAACTTCCTCCACATTTTGTCTTGTTGCAACGGCAAACCTTGTTGTATTTAATGGCGGTTTTAGGCAATAGGCCATCAGAAAGCTGTGCACAATTGTGAAAAACAGAGGAAAGGGATATTTGTTGTTATAGTTTCTCACGCCATCGTTATCCAACGGTTATCTTTAATTGCCATCGTTGACACCCCCGTTGGCTGGTTTTTATTCTTACCTTCACCAGGTAACAGGAAGCCCAAAGGTATTATGGCAAAGTTCCGTTGTTTGAACCTTCAGACCTTTTAGCCTCTGTCTGTTATGAAACATGCTGGATTTGGGCCACACTCAGTTCATTCAACTAAAGTCCTTCCGTTCCCATCCATCCGCTGTCACAACCGGTGTACCCCAAGGCTCCTTCCTGGCTGGGATCTCTACTTTTCATTATGTACCTTCATCCACTTGGCAATTTTTTTTTTACAGAAATTGAACATCCATCTTCACTGCTACGCAGATGACACCGAGCTCTACTTATCTAGTAATCCTCCTCCCTGAAATACAATATTAGTTTAGCAGTAACTTCTCAAAACTGAACAGTGACAAAACTGAGATCCTCCTTGTAAGAACCGAATCTGTTCTACCCAAAGGTAACGGTTTCTCTCTCAGTTGACAGCTCTGGACATGTTCACTATTTATTAAATTGAGCTTTGAAACATAAAATGTTGTAATATGTTAAATATTAGTTTCACTGAATCACTCTGAATAAAACAAGAGCCTTTCTAGTCTCCATTTTTACCTATCCAAGGTCGAATCTTAATGCCCACATATGCAGTGTGACATCTTTATGTCTACTTTTGTTTGAGCATCACCTAAAAAACTCAAAATTATCCACCAACCATGTCGGATTTCTCAGAAATGTCACATCAAGAACTCTTAATCCATACAGAAGCACTTTTCTGCACGTTTACCTTTTACTATAACTAAAAGTGAGAGACTCTTGTTCTATGTCAAAATATTAATTGTGTGTTTTTACTTTAAAATAAAACAAAAACTCATATTTTGACGAATGGACAGGTGTAGGCATAGCCAGTCTGTGCATTTTTTAGCAAATAAAAAATGAATCCTTGTTGGAAGCAGGTAAATACATACAACAGTTAATGTTCATGCTTAATGAAGTCATTACAAACAAGAATGGGAAATTCCCGCCTGTTCTGAATAATCTCTAAATTATCATTAAGCTATACGAGTATTTTTACACAGAGCTCAAGTGCATTAAACCTTCCCTCCTCCACATTTGCATGAATGGTTAGAAATGTGAGACAAACCTGTGGACAGCAGATTTTGAGAAGGTTTATGGTCTTCCCACAGACGTAGACGTCATTGGCAATGTGTCTCAGGAAGACTGGCACACAGTCCTCTACATCCTTCGAGATCAGAGTGTAGCCTTGGACCCAGAAGTGTTTGTCTGCAAGAATTCAAGCACACCCATTGGATTCTGCCAGCGTTAAAAGAACATCCCTCTGTTAAAATGAAATGCCTAAAACGACCAGTGGTGGAGTCATAGTTGGCCTTAAACTCTCTCCTTTTTACTATGATTTACAGGGCATGGCGAAACTGGCCGCTTGGGTTAACACCTGTGATTGTTAGCACTTAGCGCAGTGATCCCGAGCACAAAGCACAAGAGAACTTGAATGCACGAGCTTCCGGGGCGCTTTACATTAAGCCTGCGGCTTGCCAAGAACACTTTGCTGCTGCTGATTGCTTCCTTGGCCAACGGAGTTCGGAGAGAACAGTGTCATCCGCGCGTCCTTCAAACGGCAGGAGCAAGAACTGTGGAGGTTCGCTGGGATTGATGAGGTGTAGCCGACGAGCAAATGAAACTGTTAGCCAGACAAAGCCAGCGTGGTGGTGTGACCTTGAATGGGATGTTGCGTTACATGCAATGTTTGGACAGGCCATAATCATTCATACCTCCATGCAGTTATTAGCCAGTGTCAACATTAAAAAGTAACAGCTTGTATATTTGTGTTTGGAATCTGAGTTTATGAATATTCATGCCAGCACATGAATGATTTCCACTGACAGGGAAACATGCTGACATCTCGTTTGTGTGAAAATGATCGGATAAACACTTTGGCCGGGGTGGACAGAGAGGATTATTTTCCCATAGATTTTTTTTGTTTTTATGGACAAAAAAGCCCCACCTCCTCACCCTTAGTAAAGAGGTGTTATTTTGCCTCAAAGATAAATTGCTGTTAGCTGCAGGAGAAAAAGTTCTTTTATTTCTTTAACTTCCCTTACCATGATGGTGAAATAAACTCGCATCCTCGTTCCGACTCCTCCATCACAGTCGCAGCCATTTTAAATGTAATCCTTGACCGGCTGGAGGGACGGTCAAGTTTAAAGGCATACTATGCAACATTTTTCAGTTAATTAATGTGTTCCATACCGTTTTGGATGATTAAATGAGTCATTTCAGGTCGAACAAAGGTTTTCTCGGCCGCCCTGGTGGTCTGTAGGGGAAATACCGTACTTGCAATTGCAGGAGCCCTCGGCCCGCACCCACAGGCTCAGAATCTCGTGCATCGCGAGAGTCAGTCTTGCTTTACGGCGAGAACTGCTACACGCCCCCAGTGAAAGGCATGCTCGGTGCTAGCGCAGTGGTGATATTTGTGCAGTTATCATGGCGGAACCGGCGATAAAACAGCGAAAGCCCATGTCGGAGCAGGCAAGAAAGAGGAAAAGGGCTCTGGACAGAAAGAGCAGTCGTACAAGGGTGAACATCGGGCAAGCTTTTTCCGAATGGCGAGAGCTAAAAGAGAAAGAAGGCTGCAAGGCTGACGCGGACCTCGCGTTTCTGCTGATGCGATTGTAAGTAACATTGGAATGGTTACTCTCTCTCTCTGTGCATGTTCAGTGTTTTCCGCGTGAATTTGGTTAGGCGAGGCAGTGAATTGGGGGGGGGCGTATCCATGTGTTTTTGCCTGTTTTTTCCCTGCCATTCACTATATGCACGCGCGAAAGCAACAACAACAAAGAACCGCGTGTTAACGTCAAATAAACATGCAAGCACATCGAGTTTTTTTTTTTTTTTTTGGAATGTTGGCGAGGCGGTAGCGTGAGTTTGGCGAGGCAGTCGCCTCGCCAAGATAGCGCTGCGGAAAACCCTGATGTTCATACATTCACCGTGTCAGTCATTGTTTGTACTGCCGATTTCCCTCTGGGGGGAGCCTCGCTGGAAAATCAACCCCGGTTGCATAGTATACCTTTAAATCGGAAGCCATTTTAATGCCGCCATTTCCTGACTTATGAACACAAATATGCCTAAACCAAATATGCCTCACTTAACAGCTACTCAACAAAACAGGAAAGATAATCACATTTATACACTAAAGGAAGCGGGAATAAATGTAATACTAAACAGTTCAGTCAGTTAAACAACAATCTCAAGTCAACTTTTCAAATGGTAAATGGTTTGTACTTGTACAGCGCTTTAACTAGTCTGACGACCCCAAAGAGCTTTACACTACAGTCAGTCAGTCACACCCTGACGGTGGTGAGCTGTGTTAGTGGCCACAGCTGCCCTGTGGCAGACTGACAGAGGCGATGCTGCCATACATTGATACCACTGGGCCCTCTGACCACCGCCAGCAGGCAACTGGGGTGAAATGTCTTGCCCAAGGACACAACAACTGAGACGGTCGGAGCGGGGGATCAAACCGGCAACCTGCCAATTGCAGGACGAACTCCCCAACTCTGCGCCATATGTCTCACGAGTTCAAACCAACTTTTTCAAGAAAAACAAAGCATCACCATTTTCCTTATTTAATAATCAAAAAACAAAGCTCAGCTACATCTCAGAGTTAAGTGTGTGATTTAAATGTAAAACACACAAGACCTGGCATTGACAAACAGCTTGCGTAGAGTTCAACAATGCAGACACAAAGTTAGTGTGTCTGTAGACCCCAGATGGGCAAATTCGTCCTTCGTCTCTTCATGTCTCAGCTCTGCTCCTCACGGAACCGATTAATTAGACCAAATGAAAATACTTGAGCGAGTCCAGCTTTCAAGGGTGAATCTGAGAGAAAGCCATTTATGATTTTTCGTCTTCTTGCAATCAGCATGGTGTACTAACTGAAAACAAGAAAGCAATAATATTTATTTGTGTGTCTGTTCCTGTGGCTTCCTGGGTGGAGATGGTTCTGGTCCCCACAGTCGGGACCGATTCTGTTTCCTGCTTATTATTTTCCAATAACTTCACAGCATCCTTTATAGACACAAGGACAAATCCAACTAGGCAATAAAGGCTAAAATTAAATCTGTTTTTATTTTCCTACTATAGACAGTCTGCCTGGAAGGCTTTTCCTTTGTGTGTGTGTGTGTGTGTGTGTGTGTGTGTGTGTGTGTGTGTGTGTGTGTGTGTGTGTGTGTGTGTGTGTGTGTTTCTCTTTTTCGTATGTGTGAGACATCTCACCTCTGAAACTGAGGTACTCCTCGTTGACCTGGATCATGAACTCCCCAAAAACGTCTCCAAACACGCCGCTGTACACCCAGTCGGACACAAACCTAACGGAAGGAGAGAGATCATCGGTACAAACAACTTCTGCAGAGCTGTGTCGTGTCTTTGGTTTTGAATCGGCTCTTTGGTTTTTAAGGTGCGCAGTGACGAACCGTGTGTAAGGCTCGCAGCAGCTCTTCAACAGGGACAGCAGGACGGGATAGTTCTCGTTGCTGCAGTTACTCTGGGCTTCGTTGTAGAGGTAGGACAGCAGCTTAACGCCCTGAGGAGAGCCACACGGACAGAGCTGACATCTCATCTGGAAGGTTAAACACAGCCCCGATGGGTGACAAATTGCAGCTCGGAGATAAAAGAGCCCTCACCGTAGGGAAGGTGGCCTGGCCTGAACCCGAAGGTCCGTCCACGCAGCACAGCTCCGACAGGTACCTTTGGATTAAAAGAGGGAGACATTGGAGCTCTGGATGTGATGACGTCTGCATCGAGTTGCTCTCTGTTAGCGCTGTCTGACAGCGTGAGCCAAACTAGTTCAAATCAAAGAAGCCATCAGCAGAAAAACGGAACGACATAGAGAGGAGGCGTGATCTCACCTGAGTTGGCGGCCCACTTTGCGGAAAAGGAAGCCGATCGTCAACAGGCTGAGCGTAGGTGGAGTGCTGAGAACGCAAGCTCTGTAGTAATGCAGATACTTCCTCAGAGCACCGGTGAACGCCTTGGAAAAGAGAAACAAGATCAGTCATATGAAGTGCCTACCAAAAGTATTCACGCCCCTGGAACTTCTCATTTTTCACATGGCAACAACATAAAAACTATTGTATTGGGATTTTATGTAATAAGCCAATACAAAGAGTCCATTTGTGAAGTGTGTGTATGTTATATGGTTAGATTTTTTTATTTTTTTTCACAAATAAAAATGGGAAACATTTAGCATGCACTGGTATTTAGCATCTTGAGTCAATACTTGCGGTTGTACGGCGATAAAACCTGAAAAAGCTCAGCGCCATGCATGCTTTCGCCAGGCTGATGTTAAACAACTGAAATGATAAATCTGCCGGGCATCGCCTCAGAGGACTGCACTTACGCTTCTGTAGCCAGTTCGTGCTTTTAATGAACTCCGCTGCTCCTCTCTTTTGCGCTTTCCTTTCGTTTGTATTTTTAGATCGTTTCCCTTTGTTACAAATAGACTGTTTGTGCTTGCTTGTCTTAAACTGTCCCTTAAGGGACGATTAAAACTTTCCGAATTGATGAGCACGATGGGCTCAACAATGACATTAGTGCAGAACACGAGTGGAGGGAAACATGTGTTCCCAGTGGCATTAATTAATGGTGATTATACAAACATACCTGGAAGACTAGGCCCTTCTTGTCAGCACTCTGGAGAGAGAAGCGACTCAGCCTGAGGTAGTAGGTGCCATACTGGGCCAACTCCCCCAGAAGACGAGACACGCTCTCTGGAGAAGCTCCGGACACGCACACGCCAGGCCTGACGTCAAACTGAACGCTCTGTCGTAGAAAGCACATATTTAGAAAGGGTCTTCAAGGAGCCGCGCGGTCTAATACAAATCGGCCGTACTTGCGACACACAGCAAATTAAACTGGGGGATTTTGGAGAGTCGCCTCCTGGATGACTCCTGAAGGCCCAGTCGGTGGAGTTTCTCCGTTAGATTACATTAGCAGAAGTTTTATGAGAACTAGACACTGTGTTTCTAAGCAGCGGTCTTCTGGGGGAAACGAAAACAACACGGACAATATTTTGTAACCACAAAGATCACCACCGTGGTAAAGTAAAACATCCGGTCACTAAAGGAAAGAGGGGAAAAAAAAGCTTTAAAACCCTCCATTAACTTCAGCTACGACACTAAGGTGTAATATTACTGTTGACTGTACCGCACCATCCTGCTGTTAGTTTTCTGAACAAAGCTCAGTCATATTTCTTAAAATGTTCTTTTAACACTTTCTTGTGGTCTTTTCAAGCGGAGTCAGGCAACAGTTCCCCAGGTCCACCAAACCTTTGGACTCCAACAGGACTGCGCAATAGGAAAAAAATATTTAACTGCGATAACATTGCTGAAAACCATGATGATGCTAGACTATGATTAACATATTTTTTCTGCTGCTTTTTTTTCTTTACCACTACACGATGTGCCCAACCCTCTTTGTCCAGCCAGCATACATCCAGTGGGGGAATGAGGGCAGTTTTAGTCCATCCACCGGGCCACACGCGTTACTGTCACTGTCATGAATTATAACATCCTACCAGATATTGTAGTCCTTTGCTAATATGTTGCTCACACTGATGTTGACCACTGCGATTCAAAATGTTGTGCAGCTCCACTCCCGGATAGGCTACTGTTCAAACCTTTTCTGTCAATAACTGCAGCTTTCGCTCACAGGATTTCACTCCTCATTATGCATAACGACAGGAGCGAAAACATTTGCATTTGACACCTCAAAGCAATCTGTGCATCGTTCAAGCCCCAGAAATAATTGCACCTAACTTGGACTGTTTACCTGTGTTATGCATTTAGCAATGTCCTGAAGAATCTGCTTTATATCACATGTTCAGGTACATTTTTAAACACAGAGATGTTCTCGTGGGAGAGTCGAGCTAAGAGCAAGGTGCATCCATAAGCTCATTTAAAAAGTGGATCCCAACCCGACAGTTGGTCAGGAACCTATTTTTAGTGGGTTGCAGGCCTTTGTTTGGAGGGGAAAAAGCCCAGGAAAAAGCAGACCGCTTGGGTATGTAGCACGACCTCAGAGTTGCTTTGTTTGTCTACTGTCACTCAAAGGCAACAAGGCTCTTATCAGGAGCAAAGAACATGCTCGCTTCTCTCATTAATTCCTGTAAATTTAGCTTTATGATGATAGTATTAAACCAAAACTTGACCTTAGTGTTGCCTAAGTGTTTTCAAAATGACTGAACTTAAAAAAAAATGTCCTTGGCTTGGGTCGTGGCTTGTCAATAAGGGACAATGGCAGAGCCAGACCGGATGATGGCAACCGGTCCAAAATACCTCCAACGGAACACCTTCCGCATAGACGGAGCCATTTCTACTCTGATGTTTACCATTGTCTGCTTTTCTTTTCTTTTGCGGCACTAGTGGCCTTTATGTGACAGTAGTCTGACAGTAAACATTTCTATTTTGCGTCACTAGCACTGTGTTGAGGTCGCTGAATGTATCTTCCCAGTCTGATACGAATACATCTACAGACACTTAAACTGAGTCATTGCCTTTTATCCTTCCAGAATAAAGGCAAGTATCAGCTAAATAGTACAGAGCAGGAAACGTTGAGAAGACAAAACAGTCTTGTGATTCTGCTGATTAGGGGTAAAAACTGAGGAACACAGCTGGGCAGCGCTTCAGTATGATGAGTGTCGAGTCTCACGTATTGCACAGAAGGACACTGAAACGAGCCAGACCACTGGACTACAGGCAGCAGATAATGGTTTTAGACGCAGCTAAAACATTTATGCTCGAGAACAGAATAATTTGGTAATGACAAAGAAATTTGCTGAGCCCTGGCCACACGCTTCACCAACACAAACATTTGTTCGTTTCACAAAATGACGTAAACCCGAGTGATCCCAAAGCATGTTTCAAAGTCCAACCCGGATTGGCCTCAAAAGAAGTCCTGGGAGACACCGGGATGGTCATCATAGTCGCGTGACTGGGACCTCCTTGGAAATCTCTGGTGGGATTTGAAAAAGCTCGTTGCAGTACACAACCCCAACAAGCATTAGTGAGCAGGAGACTACTGGCCTTGAGGAGTGGGTTCAGGTTCCTGAGGAACGCAGCAGGAATCTGGTGTCTAGCTGCGAATCAGCAGAAAGGTACCCAACTTGGTACTAAAGATGCTTGTCATGAACGGATTGAATCATTTACAGGCTGCAGTGGCTTTTTGGGCTGGAACTTTACGTTATTTACTGCAAACACCTGCTAGTTTGCATATTCTATTAACCAAATTTAAAGTGGGAGCTTATAAGAAAATAAGAATATATGTTATAGATTAAGGAGAATGTGATCAAATGCAACAATCAATACTGAATATTTAATAAGCAGAAAGCAAACTTTGTTTTTTAAATCAATAAAAGAAAAACATGCATTACATTTTGTTTGGATTTTTGCATAAATAGATTGTGTGACACTGGTATTTTTTTTTAAGATAATCACACTATGGCCCCTGCCTTCTCTAAATGCTTGAAATGTTCTGGGTTTAGGGTTTTTAAGTTCACTGTTGAGTTGTTCGCACCACAAGGAGCTTTCACTACACTACAGAGGTTCACGTAACAAAAACAAACACACACTCAAAAATAACCGCCTTTCCAGCTATTAGCTATTAAAACAGGTCATGGAGCCAGAACCAAAAAATAGTAGAAAAACACAACACAAAAAGACAACGTTAAGTTTACGAGAAAGCCTGATTCTTCTGGAGCTCAATGAGAACGGCTTTAAGCCTTTTCACATTACTGTATGTTAGTGTCAAACATCTCCTGCAGTGACAAGATAGGGAATGGGGCCTGGGGAAATCAGGGAATGGTGATGTAATTAGTGCTGTAAGAAAAGACTACAACCTTCCTTAAAAAGAAAAAAAAAAAAACTTAATGGGACACAATAAAGCAACTGCTGCTCTCTCCTGTGGTTTAGTTTTTAACATGAGGAACACTCCAATTTACTCCTTGATCATTTAATCAGGTTAATGGCTTGACACGATTTGGCTCAGTTCTCTAGAAGGTTAAGGGTGATAAGATTTCTTAAAGGCACTGCGTTTGTTTATATCTCAGAGTAATTGTGCATTAATTCTTACTTCTTTGGGTGCTGCACGTAAAAAAAAGGCGGAAATGATTGCATCTTTCTCTGAGACGAGCAAAAGACGATGAACTCCACCTGGTTGAGAGGGAAGGTAGTGGACGCCACTCCTAGCAGCACATTGAGGAGGTTGGATACTAATTGGGTCTGGGAGTCCAGGGGCAGCATGAGGACGGGAGAGGATGCGCCGGAACTCGCAACCCTCATCTCTCCCTCCCACAGCCGATAGAGCTGGTCAAACGTCTCCCTGCCTCCCTCTGTGAGAAACAACGACTCCCTTTTACCTGGTGGGCTAGCGGGACAAACAACAAAGGAATTCAGCGTTTAGTTACAAAAAAAAACAAACATATTTGAAACGACATTTTCAGACAGACAGTCTGCGGTGGATGAAAACAATTTGCTAAATCATTTTAAAACACTGTGCCTGTTAAACACTTGGGTGAGCAGCTTTGATGATTGGTTTTCTAAGGTTACAAAGTTCTAGGATTTATTTAGGTTCATTTGGATGATGGCTTACAGCTAACTGAAACCCCAAATTTACTTTTTCAGAAAATAAAAAAAGGATTACATAAGACAAGTGAAAACATTTTTTAAATACAAAAGTTGTCTAATGACCGTGTTGTGACGCCGCAATAATACTGCTGACATCAGTGTTCAGGGGACTTGCACTCACTAAAATGGCTCCATCCAAATACCCTTACTTAGAGCTCCTAGCTCCTGTTCCTTGACCTTTTACTGGGTCAGCAGGAAGAACTATCGTCAGGAGGAGAGGAGCCTCGGGCTGCTGTGCCGATTTCACGCGGCTTTTTACTACGACGTCCTTACGTAACAGAGTCGCACATGGATGATGAGAGTCAGATTCGGGCATACAGCCTTCTGAAATTGAACTACAAAGTGTGTGCTCTCTTCTCTCCAGCCATTTTTGTTAATTTCCATGAGGGGGCTGTGCTTATATGTCATGTGACGCAAAGGATTGTAGGATTCCTTATAGCTCCTTAGGCCTGTAAGGGACAACGTAAGGTTCCAAGGCAAAGCCAGCCGCGAGAGGAAGCATACAGGCTCCTTTTCCTACCTCCTTCCTTACTGACTGCACTATTCGGACAGCACTTATTATGGTGACCACTGACACACGTCCACTTTGGCTAAAGAGTCCTTACTCTATAAGGGTATTCAGATGGACCCTATAACTCTTTGCTTAAGAGGCTGGGTGGACAGAGAGTGCCGTACTGCTGTGGGAAATAAAGATAACAGATTCCCCAGTTACTTATTGAATAAAAGGAAACGGTGATTCCATCAAGTTCCAGCACTTGAGAATCAGAGCAGAGAAAAAGTAATCACACCCCTGGCTAGGTCACAGCTTGCCACCCTGTCTGCCCTCAGCCCTGGTCCCCTCCGAATCGGCTGACGTAACACAAACATCCCAAACCCAAACATTTACAGTTTCACAAAGAAAATACGCATTTAACCGAGGTAGAGTACAGCTGCTTACATGTTTCGAAGGCTATGTCAGGGGTGACATAGATAATGTATTATCTATGTAATCAATCGTCAACAGTAATAATCATGGTATGGGCCTTTAAAGGGTTTGTGTGCTGGAACACTTAACAATAACCAGCATGAATGCTTCACAAAAGAGTTTCATCAGACAATATCATAGTTTTAGCATTTGTCTACAATTCTGGGTTCAACTAATTAAGTACAAGCTGTTTCAGATTCCTATGCGCACATTATTTTAGTTTACCTTAGACTAGGTAATCTAAGCCTATGGTCTAATTTGTCTAAAGGTCCCCTAACAGCGTTTATGGATAATCCCGCCATCAAAAGCAACCAATCTCTTCACAGTAGGGGAGATTAAAGGCAGGCTGAACCTTCCGCAATGGGAAAACACCACCTTTTCTAGAAAAAGTAGGTTCCCAGGTTCCCAGGGAGATCCAAACGGAGACACTGAGCCAGACGACCCTGTTTTGAACCTAAAAGTTACCTTTACCGTCTAATTTTGATGGATCTTTAGTGCCAATCAGATCCCTTGTTCGTCTTATATAAAAGCAAAAGATTGTATAAAATATTGATCTTGGTGTGACGCTGAAGCAAATTGTTATCATTCTTCATACAAATAATTCAATTATCATACATACAAGCACATTATTGGAAAGCTGAGTGGAAGGAAAAGTGTCATTGAAAACTGGGCACAAGCAACAGGGACTGCTAAGACCACACACCCCAAAGACCTCAACAGCTACAGGCCGGTAGCATTAACGTTGCACCCCATCAAGACCCTTGAGAGGCTGATCTTCAACCATTTTCACCCCTGGATCCACTGCAGTTTTCCAACCAGCCTGGCATCGGAGTGGATGACACCATCATCTTCTTGCTGCAACTAACTTAAGTACCTGGGTGTTCAGCTGAACCATAAACTGAACTGGAGTCAAAATACTGACGCTCTTTACACAAAGGATCAGAGAAGACTCTGCCTGCTGAGGAGGCTGAGGTCTTCTGGGGTGCAACTGTGAAACATTTACTCTGGCATTTATTTTTTACTGTTATTTTTGGCGTCTCTGATAAAGCTCACCCTCTGCTGCTTTAGAATTAACTTTAGATTTGATTACCTTGTTTTAATTACTACTATAAACTATAACACTGTGTTTTTGCCACTGTCACACCCAAATTTCCCCATTGTGCGACAAAAAAGGATTTCTTATCTTATCTTAAGCCCCTTTTAAAGCACGGACATCAGATGTGTCTAAACCACTAGGAGAAGAACTGGACAATTGTTCTGTTAAGCATCAAGGCTATCCATCTTGTTTAAGGATAGCCATCTTTTTAAAACAACAGCAATATAACAGGTGATTTAACCAATGTTGTCTCCATTTTTCTATCTTTATCTGTAACGGATGTAAATACATACTTATTAAGATCAGTTTTGTACAGTGAGGGGGAGTATTTCCCCTTTGACAGCGAAACTGGGTCAAAACCTGTCACCCAATGTGTCGATTTCTGCTGCTTGCCACTTCCTCGGGCCTGGAGCTCTCGAGCTAGTTTCTATAGTTGGATATGAAGTAGGAGCGTTTTTTGGATGCGACTCGCAGCAGAGTGAGTGCTTCTATCCTCACAACTCTGGGGGCGGTAAAAAAAAAAAAAACTTTAGCTCGTTCACCAGGTTGTCGCGACATCTGGTGGGAGTGTGTTTGTGTGTGTGTGTGTGTGTTCACCTGAGCAGGCCCGCACGTGTCGCGCGTGTCTTCGTGTCGGGGCAGGAGCCCTGACACGAGTGTTACATGGAGCACAAAACTGTAGAGGCACGTCCATGTAGAGGCAGGAATGACAGTGTTGTGAAAATAAAGAACAAGATCATTTTGTTTCATAAAAGGACAATCTATAGACCAGTTTTATAAATGAAAGGCAACCTTAAATGATGTCTGTTGTGATCTATGTTGTTTAGAATACATTTTATGTAATTAGACTGTCCGATACTGTAATATAACAGCGGGGGAAACGCTGAACACTTCAAAGTCAGCGCTGCCTTCTACCAGGGAACTGTAGAGCACGTCATGCTTCCCTCTGCTAAGCAGCTTTGTAGAGATGCTGGTTTCATTTTCCAGCAGGACTTAGTTGGCACCTGTCCACATTTACCCTAAATAGCTGGTCCAGTATATGGGAATACCTTTCAATAGGCTGACTGTCATGAATTAAGCATCTGTTTGGGGTTGACCTTACGATATATTCTTTTATTCTCACAGACTGAATTTTGGGTTTTCATTAGATGTAAGCCATGTTCATCAAAACTAAACTGTGTGAAGGAAGAAAAATAAATAAATAAATTAGTTCTGTAAAGAATCTATATTATACACGAGTTTCACTTGTTGAATTACTGAAGTAACTTAGTTTCTCAAGATTACTTGAGGTGCCCTTGTATAATCAGCAAACGGATCTTTTACCAGCCAACAGACTCCCAGCAGCGGCGTCTTCCAGGCTCAAACGTACGGAGAGCCTCCCAGATGTCAACATCTGGAACGGGACTCGGCTCCGACTGAGAGTCTGGGGTCAGGTTCGAGGCAGACTGGAAGCCCTCATCCTCAGACTGATCTAAATAGTGAGGAACCTGCACAGATAACACAAGAGAGAGTCCATGTATAGGTTCAGTGTCTAAACAAATCACACCTTTAATCTGGTGACATTATAGAGTAGGCTTAGAGCTAGCGTGTTATATGACAACTGCTCAGAGGTTGAGTTTATCAGTGGGGCTAAAACATCAGTCACCTACCCTGATTGCCAGGCCAGTAACATCTATATTACTGGGAACAGGAGGGAGGTCCAGTCTGATGTCCATGTCTGATGTTCGAGTGTGCTGCAGTGCTCCAAACAATGTCAGCCTAGTTTCCTTCTCAAATCTTTCCTCTGCATCCGCTTTAGTCTTCAAAGCCAGCAACCCCGTACCCGGCAGAGAGTCCATCAACCTCTGAGTTCCGCACAGAGTCTCTAAAGTCCCCCATTCCTCTGCACACACCAGACCCCACGCCCTGGCCTCAAGCCTTTGCAGCTCCTCGCTCTGGTAGCTCCAGGGCTGAGGCCTCCGCACCACGGGCCTCTCTCGTCTCATGTAGTCCCTGCTGAAAGAGGTGGGAGCCGGAGGTGCGGAGCCGGCGAGACACACCAGCAGCTCCAGCACCGAGTCTACTTCTTTCAGACCAGAGGACGCTCCATCAGACAGCCTGCCCAGCTGGTCCTCCAGCGCCTCTGCTTCGTCTCGGCACCCGGCCACTCGCAAGTCAAAACACATCATTAGGACTTTGTTCTTGGGTGGCGTATTGGCCGACGCACTCTGTCTCGAGGCGGACCCTTTGGGGCCATCTTGAAAAAGCTTAGACAGCAGGGCGCCGTACGCCCGCTTTTTGAGAGCTCGGTGGAAGCCTTCTCTGGAAACGCCTCCGAGGGCTCTTCGCTTCCAAGACACCCCGGAGAGGCTGCAGTCACACAGAGCGCTCAGCAGCTCAGTGATGCTGCTGCTGCTCGAGTCGGCCTTTGTGGTATGGTTTGCGCTCGCATACATGGTGGCGCTGCTACCTCAGACGCCTGAAGGGAGATGAAAACATGCATGTTAGTGTAAGACCTACCTCTGAACTGCAAAACACAACAGATTACTTCCTACATCTGCCAAAACACGTTTACGCAAACTTGAACGCGTCATTCCTGTGTTAAAAAAAAAGAAGAAGAAAAGAAAAAGCTGGAAGTGGTTCGGCCGGCGGACACCGGAAGTGACCGTTCCGCCAATAAAAGCCACTGGAAAACTAACTAAAACCCATCAGATTACTTCTCACTTACATTGCGACACAACGCCCAACGTGGTGGGTTGATTTTGAACACTAAACAGCTTGGAAACACGTTGATTTTCCAAAAATATTCTGTGGTTTCATGGTTATTCTGTACATTAGCACCATGCTAGCTGTGTTAAAACAGTATGGTTTATATACTACCCTTTACACACAAAAAAAAAAAAATAGTGTACTTGAAGTTAAACTTAAGTATGAGCATAAGGCTTGGTATTAATTTACTTAGTCTTATTCAATTCAATTTTTCAATTCAATTTTATTTATATAGCGCCAATTCATGAAACATGTCATCTCAGGGCACTTTACAAAGTCAAATTCAATCATATTATACAGATTGGTCAAAAACTTCCTATATAAGGGAACCAGTTGATTGCATCAAAGTCCCGACAAGCAGCATTCACTCCTGGAGAAGCGTAGAGCTACAGGGAGAGTCGTCTGCATTGTACATGGCTTTGCAGCAGTCCCTCTTATGACTTTTGTTTATAATTTCCAGGACAGGTCAAGTATACTCTACTTTTAAGTATGTGAAATCTAGTTTATAAAAAGTAAACTTAAGTATACTCGTAGCACACTTGAATAAACTACTTTTTGCTACGGGTCTGTATTCAAGAAACAAACCATTTGTTTAAAATGTCTGATTTAAATCCAGTATAACTTTCGTTATGTGTTCATATGATTTACTGTGACGGTCTAAATTGGTGGTTTGCTTTTGTGTTTATTGAGGGCTATCAAATACTAAAGATTGTGTGAAATCACTGGGCAATAAGCAATCACTACAACCAGAACTGGTTTATATTATTCATCGCACAACAGCTTCACTGCATTGGTAACAGAGCTATGGAAATTTGTGGATTAATAATATTAATAAACTCCTGAAAGTGTATTATTTTAGACAGCTAATATAGTTTATAAAATGTGGCGATGTTGAAAAGTTCTAGTTGTATAAAATGTAAACATGATTCTGGGCAATCTGCAGAGGGACGGTTTCAATGCATTAAGATAGAAAAAAATAAAAAAAAGTTACGTTTCTCACACATTTTGTTGGCGGGGGGTTAAAATTGTTTTCATTCTTCAAAGGGGGACGCAGCAGAAAATATTTGTGAAGCACTGCCGAGACAGCTAAAGTCAAAAACTGAAAGGCTTAATGATGTATTTGAATGTGGAGGTATAATCATTCCAACACAAAAAAATAATACACCTAAAATAAAAATAAAAAAACAACCCAAACTAACATGACATTCATGTGCAAATGTAAATTTCTGACTGGCACTTTATGTGATGCTATCAACACAGCAGACGGGTTCACTCGCAAACACAAAACGACCCAAAACGTTTAACCTGTTCCTGGAGTCGCGTGAACGCCGTGAATACATGGGAAACCGTCATGGCAACGCAGGCTGCGGCTAGCTGCTACTAGCTACATGTTAGCAACACCAACCAGCGCTTTCCTACATCACAGCTTCATACCAAGACTAAACGACGCGTCTGGGGGGCGTCAGTCCTCTTCACCTGGTCCGTTTACATCATTATCCCAAGGGTCTCATTCTCCCATCCACTGCAAGCAACTGCTTCCCCATCCTCGCTTATGTTTGTTGTTAGCAATGGGCTGGTGCGTTATTTCCCTTTCCAGTGTCGTTTATGCGGGAGAACATGCAGAACCCAGCTAGGAAATCAACCCAGCACCAGACGTGTCTGTGCTAGCCGGTTCTCCCTGGTTCTACTGTACGGAAACAGTTCAAATTCGGTAACGTTGCACAAACTAGCTAAATTCAAGCTAGCCTTCTCATTCATATCCTATCATCAAACGCGGGCTACATACAATTCTTGAGCCCGCCCACGTCAATGCCATTGGATGATTTCCCTACCACTCCTCGCTACGTTTGATTGTCAGCCACGATGTTTGGCCAATCCTGACAGCCAATCACCGTGTTGGGAAACCGCTGCATTCAAGTAACACAAGTAAAAAGAGCTATTCATCCTTATGCTTCTTTTTCCCTCCACAATTTCACGATTTGAGAACAAGATATAGCATAACATTCCTATTTAATACGATAAGCAGAGTATCGCAACTAAAAAGTAGCATGTTTATTTATTTAGGTGAGACACAAAATGATGTCTTTAATAAGATGAAAGACGTCAGCATTTTTGTGTCGTTTCAAATCTGAGCATAAATGTGTCATCATTTGATGCAATTTTATAATTTTTTTTAAAACAAATGATCAAAAGAAAAGCTTCAGTTCCTGGTTTAATAGTTGCTATGAATAAATTGTTCTCAATTACCATTGGTTCACATTTTTTGAACGGGCAGCGAAAGCCGCATTTCTTACTACAGAAATGTGCTCTTAGGGCTACGGGGATGCCATTCCTGAGCAGTAGCAAGGAAGCAGGTCAGGTTTTACAGAAACATGGATTGAATTAAATAAAGGCAATCCTAAAAGAAAAATTTTAGAGGTTGTGAAAGGTTTTATTCAGGGTAAACCGTATAAAAATGTGTGACATGCTTTTCAGGTTTATACTTTAAAAACATCCACGCTGTTCCTTCCACTCTACAACTATACAAAACTTTGAGATGGTTGGTCGTATAAACCCACAATTCAAAATTTGCAGTTGTAACGTTTCAGAATGTGGCAAAGTTTAAGGGGGATATGGACGATTTTACGGGATATTCTAGGTGTAGTTACATGCCAGAGCAAGGAGTGCCATTTGCCGGCATATTAAATAAATCACAAAGCAAACATTTTACCTGCAGTGTTTTACATAATGTAGAATATGGTTTGATATGCCCATCTGCTTCTCCAAAATACAGTATCTGGCAAAATATAATTCACTCCTTACATTGTTGTAAATGTTGTTTTTTTAAAATACATATCTTATGACAGAGTTCACTGGAGCTTCACAGGTTGCCACTGGAATCCTCTGTCACACCTCCAGGTTCACATTGCAGAGCTGGCGGATAATAGAGACCTTGTGCCCCTGAACCAATCTGCTTGTCTACAGCAGCTTTCTTGTGCATCTTCTTTAGAAGAGGCTTCCTCCTGGGACGACAGCCACGGAGACCAATTTGATGCAGTGGGCGGCGTATGGTCCGAGCACTGACAGGCTGACCCCAAACTCTTTCAACCTCTGCAGAAATCCTGGCAACTCATAGGTCTGTTTTCAAAAGACAGCCTCTGTACATGACATTGAGTCCAAGCACTAGACTTCTTTCATCGACCACGGCGAAGCCCGTTCTGAGAGTCCTGTCAAATTGTTGTATGTATGGTCTTGGCCAGTGGGCTGCAGCTCAGTTTCAGAGTGTTGGCAAACTTCTTATAGCATCGGCCATCTTTATGTAGAGCAACAATTGTTTTTATTCTTATCGGTAATATTTTCACTTTGTGGTATACTCACTTTTCTTGTCTTGGTTTATATATGAATGGCTGTGTGATGGGTTATTTAAGGGGGACAGCATATTTCCACTGTTATACAAGCTGCACACTGACTACTTTCCATTGTATTAAAGTGTCATGTCTCCAGCATTGTCCCATGAAAATATATAATAAATATTACTTAAAACATGAGGGGTTTACTCACTTTTCGTGATATGCTGTAATTTTATTTTTACCCCAGTAAAATTTGAGCACTGACCAAGACACTACAGCCATAGCCAGAACATGAAAAAAAGCATTGGGAACGCACTTGTGAAAAGCCCTCCCCGTGTATTTCATAATGGGTTTTCTACCCCTCACTGGGTATTTAATCTCCAGCTACAAGGAATTTATAGTTGGCTACATGTTTTGGCGGTTGGCTACAATATACAGCTTTAAAGTTATTTGCTTTTCTCTTTACAGCGTGCTCCTATTTTCAGAATGTATCTGTACATTTGTTTTCATTTTGTGTCAGCTCTGGTTGGTTTGCTTCCATTTGCAGTTCCTTTTTGTCTCTGTTTAGCAGTTTACATCTCTTTATTGTTGATTTGCACCTCTTTGATGGCATTCTGGGTTTGGGTGAGCTATGTCCCTGTGGATTTTGTTTCCTTTGTGGCTGGCTCATATCTTTTTTTTTTTTTCAATATTATTCTTTTTAATGTTATTTTTAAAGCTATTTGTGGTAGTCAGTTTTTCCCAACTCAGCCAAAGAAATGGTAATGTCAAGCAGAAGCTCAAAAACAGAGAGCACATAATCCCATGGCTCTGTGGGACCGTGCAACAGAAACACAGTGAACGCAGACAACAGATGTTCATTTTGGGTTTGCACATTTTGCAAAATATTTGGTTTTAAATTGAAAGCAATTCGAGAGATAAAGAACAGTGGCTGTAAATCTTTTTTTTTTTTGTATTTCTGTGCAGCAGGGCATCACAAGGAATAGATGAAGTGACGCCCTTAAATAAGCCATGCAAAAATGATTCTCGTATATTCTACCATCCGTATTTGTTTAAATAGATTTGAGTTGTGAACAATGATGGAATGATGAAAACAGAGGGGAGGACTATTTCCCAGTTCCTTTAAAGGGTAATAGATAACACGAGGATAACCATGGAAACCACCTGTACTAAAACAAAAAAGAACAGTAATAGTTATAAATTGTTTGGCCTAGAAAAGGGTGAATCTAAATGCTTACCTGGTGGATAAATAAAGTCAACATACAGTGCTTTGCACTGGCTGTATCCCTGGGCGTCCGTTGTCTTGCTGAAAGGTGAACCTCCCGCTTAGTCCTTTGCAGCCCGTTACAGGTTTTTGTGCTGAAATATTCTCCATCCACTTTTTCCATGAACTCTCACCAGCTTCCTCGTCTCTGCTCAAGAAAAGCACCCCCACAGCATGATGCTCCCACACGCAGTGTACATTTTCGGCCAGAAACGCTTCTACAAATGCCAGATGTTTGGCGTGCATGACAAATATTTACTAGACAGATTTCATTCCACCTGAGCTGTGGCTCTCTGCAGCTCCTCCAGGATTACCGTGGGTGTCTCGACTTCTTCTCTGGATTCATATTGAGATGAAACGACAAACTTGGTGACCTCTGAGGGCAACTGTGCGCTAGATTTCATTTTTGGGACATCTGAGTATTCAGGTTTTTAGTTGTCAAAGTAAAACGAGAAGCATGTTTCATTGTGTTCATCTTCTTCAAAATTGTGCCCCGTTTGTTATTTAAAAATACAAACAAAAAACCACGGCGTTTGTCGTAGAGTGACAAAATGGGGAAAAGGTTCAAGGGGTATGAATACTCAGGACACTAAAAACTAAAAAGCAAACCGCCTAAAAGAAACTAACAAAAGCAGAAATGGTTTTCGTTTGCCGTACAAGTTATTTGCTGTGACTGGTTTAAACCCCTTTAACCAATTTTACTTTGAAAACATGTCAAAATACACCGAAGATGGGTTATCATTGTGATTCTAAGCTGTTTGCAAAAATAGTTTTGACTAGTTTTGATTTCACGGTCTTGCCGGCTAAATAAATGTTGATCTTGACAGGATTACTTTTGATCACCTTGACTCAATAAAAGTCTTATGTGTCCCAATATTTAAAGGAAAAAGGCAGCCCAGCACATTTTAACGTAATACTGTTCGGTAAATTTGTTTACAGAGTTGTGGAATCACTCTCAGTGGTTTTGAATTATTCATAAGTAGTGTTCAAAAATGATACCACACAATAATTGTTTATATCTTTCGAAGTTCTCCCCCACCTATTTCTCCCTTAAGGAGGTGTGAATCAAAGCCAGATCTCATTAGGAACTTTGAAACGTGGAGGTGAAAAGCAACCTATTGGGAAATACAAAGATCTCCTGCTGAAGGAGAGGCTGGCAGCTGTGTGCAAGGAAGCGTCCCGGGAAGGAAAACAGAAGCCAGCAACATGCAGATTTTAACCCATTTTCTTTGAGCATTTCCAGCACAGATGCTGACTTTAAATAATAATTGTCGGCGTGCGGTATTGATTTCTACAGAGTGAAGGACATCGGTTCTTTTTCTAAGTTTAATCTTTCAATTGCGAAAAATGTTGGCCCCCAAAACTGATCTTAGCAACATGTCCTAGTAGAGCTATAAAGAATTCTATTATCTTTGATTTACAACAAGTGGATCAAGAACAATGTTATGCTAGAATATAATGTTATGCTGTACTTGCAATAATCAGATTTAATCAGCAAGTCTTCAAGTCCCTCCCTCTGTTGCTGCATCAGTGAGCTGCACACTTAGAACAAACCTAAACGCAGTTCTGTATATATTGGCTACATCAGCTCCTGCTATTAGGCTCCTCAAATTTCCTCCTGGGCTGTTGGTACTTAATGTGTTCAGCACAATTTTTCTAACCTTACGTGCTTCTGACAGAGCTCCTCTGCCTTTGATGAGTCATTCCATACCAGAGCCTCCAGGTTGTATTATAGGCTATGTGACAGGGACCTGATGTGGCATTTAGGTAAAAACCACTGCTTTTCATTGAGAAATTGCTAGGTTTTATTTTCTCATAATAGCACCGAACGGAGGCACAGTATTCCATTGCGAAATGTGCCAGGTGCCGTTTAAAATCAGAGCCATGGTCAAATACTTGTCTGACAATCAATATATAAGGTCTGAAGTCCCACCTTGGTCTAAACAGAGCCCCATAGTTTCTGTCACTAAGACTTCCAAGTTCATAGATTCTCCATCAACAAAAGCCTAAAAGTTGTACACAGTATTTGTTGAAAATATTGAATAGTGGGAGTGGTGGCCTAGTGGTTAGAGCACAGAGCTCTGGTCCCAGAGGTTCTGAGTTCAACTCCCACAAGCTGCCATTCTGGCTCCCTGAGCAAGACCCTTAACCCCCAATTGCTCCCCAGGCGCCGCACAGTGGCAGCCCACTGCTCCCCAAGGGGATGAGTTAAGATGCAGAAGTGAATTTTTCCATTGTGAGATCAATAAAGTTTAATTATTATTATTATATTATTAATCTTACTGAAGTGGACCCTAAAACACAACTAAGCTGGATTTTTAAAGTATGACCTAAAAATATTCCACAAAAATAAAAGCCTATATATTTAACAAAGCAAGATCGCAGATATACAGTGATGCTGGAACTCAAGAGTGATGGACAGGGGTTTATTTGGTCCTTTCAAAGTAAGACTTACTGAAATTTTCAAAATAAAATAGATTTTTTAAAAAGATGATAATAGCATACACAGTGATTTAAAAATAACAAGTAGGTTCCATACTGCTAATGGACCTAAATCAGTCCTTAAAAGGCAACTATGCTGGACTTTGAAAATTTGACTTTTTGATATGCTACAAACTAGAAGCATTAATAATTCACAGCAGATTATTGCAGCATTGGCCTTAACACTAGGCTACTGCTGAAACAAAATAAATCTTGGAAATGGGACTACTAATGCCTTTCAAAAATAAAGGCTACTGAAATTAAAGGCCTCAATTCTCCATAGTTAGAACTTTTTAAACTGATAGTATAATGCAGTGTGATTTAGACATAAGAAGTAAGTTTCATTTTACTAATGATACAAAGCCAGTGCTGGAATGACAACTATGTTGGGCTTTCAAAATAAGGGCTCTAAGCACTCTACAAGGGCTTTATATTTCACAAACCAAGTAATTGCAGATTTTGGTTTGACAATACTGCTGTACTGATCAACACAGAGACACATATTTTTACAGGTGACCTTTGACCCACACAAGGTTATACACCTTGCACAGACAGGACTTTCATTAAAAGCTTGTATGTCACAGTAATACCTATTTGGTCATTTGCATGGGACTGACACAGAGACAAAAACTGTGTTGGTGAATGTTGGTTTAAGCTCTTCAGGGTTTTACCCTCAAACCTGATTCAAGCTGAGCTTATCACCAAACCTTTGGTTTCTGTTCAGAAACAGGTGTCTGTTCAGACATCTCCAAATGAACAGTAATTGTCAGGAACACAGGAACTAGAAAATTCCTGCTTCAGAAACATTGGCGGTGCCAGAAGTTTTTCATTGCCGTAGCTTAGCAGTTGCTATATGACAGACAGGAGTTGCTGCCCGAACGAGAAACTTCTCCATTTTCAGACTCACCATTATCCTACAAGTTTACCCCTTTACTGATTAAGTTACCTCCCTTACATGATATCGCAAGATTTGTCTAAGGTAAAAAAAAATATACGGATTGCTCAACACAGTCATTAATTAACTTAATGACTGTGTTAAGCAATTTTATATTTGAAATTAAAATGAACCCATTACTAAATTACTACGGTATATTTTCTGTTTCCATAGAAAAAATCTTGGGGTTGCTTAGCATTTGCCAAGCCATGTTCAGAAATACCCTTGCTTAGCTCTATGGCCATCATATAGAACTATGTATGATGCCTTGTAAATGTTTATACTTAACTTCTTTACATTTTGCAAGTCACACCCCCAAACCCCAATGTATGTCATTGGGATCTTATGCATAGATGTGAAATAGAAGAAAGTAAATGCATTATTTATGTATTCATAGTTTTTTGTTGTTTTTTGGGGACAAAACTGTTTGGCATTCATTTTTACTTGGCCCAATTTATTCTGATACCACTAAATAAAATGATGTAAAACCTGAACACACAAACTCCACAGTGAAACATGGTTGTGGGAGCATCATGCTGTGGGAATGCGTATCGTCAGCATGGACAGGCAAGCTGGTCAGATATTATGGATAGAGGAATTGAGCTGAAGACAGGGCAGTCCTGGAAGAAAACCTATTAAGAGCTTCAAATAATTGAAACTTGGAGATTCAATATCCTGCAGCATAATGACCCTAAACATACAACCAGGGCTGCAGTACAATGATTTATGTCAGTGGTTCTCAAAATTTTAAGCTAAATTACCACCTCAGGAAAGACGTTTTCTAATCAAATTAGAGTTTTCAGCTTGCCGGGTTATTTAAAAAATAAAATTAACTTTATTGATCTCACATTGGAGAAATTCACTTCTGCATCTTAACTCATCCCCTTGGGGAGCAGTGGGCTGCCACCGTGTGGCGCCTGGGGAGCAATTGGGGGTTAAGGGTCTCACCAACCCCAACCTCAAAATCCAATATGGCTGCCTTGAAAGTAAACTTAATGATTGCCAAAGGGAGAAGATTGTATTTGCACTTCAAAAGATTTGTAATCTGGTCAGCCAGATTGATAATGTGTAGCGCTCTTCGTTCTGCACATTATCAATCTGGGTCTGCTCCTATCAAAACCGTTTAGGGAAGGGAGGGACATTCAGCAGAGCTTTCTGAGCTGATTGGGCGAAGCCACACCTAGGCTGTGTCTCATTCCGCCTACTTCGACACTTCGAACACTTAGTTTTAAGTATATAGTGTAGATAACACAAAAAGTCAGTGCACTGAAGGTACCCGGATGACCCCCTAAAAACGGGCACAAAATGCAGTGTGTAACGATGGACCCTACTCACACTAAACGGACGCCATCTTGACTACAAAGCGGAAAGGGAGGGGCTAGGGACGTCGGGAAGATGTTCCCATTTTGAAAATAATGGCGGACAATTCAGCCGAGACAGCCGGAGCTGCGACACCGCAATCATATAAATGTAAGTAATGGTGGTAATACGAGGCATTGTACTCTCGTCTAATGCATCACTTACCTCATGTTCAGCCATTATTTGGAGGATCCTGCGTTGACGTTGGAGGCGATGTATTTTCCACATGCTGTGAATGTAAACGATTGTTGTTTGTAAACAAACGGCGGCATATATTTTTTGCGGACTGAAAAATTCGCGTTCACGTGTGTTGCGTTCGTCTTAATAAAAAAAAAAAAAAAAAAAAAAAAATGTGTTGTGTTCGTCACGTCATCCCGTCATTTCCGGTAAGCGTTTTAAGTGTTCCTTTTGGAACACTACTAACGGTCGAAAGTGGGCAGTACGGCAGTGCACTGACGGAAGTATTCGGAATGAGACACAGCCCTAGTGCATGCTCACCAAAGTTTGGTTTTAGCCAATCACAGTATTAAATTAAAATCTAAGTGGCAGGCGGCATAAGGAACCACAAGTTACGCTGGTCAAGGTACTTCTTGCTGTTCTTCTTTCATCTTTCTTCTTCTTCTTTCTCCATCAGGACCAGAACCTCACGCCACAAGAACAGTTTTTTCCCATCTGCTACCAACCTTATGAACAAGGCCAAGAGCCGCCCGTGAAACTGGACACTGTCTCTCTCCCCCGTTCAGGACTTACAAGCTTCTGCGTTACATTAACGCACAGTTTACTGAGTGTATATAGCTTCTGTATATATATCCTTTTTATTTTACTGTATTTTTATTTTTTGTCTGCACCATCAACACCAAATTCGTTGTAAGTGCAAACCTACTTGGCGATTAAACTTGATTCTGATTCTGATGAAATCGTGGATTCTGACAAAACAGATGTAATAACAGCTATGCGTGCGCCCTCCGGCGTTGCCATGTTTGCTTTGGTTCAGCTGTGGGCTTGGCACCTCTCGCTTTTGTCACTGCCGTGTGTCGTGTCCCGCCTTAAACCATTCTACTGCAGCGTGATTGGCCGACCCAATTTGGGTTGGTTCTCGAACGGTAGAGGTAAGAGTTGGACAAGATGGATTCTCGTGTTTTTGTGAACGCACAAATACTGCAAGAATTCAGCTTGCATTTTTATCTTAGCGACACGCAGCACTAAATAACCTCTTTTGTGCTGCAGTCAAACTGCAGAATTTGACCATATTTGACCACCATATTTGATCACATGTTCATATTTGACCTAGAAAAGCATAGTAATGTATTTGTCCAGTCAGTTCAAACATAATTCCAATAGAAAATTTATCACCTGACTTAAAAATGTCTTTTTGTAGAAGTCGTCATGCTAATCCGACTGCTTTTAAAACACTTTGAAAACGAGCAAAGCTGGTAGAGCCATACCCCAACAGACGTGCAGCAGTTATTGCAGCAAAAAACTAAAGTCTGTAGTTGTGTGGAAATGTGGAAAGGTTCAAAGTGTATGCATACTTTTGCAAGGCTCTGGAAATGCCAGAGGTTTTTGAGAACACACAGTTCACTTCAACAAGAAAATGGGCTGCCTGTGGCAAGTCTATCACCCAAGGTGATTGTTACTCCTTATGAATAAAGCATGAGAGGGGTTTCAGTCAAAGCAAATCAATATTGTCCAAGTGAAAGAAACACAGCCAATATGAAGGGTATATATGTCTCTGAGTTTATTCACGGAGGACTGCATGATGAAACCTGTGGGTAACTGCTCCGTCCACACATACGACTTTTAAAATTATGTTCATCCAGCACAACCGGATCAGGTACAAGATCAAGAATATTCGAAGCTGCCTCAGGTGGGGAGGAAAACATTGGCTTCCATTACTGGTCCTGTACCAACAGTGGAGTGTCCCAGTTTCTTTTATCATTACAGCACATTCACAAGTTTCAAAATGGGGGGGGGGGAACAAGTCTCGACAACAGCACAAACAATTTTTTTCTATCTTTTGTTGTTTTCGTCATGGGAACCAATGCATAGGGGTATACAGATAGAATACGGTATTTCAACTCGTTTTACAAAGATTTATATGGTATAGGAAACAAAACAAAAAAAATAACTGCACAGCAGTAAGAAACGTCATTTGTCGAGTATAGATAGTCATTTATCGTACACACTGTAGGATAGCTTAGAAACACAGGTCAAAAGAATCAACACCATTGGAACAATTTTGCACTATGTTCAATTGTACACATGGATACCCCTTTTGTCTAATTTTGGAATGTGAGACATTTTCAAGGGAAACCCAGCTCCAACTGGTCTTTCTTCAACATTTAATCTTTTCCGACATTTTTGTTTTAGCCACCAAAGTCCTAGTAAGCACACACCAAAGACACCCAAAGGAAATGCACACGTCTAAACTGCAGCCGTAAAAGAAATCATACTGAAATGTCTTCAGCCTAATGGCACGCGAATGGCTGCAGCAGCGCATCTAGCGTTTAGACAGCACACATAAGATCACAAGTCCAAGTACATTGCTGTGTCTATAGCACTATCATCATATTCACCTATGTTACCAACAGAATAATTTAGAAACAATATATATGTATCATCCTATTCAATAAGGCACATTTTTGGTTAAAGAAAGGCTCTGAAAGAAGCTTCTTGCATCGACTCTGTCAGTGAGAAAGGAGTCACCAGTAAACAACAGCGGAGACGAGGATGGAGTCTGCAGTCTGCATGCAATTAAGATCGAAAAGCCTCCCCTGCTGATTTCATTACACAGAGTGCCACTCCGCATCGCACTGAGTGGGCAGTGCCAAATGCTGTTAGCCAGGAAGCCGGAGCGCCACGCTGAGACGGCAGGTGGGCAGGCTCGAGGTCTGTGCAAACGTCACTCTAGCCAAGGCAGGAATCGTTAACATTCTGGGGTCTCTGGAGCTCGTTGCCGTGTGTCAGCCACACGCGTCCGCCATCAGATACGAGGGAGGACAATTAAATGATCTGTCGATGGGCCAGACCTACAATTTGGGGATGGTGTTTAATGGACTAAGAAATATCAAACTCTCATTGCGACCCTGTTCACGCTCTGACACTGACATATCCATATTTCAGTTACCATAAGCAATTATATACACAACTGAACCAAAGCACCCCTGTATAAAAAAATGTCAAAGACCAACTATTTGTTCGCAACACGCTGTTGCAGTACCAACTGCATCTCTGGCAGATCGTTACCATCCGCATTAGGCTATTTTATAGCTTTAGAGGCAGAGTTATTATTGATTATTTGGAACATTACAATGGTAACAATAAAGAAGGGCACAAAATATAAAAGACAGAAAACATAAAAAAAAAAACAGAAATCAATTTTGAATTGTTTATTAAGATATTGCTGACCTGCTACGATATGGCAAATATATTTAGTAAGAAAAAGCTAGATTCTCCTGTATTGTAGTACATGATATACTGACATTATTGCAGGGCTAACATGAGTGACATGGTTCCATGGCAGAATAAAATTGCTTCTTTCTGCTGACAGCTTAAGAAAAAATTGTGCAATGAAGAAAATAAATGTAAATAAAAAGAAAATCATTCATCAACTGAAATGGCTCCAAACAACAAAGTCAAAAATGTCCCTCTGTGCTTTAGTTGAAGTGG